>CM031567.1:7094114-7694114 GCA_018467065.1 Ephestia elutella | reverse complement strand
TCTACGTATTTACTCAATATCATGTCTCGTTTTCATGCCAGTCTTTCAGGAGGTAGACAGATATTTTTGAATATATATCCTTATAATTGTATAGTTTGATCCTTGCATCTTACATTTATACAAATATTTGTACAGGATATATATATCTATATCCTACTCCCTACTAATCCTATCCTAGAAATGTGAAAAGAAAGAATAGATGTTTTGTTTGTTTTGGATGTTTGTTACTCTGTCACGTTAAAACTACTGGACAGATTTCGATGAAATTTACACCGGTAGAATGAGACCTGGAATAACACATAGGGTAATCCAAATTCATTAAAATTTGCATCTTTATTGTCTTTTTATTTGTAGTATTGAGGTAGGTATTTCGTTCAGGTATTTACAAAATGTTATGTTGAAGACGTATATTCAGTGGTTTGTGATCACAACTGTTTTGGGAACTTCAAAACGTATTGTTTATTTTAAAACACATGTAGGTTAGTACAAAGTTTGATATTGCGTGTTTGTTAAAGAACTCCAAGATTATAATATCTTGTTTGAAAGTCACTTATATACATGCCTTGATGAAAATTAATGATTAGTCCATTAATTTGCAAACATTGTAAAGTTTTTGCTATTTTTGTCGGTAGATAACGCTTCTTCATAAGCCCAGACGCATGACTTCGCGTTTTATTTTCCTCTTTTCCAGATCATAGTTATCTGTGTTTCTTATCCAGTAAGTAATGATTTTAGGTCCTTTGATGCTCCGATTTCCAAGAGTGTGCATTTCACGGAACCTAACCAAACGAGGCTATATTCGGCTTTCAGAGAGCTAACGAAGGGATCTAATATATCAAAGCCTCCTATTCTAGGAATCTAAGATTGATACTCAAGGCATAGATTTTATAGGTTATGATTTATTTTTCCCAAACTAATGATCATAGGATTTTCCTGATGTCCGTAAAATAAATAAGAAAATATTCATTGACAAGGTAATTATAGTTAGCTTAATTTAATATGATTGATTGAGTATCTGTCTGTGATTGCGATTTGTGGTTCTTTTCGCGCTAAGGTTCCAAAATTTTCTGTAATTAAGTACTACTTTTTGCGAGGTTCCACATTTATAATTATGTTTGGTAGGGTTATTTTACTCTTATTATATTTATTTCACCAGCTAAAAATCGTTGCACGAGATGGAACTAAATCTCCTTCATTGTGATTTTAATTTATTTGATATGTAAATTAAATTAATTAAAAATTGTATTAAGCACTTATATGCACTAATGTTCGCGGTTAAGCTCGAATGTAATTAGTACCATTGTTATTAAATAAAAGCGCGGGATGTATGGGCATGGGCGGATTGGGCGGCGTCGACGACGCGGCTCCGTTGCAGCGCGGCGGCGGGAATCGTTGCTTTACTTTATAGAACTCTACATATTATTATTTTTTTAAATTTGAATGTACCTTTATTGTGCGCTTTTTATTGTCAGCCAGAGGCAGAAAAAAAAAACACATAACAGTTTGACAGTTGCACAAATCACAATATTGATACTTTTTAGATGTTTTTTTATTAGGTCTTATATTTTTTAAATGCCAATTTGAACAAATGACAAACTTCTATTTTTTCTTTACTTTTTAGAATTATAGTTATGTGTGCTAACCCTAGCATTATAGTACGAAACCCTAAAAAACCATTAGAAGAATTAGAAACAACCCGAATTATATCAGAATTCGATTCGAATAATTTACAAAAAAAATGATTGTGAATCAGGTATTAGCATATATAATAGAGCTAATAAACTTTACATCATTTATTTATAGATATGATATAACTACGAGTAAGTATGTTAAGTTGAAGCATTTTTTTCAGTTTCATCTTAATTTTAATTATAGGAAGGAAGAAGGTTTGGGGCTCTCTTTCATTGCGCTTTTTATGATTTATTAAAGTATAAATATACTGGTCCTGAAATATATCCTCTAAAATATATATTATTAGGTAAGGATAGTACTCATGAAGCGGAAACGCATTAATGAAACGGAGACTCTTTGTTTTTTTGATGAAGAAATTTTAAAGAAAAAAACTACTAGGTAAAACCAGGACTCACCTTGGGCGGAAAACTCTCGGAACTCCTCACTCACGCACTCAAAATATATAGAATTGTAATGAATCAGTTCCAAATCCACGGAAAATCTGATATCATATTTAATGACAACTTTGAAAGTTTAATCGGTAAGCTACGATTGTTAAACCGCGCGTGTCGAAGGCTGTACGGGGTGGAGAGCGCGGCGCAGGCTGTGCGTCGCGTCCGGCGCTCGGCACCTGACTGAAGCAGGCTCGCGCGCCCCGACCTACCCGACTATAGACAATAACGTTCTTTTTTAAAAACTCTGCTAGCAAAAAAGAGCAGGTCGGCCGGAGGCTGCGCAATAAAGAAATGATTTGATGAAACGGCCACTTGACAGGTGGCTCGCGTCGCATCCTCGCATACACCAGATAATTGTTGGTTGCACTTACGTTGACGGCGCAGAGGACGTACTGAAAAATGGCTTTTAAGTATTAATGCCCTCAAATAAGCGGTTGCTACCTCATGTGACATTAAACCTGCGTTATTATGCATAGCGATTGTTAGCTGCCCATAGACCGGTCCGGTTGGATCGGAATACCGGACTGTTTTATAGGTTACATACAGACCGTTAAAATAGATACCAGATTTGTAAATATAGGTAACTCGAGTTGTGTAGAGATTAGAGGAAATGTAGAGTGGACAACGGAGTTTAGATAGGAGCGCGCGCCCCGCCCCCGGCCGGCGATTGGTCCGCTTCTAACGCTGGGCGTGGCGGTGCCTTGCTTAGATCTGCTCACTTTTTGGCGATATCAGCAAATAATCATATTATTTACGAATTTATGCTTGATATGAAAAAATAAATAGACTAACTTAAGTGTACTAGCATAATTATACTAGAATTCAGCACATAGGAGCTGTGTCGGCAGGATATTCCTTGCTCTACATTTATTTTATTTGCTTTTCTTGAATTTTCATTTATTTAATCTAACATAATAAATAATATGTATTTCGATAAACTTTTTTCGTTAAACTCTATTTGATATAATGTAAATTCAGTGTGACAAAGTATTTTAACTAGGTAGACAAAAGATGTTTAAAATGACTCTACAATTCTATACTTGTTACTTTCCTTGTTAATATTTCAACTCTACGTTTATAAAAAAGGTTTCTAAAACTATCTGTATTTAACTACGTATATCAGGTAAGAATAAAGATCTCAATCTAAATAACTTGGACTGAATTTAATCAAGTACCTACTCTTCAAATCGGGTTTTAGTTGCGACTATACTTACGGTAGGTATTACATTTTATAAGTGCAAATTTGAATACAGGTCATAAAATGAAGTTCTGTGCACTATTTTGTACATAATCATTGAATGGCGTAGATATTCAGGTTTGCATCAAAGAAGAGATCTACCTATATTCATAAAAATCTTAAGCTTAATCGTATTTTGTCTTCAATGAATGGAATGTAAAATAAGTAGAAAATATATTCGTTTTAACATCGAATGTAGTTGTTACGGCCATTAATTGATTGCGAATACCGCGACTACTTAAATACCCTGTTTTGATGGGCGACGACGTGATAGGCAACGAATAGCGTGGAGCTATTTTTGTATCACTACCAAGAAAAAGTTCTAAAGGCCTTACATTTTTTTCAGACTTTGTTAAATCTAACTAATTAGGTAGGTATTTCATTGTATGTACTTAATTTAGATATGTTAGTGTCTTTTAGCCATGTCATTTTATTTTATGATAGAAAAAATAATCCCATGGATTTTGTTTTCAAAGTGATGATGATGGTCATCTTTTGATGATTTTAATACATATAATACCGTGAATAAAGTTTCAGTGCTGTAAATATAAGAAGGCCATTGTTTTATTTGTTTGTTTGTTTGTACGAGTAAACTATCCATGTGCAAGTTGGACTCGCACACCGAGGTTTTCTATAACAGTTCAAGGGTAATTTTGAATTTGATACCTCTACTGGTTCTTGAGATAAAGTGTCTTTACAACAGGCGTATTGACAGACGGGTAACAAATTGATCCTATAAGGGTTTACGGAACCCTAAAAACATCAAAGTTATATCATAGATAAAGTATACGCTACCAACACTCTTGAAATGTCAGCCGCAGGCGCAGGTGCTTCCAGTAGTAGCTGGTGCTGGAAACTAGTTTTCAGTCGTCGTTTTAGTCTTAGATACGTCACCGCAAGAAGTTACATGTAGAAAATTGACGCTTTCGTTGTCGTGTTGTCTGTATTTTTAGCTTTTAGTCACATAGAATACTTTTAACAAGCTAATTATTTAAAAATAAAAAACACGACTGACAACTTACATAGCCTATGTCATTCGGGCTTATGCAAGGAATCTAACAATACCTCTCACATCAAAATCTGTTAAGCCGTTCAGGACTTATGGTGGAATAAAGAAATTACATACATACATACATGAACCCTGAAAACATAACACTCCTTTTTTGGTCAGTCGTGTAAAAAAGCCCGTTCGCGGGACACCCGGCAGTTGTAAAATAAATGCGCATGTTGTGGCACGACAATCATGCCATTTCCGTCACGGCATTTGTCAATTTTACTATACGGCCAAGCCGTATCAATCATAGAGCAAACGGATTTCGATCCGCGCGCGGAAGTCCTTATTGTTAGAAGGCACTTATAGATGTTTTACTTAAAAAAGAAAATCTTATGTAGAAAAAAGTAACGATTCAAACAGTAATTAATCACGTTTGTCGCTCGATTGAACGATTGTAATAACAATCTCGGGAAATTCAATTAACCGGCTAATCTGCTTTGGTTGCTACGTGTCTTGTTACGTTCGGAAACGTGTATGGTTTCAGGGGGAAGTGCTTCAGGCAGGTTCAGCTGGCCACGGGCGCAGCGGAGTGGATGGCTCGGCGCGTGCACCCCGAATGTGTCAACGTATGTATTCATATTTAAAGAGTAACCTATTCTTAGGTCTTTTTTATTACATAAACAATGCAAAAAAAATACTGCAGCTAGGTATTACGATAAATGTATAAAAAATGTCCAACCTTCACTTTTTAATCGATAGTTCAGACTGAAAATTCAGTCCCGATCTGAAAAAAAATGTTATCTTTCTGAAATAATGAAATGTCTTGCTGATTTTCTGAAAGATATTAGGTACTGAAAAAAGCTAAAATATGTGAAAGGGTACTTAAACATAACGGCGAGCGCGTGGCGCAGGCAGGGTTCTCGGTGGAGGGGGAGGGGGAGGCGTCACGGCCCGTTAGCGCGGATCCTCGGCGCGTGCACATGTCGCGCCGGCACGCGCCCGCGCCACTTTTTATTTATTTTTTCTTTTGATGTTTCTGTTTCTCCCTTTGTTCCGAATCCGAATTAAAACCTCCTTTTCGGCTTTGGCGGGATGGTGTATAATGAGGGATACGGGATATCGCGATCGATCGCATCGAAAATCTGATTTCTCTTTTTTTCTTTTCTTTTTTATTGAGGGGTTGCTCAACCTGAATAACGGTCGAATCGAGACAAGATTTTTTATAGAATAGGTGATTTAGAGAAATAAGCTATGAAAACAATTTATATACTTGTATTTTCTTATCATTTTGATTACGATTCGTTTTCGGTAAGATAAATAATGTTATTGGCACTTTTCTCTAAAAAACTTTAAATCTACAAAGTCACACTCACGACTCCAATACTTTTTAAAATGTTTACTTACTTTCAAGGTACATAATAACAACAATAGACTCAAAGGTCAAGGGTAACGATAGACATTAGATAAACTATAGATAACTATAGGTACTTAATGTAAGAAGCAAACCCCATTGATAAATGGGCATTGGCTACTTGCATTACGTGCGCGCTACATTTATTATTCTCTGAATTCCTTAAAATTTTACCTTATAAACATAAATTGGTCACAACTACTACTTATCTATAGCCAGTCACGGTTTTTTACAAGTACATTATACGTAATTTGTAAGTCAGAAACATATGATTATATTGTCATCTTAAATAACTGAGGCTTAAATGTTAAAATGAATACCTCACGTGATTGCAGTTTGCGCTTCGTAACTTTAAGTCGGACAAAAAATAAATTGCAAATATTGTCATGTTATTTCATGAAAAGGAAATAATATTTTCACGTGTTTTTAATATCTATTCTTTGGTGTTGACCTATGAAAACGTTAGGTTCTATTTTTACACGACTGACCAAAAAAGGAGTGTTATGTTTTTGTTGTATTTTTAATCATTAAATGTATAGAAACCAAGCAGGAGCAGGTACAAATACATTGTAGAATTTTAGTTTGAAGTATCAAGAATAAATGCGTAGAATTATCTTGATAGATAAGTGAATCAAAATAAAACGGTTAAAGGTAGATATGTGTAGTATGTTTCAGCTGCAGCAGAACCGGTACCAGTGGGCAGCGGGCCGGGCAGGCGGCCGATGTCGTTCGCCATTCCTCGCAGTCAACTTTTATTAATTGGGCAGATGAGAGCCACGGTCTCATGATGAATGCTTATGCCATATACGGACGCCAGTTCGCGAAACCTTTTATAGATTCTCAATTAAAAGTGTTCATTATAAATACTATACATAATAGGCCGATCGGCCAGACACTGTTGTACTTATAGAAACAGGAATATTTGCTTTAAATAGGGATAAAAACAGGTAATATAACGGAAAGGACGATTAAGTGGAATAAAATATAGCGTGGGGGTGCGGGCGGCAGGTGGCTGCGACTTAGAGATGCTCACTTAACCTGCCGCGACTCTCGATATCGATGTTGGATTTCTTAGATCGATACAACTAGTTAGACCCTAAAGAAAACAAATATTTATTGGTCTAGACTAGGTGGACAGCGGTGGACTATTATAGACAGTAGACTCTACATTTCTTATTTTGAAAATAATAGCATTTTTAGAACATAATTATGGGAACATTATTAATGGGAGCCTCCAGCAGTGAACTTCTTGTGGCTAAGATGATGATGACTATTTACTTACAGGTACTATAGTAATACACGATGAAAATAAAATAAGACCCGTATTATTTGCTGAAGAATAAATATTTTGTTTCTTTGCCAGGTCCATTTTCAAGTCAGTTATCGACATATCTGTGGTACGGCACTACTAAACACCCTTAGACTTGACCGGCAAGATTCACCACGCGACCTGGCATCTGCACCCTAACGGATTTATACGGACGACTGCGCGTGCGGCCCGTTCCACGTTCAAATCAAGTCACATGTGTCTTTGAGGCTCCCCTTCCCAACAATTTGCATACGGAAGACTTCCGACAAATAAAAGAAAAAGTTGCCAAGAGTAAAATGAACATCGAATTTCAATGGATCGCCTGTTCCAATCGATGAAAATTTTAGGAATTTAAATTATAAGGTTTTAGATCTTAGAGCAACAAGGCCATTCGCGTAACGGAAGTAGTCCGTGTTGCTCCATGGTTTAGATGGATGTGTTTCAATTAGTCAACAAAAAAGTTATCGATAACTTTTACCATAAGTATATATTTCTATATTATACCTTACCTTTCCGCCATAAACTCTTAAGACATGTCACATAAGTATAATTTGTGTCCGCCAATAAAAACATATCTATCTAATCTTTGTTTCCACAAAAATCTACTCTCACGTGCATCTTATTTTTCTTTTATTTTGAACTAGCTTTTGCCCGCGGCTTCGCCCGCGTGAATTTCCCACGGGATCAGTGCTTTTTCCCGGGATGAAAGGTACCCTATGTCCTTCTCCGTACTTCCAGCTATGTGTATGCGAAATTTCAGGAAGATTGGATCAGTAGATAAAGCGTGGAGAGGTAACAAACAAACAAACTCACTTTCGCATTTATAATATTAGTTAGGATTTACATATGTTGTTATTTATTTCTTTAAAACTTTATTGCACAAAATAAAAAATAAAAAATGTACAAATGTAATGTATATTATTATGTAAATTATGTATGTTATATGTATGCGTGTGTGACAATATCACATTACACGGTGAGATGAGATACTTAAGTCGTTAAGCGAAATACTGAGATATTCTGCTGTGGTGTAATGCAAGTGGCTCAAGCAAGTCGCCTCTAGCCATAATTCTAGTCTGGCCACTGTAACTTACACGAACAAAATGAGAATTTGACTTCCAACGAATAAACTGCCAGCTTCTATAATTTATTTGATCAACTTGTGGCAGTGAATAAGAACCATGCGTTATAATGATAATAAGAAAATTCCCTGTAAGAGTTATGAATTACACGCTATTATATTTTAAATGTCATGCGATACCCATTTTAGCGACAAACGCGACATTTAAAACCGGTTTCCGTGATTTATCTGAAAACGTAGTCATCTCTTTAAGTAGGTACTGCCTATATTCAAGTAGCTTTGTGTTCTATCTAGATTAAAGCATAAAAAAAATTGCCAAAGTAGTTCTTGTTTTTATTATTAAGAAAGTTTTGGTTAATTTAGTTACATAAGGTTTAATTTACTTCAGGCAGAAATATAGCTATTTTTATTCAATTGACAATACAACTTGGGTTTAATATCTTTTGACATAAAAAGCTTATTTTATACAGACCTATCATCGAAAACTTGGGATGAATCTTGAAGTAGAAAAAAGTGAACTCATTCGAGAACAGTTAACCGAGTCGAGTCATATGGCGTGCGTCGCGTCGTGCTGAAACCGTAAAAGCTCCGAAGGGTAAGCGTGCGCACAATAGCGGGCGTATTGTGCGCCTGCGCAACGCGCGGCACGCCCGCTCATTACTGCTGCTCTGCGCTAATTACCATCTCCCGGCTCATATTCAGCCAGCACATGTTCCCGTCGCCGAGGCCGCAGACTGCTGCTATGTTGCGGTTACCGATTACTTCACGTGTAATTGTATGACTACGCATCCCATAAAAAACTTACATTTATCTTATTCATATCTTATTTTATACCCATTATTCATAAATTAAATAACAGCTCTGCACGGCTGTGGTTGAACGTTTTTGAGAGTAAATTCAATAGTTTTGCCGTGGTCCGGTTGACTTTTGATTGTGGCTAATATTAAAAGTAAACGCAGGTTTGTATATGCGTACATGCACTCTTTGACAATTTAATAGCATATGCGCAAGCACCTGCCACTGCAAAAAGCTGGCGCACGCTTCAGGCAGCGAAGCGCGGAATTCGTCGCCACAGTCAGCTCCTAGCCTATCTTACACGCTATTTATTGGTAATTGATTGGAAAGGTGCATTAAAGCCCTTAAGATATTTTTTATATCAGTTGACCATAGTTGGGTGTCTGTCTTCAACTCTTTGTTCGTCGTCATAACTGTACTCACATTCTTTATATCGTATTGAGAACATTTGTAAGAAAACAAAGATAACAAATAGTGTGAGTTGGACGTTAAACGCATCAATCAAGACCTACCCGACTGCCCAAAAGTGAAGTAATACTAAAGCAGATTACGATTTGAATCGAATAATCTTTTTCGAAAGGGCCATCAAAAAAATCTTCAATTTTGTCTCTTATTGGTAAACAAATTTAAGTTTATATTAATCAATACAATGTAAATTGAGAGCTGGTTTAACAAGTATTCTTGTGTGTAAACATGAAAAGTTGTGTTCTGACTGCTGACACATGGTGATCACATTTTTTGATAAAACTTGCAACTTCTTTTAGATAAGTATATAGGTGAAGTGTTTCAATTCATGCTAAAACAAGTTTAATTACTGTCTGAAATTATTTTATTATTAAATCAGACGATTGTTTAGCACTTTTGAATAGTAAAAACTGTGTAAAATTTATGACTTTCTAAAATCATAATATTGTTGTCTAAATTAATGAATTTTGGGATAAAAGGTACCATGTGTATTCCCGGTATTTTTCTGCCCGTGTATCAAATTTCATCAAATTCCGTCCAGGTGATTTTGCGTGATTGAATAACAAACTCACAAACTCTCATACTTTTGCATTACAATATTATATAGATTTAATTTAAAAAAATACTTTTAACTTAAATAAAAGTTGAATTAAACAGCGTTTGGCCATGAAGTTGCAGGCGGATAATGAATGGGCAATCACGCTCGCTTCTGAATGGAGGAATGCAATTAATCTCGGCTTGTTCTGACGAAAGCTGCGGTCGTGTCGGGCGCGTGTAGAGGCGCGCGGCGGCGCGGCGGCGGCGTAGCGCTCTTCGTAGACTCTCTGGCTACGAACGCCTCGTAGCTGTAGCAGTTCGTAGCACGATCTAATATCTAACTATTAACACCTAGTAACACTTTTAACATGTGTGTTAGTGTACTTTCGACAATATTATTGTAATAGTAAGAGAAACCTTATATTGGCCTTGTTATAGAATAAGATTTGAACTGTATTACTGGTTGGAAACGCTGTTGATTTTTTAATAAAATAAGAAAAACTATGAAATTTTAAATGAGATTTATTTATTTGAAAAATCATTTAAAAAAAAATAAAGTATGTGAAATTACGATAATATTAGTAGTACTGATAAGCACAAGAATAAAGATTAAATCAAATCAAATCGAGGAAGGAATCACTCATGTTTTTTATAAATTAGAATAGGTACAATGACTATTCCCAAGGAGTAAATTATTTTTTTTACAAAGAATGTCCATGATAGTACCAGTACAAGCCCTGTCTCTGCGAAGCTCTACCGTTCGAAGCGCGTGATGCGTCTCTCAGTAGGGCGCTGGCGCAGGCAGGTGGTGCGAAGGCCACACTATTCAAATATAGAGAGAACAGAACTATAGATGCTTTAGGTAATTCAACTTTTGTAAAATTCGTTTAAAAAAATTATCTATCTCTTTAAACCATAGCTAGTGAATTATCGACATTACGGCGTTATTTGATTTGTTTGTTGAATTTGAATTTGGTCAAAATGATAGTATGCTTGATATTTTTATATACTTTCCTATATACATAAAAGCGACAGTACTAAATACGTATATATTTCAAAAGGATTGACAAAGCAGCGTTTTAATTACAGCGGCCAGTGGCCGCTCATCCGATATTATGTTTTTTTTTTACTAAATAAAGAAATATATGTACTCATCATTTTAAAAAAATCTGGGCATAAAATTGTGCACTACGAGTATAATTTTGACTCTGCCTTCTTTACCTTATATAACTCCAAAGCTAAGTAGCTAGTCTTCTGTATTGTTTTTATTTTGCTGGTGTTGGGACCGGGAGCATCGCCTCCAGTTAATTGATTCCAATCTGAGGGACCGAGCCTGCGATAATTCACTGCGGTATGAGTCCACTCTCGCTCTCGGTAATTATGAAACGAGTCGCCAGTAACGGTACCTCTGACGTGACATTTAATTAATTTTATATCATTTTTATTCATACAAAAACTAGAAATAATCTTCTTCTTCGCGATACGTATCTAATAATTATATTTGCGAACTCAATAGCAGCATCAATTTAATTGCCAATCAAGATTTGAGTCTATAAATTCTTGGCAGACAAGAGTTTTTTCAGGATACTCGTCCCGATCAACAACTATTGCATTATTGCTGGTTAATATGCAAAATAACGTATTAAAAATATACCTATAAGTAGGTATTTGAATAAAAAGGTATATTTATATATTTTTGTAAGCTACACTATCGAATTGGGTTAGCCTGTAATGATAGCTGTAAGATGTAAATAAATAAATAATAATAAATATAACATATATTAAGTAATGAATGTACAGTACATATCCAAAATCTTCCTAACGATATGTTGGTAACGATTATAGTACGGTGTTAGTGTTGGACCTACCAAAGTCCTTAGCTACTCCTACTGTATCGATAAATATCTCCAAGACGAACACAATCACGAATGCAGTGTGTGCGAGCACCGCGAGCGTTTTGCGCGTCAATTGTGCAGAAGCGGAACCCGTGATTGTCGTAAGTACAGTAATCAGAGGCGCAGGCGCACCAAACGAGCGCCGGCCGCCGCCGCCGATGAGAATCGATTTAATTGCCGCCATTAATCCGTGGACACGGCCATTTCCTCCGCTTGCTGGTCATTTAAAAAGACAACTTCAGTTTTATTATCCGTTTTAACTTAATAATATTTTCAATTTAATTGATATTTATCAATCTTTGATTACTACGGACGCTACCTGTACTTTAAGTCATAAAATTGCCATAAACTTTTTGCAACTGCGATTGTTTTTATATGGTTCAGAAAGGCCGCTTTTAGCCTAGGGAAAAAATATAATGCGCAATATAGGTAAATTATGTTATAAATTTAAATAAAATATTTTGCATTTGCTCGGCATTTGACTTCATGAAGTCTTCTAATTTTATAAAGCTATAAAAAATACTGTTATATAAAGTTATAAAAAGTTTTTTCTTTGCCTAAGTACATCCTCAATTGATTGAATTTATTTTGTACAGACTTAAAAGTGCAAAACTATTTGTGATGTTTATCACTCAAACACGCAAAATCTACTGTAAGGATTTTGACGAAATTTGGTACACTGGTAGAAAAATAATTTATAGTTAAAAATATCGGTCGAAATCGGTTTGATTTTTGTAGTCAAATGTAGTTGACTGTAACATCCAGTAAGAAAATTGGCTCTAGAAATTATTTTCTTTTTGGCACTAAAAGTTATTTACATTTTAATACGGCATGGACTCCGTAAAAGGTGTTTATTCATTTACAAGTCTTTGTCTATGATACACAGTATCCAGTCATTATCGTGGCGATTAGAATCAAACGCAAAAAATGATAATCAGAGGGCGAGTGTGTTGATAAGTAGCACTTTCCATACTTGTAGGCAACTTGTAGGGCAAGCGCAGTGCAGTGTGTGCGGTGCGTACGGCGGGCGCGCGCCGCACGTGTACTAGTTAATTACGCGCAAAGGTCGCCTGCGCACATTGCGCTGCGCCTGTGCCGCGCCGCGCTGCTGTACATCCCTGCCTGCGATTACTGGTCGCCTCGGGCGGAATCCTCTGTCATCGTGTATCGCATATATCTGGTAAACTCGTTTATACGACACGTAATCGCAGAAAGATGAAAGTTAATAGGGTTATTTTTTATTTAGATTTTTAAAAGAACCCATTATACTTGTAGTATTTATTTGTAGGTATATTCATATTTTACAATTCTTTTTGAGTTTCAATCCTTCTAGAGTGTAAACTGGGACTATATCTAATCTATATAGGTTAACTAGTTGTTGCCCACGGCTCCACCCGCGGTAAAAGGAGCAAGTGTCACTCTCCAGCTATCTTCACATAAATCAACTATCTTCACATAAAAAAATCTAAAAAAAACGAAAATAATTGCTTCGTTTTAACTAGAAAGTATGCACATCACGCGAAAACTACTGAATGAATTTGATGCATATTCCTCCATATTCCAGGATCCCGGCGACTCGGACCGAGACTTACTCTACCCGCGGGCAGTTCGCCGGATTACACAGTTGTAATTCTGATGGTCTAATTAAAATCTGGCGCTAGGTTAGGTACATCTTAATACGCCCCTCTTAGAACCTAAAATTTCGATAATAAGCGCGGACGAAATCGGTGTTATGCTAGAAATTATAAGAATACTATCACAGGTTCACATGCGGTTTACGGATAAATGTTCGATCGCCTCGCCATGGTCGCTGTCCGGTTAATTATTAAAGCCTACAGCAATTACTTGTCGCCGGCATGTGGTGGCTCTGCAAAGCCTCAATTATACGTGACCATGAATTTCATGTGTTATGATTGCGTGAAGAACAGGGTTGGCTCGTAACCACAAAACCTAGTCTTAAAATATCGGTGTAGGTAGAGACTAGAAGAATATATCATTCATCAAAATCTATAATATAAGTACTTGGCTAGTCTTACCAAAGTTGACTTAATTTTACTTAGTAAAAAGGGGAAAAATATTATTTGTGAGTAATAAAATAATAGTGTTTTTCTCGAGTCATTAAATTAATATGCAATAAGTTTTTCGTCTGCTTACTTTATGGGAATACAAAAATTTGAATATGATTTTTTTAACAGTTATGTATACATGTTTTCATCCCTATTCACAGGAGTAAGTGGACTAGCGCGACATCTGCCATAGCATTAAGTAAAAGCAGACTCAATTATCTACTAATCAAGAGTTCTAAAAAAAACATAAATTAGTTTATTTAAGACTTATAGTGACACGCAAATTAGAAATATACTTAGGTATTCTAATTCATTCATAGGTTGACAGAAAATTAAAAGACCTTTCTCTTCATCATCAATATGAATTATTCAATAGTTCAAATTCTGAAACGGAAACTTTGTAACGCGCCTTTCCAAATTTCTAGCACGTCTCTTTGTCAATAAATAAAATTTTTTTGTGTTGTTGTGTTTTTATATTTGGCTATAAACATTATTATAAGTATTCAATTCTAATAAAAAATAGGGAAAAAGCATTCTACTAATCAAGAGTTCTAAAAAAAAACATAAATTACGTTTACTTAAGACTAAGCTTAGGTATTCTAATTCCATTTAATAGGTTGACAAGTAAATCCAAACCTTTCATCTTCATCATCAATATGAATTATTCAATAGTTCAAATTCTGAAACGGAAACTTTGTAACGCGCCTTTCCAAATTTCTAGCACGTCTCTTTGTCAATAAATAAACTTAGTTGCAATGTAACTTTGAAGGCGTCCCGGCGAAATCAATGAAGATAAAATTTTACGACTGCGAAAGTCATAACCACGGAATTGAGTGTACGATATAATAGTAATACTAAAGTTGTGGCTAAATTGACTCGATAAATAGCACTTGTACACTGTCAATCACCACATTGGATCGAATGCTGGGAGCATTCGCCGTTAATATGCGTTACAGACGATTTAGACAATAGGAATAATGCACAAACCACTTACCACGTAGGCAGGCTTCTAGCACGATTCCTCACGAATAGTTCTTCCTTTAGACACCTGGCCGGCCAGCCACACACGATTATAAAGTTCCAAAAACACTGTTGAGCACTTGAAGTTTGATTAGGATAATTGAGTAAAAAAGATGTAATGTTTGGTGCGCGCGCGCATTCGCTTTCACGTACAGACTCAGAATAGTTTACTGGTTCTGCCACCAGCCTATGGCGCTGATCTCTCAGACACCGGTAGGATCTGCGCATGCGCCAGCGGAAGTCCGGGCGCCCCATTGGCTAAATAGAACTGCAGCACAGCGAATTGTGATGATTGATAGGTGCATCGGTAAGGCGCGCGAAATTCAAATTGAAAGGTAAACAAGATTTGCGTTGAAAACGGAACATTCCGCCCACCAAAATACCAATGGGATTTTCCCAGAGTAAGAATAAGAAACGGTAATTAACGATAAATATGTTTAAGTTACTATCCTAAACTTAAAAGCTAAGAAATGCTAAGTTATAACGATTATACGGATGGTAGAGGACATAGTTTGACCAAAGGTCTCTTAAGCGAGTGATCTCTGGCTGTTCTAATGGTTGCGACTCTAACTACCCCATCAGGGCCAGGATGCAAAGAAACAACTCGTCCTAATGCCCATTGAAGAGGAGGCCGATTGTCCTCTTTTATAAGTACGATTGAGTTTACAGTTAACGGTGTTGAGTCCGTGGTCCATTTTGCTCGCTGAGTTAACCCATGTAAATATTCATTTTTCCAGCGTTTCCAAAATTGTTGTTGAAAATGTTTCACGATAATTAGTAACGCACGATGACGCTCAGCGTCCGTTACGAAAAGATTATCTGATCGCGGAACAGTGTTACGCATGTTATTACAAAACCTGCGAACGTAAGCGATAATGCGACAGATTTTATCTAAAGAAGAATATTTTTCGAATAGTCGATCAATTATAGAAGTTTGGTTTACGCTTTCGATTTGATCCGAAACGAGAACTGTGGTGCGACGCTGCTCAGAGAGCACCGCATTGTCGTCGTTTGAACGATTTCTCGATGTATCGATTGGCCACTCAGACTGTGGTTGAGACAACCACTCTGGGCCCGCCCACCATAGGGCATTGTTCAGCAACTCGTGAGGCAATTGCCCACGCGAACAAACATCTGCAGGATTTGTGACAGATGGTACGTGCCTCCAGCACTCGGTCGGCACGATATCTTGAATGTGACTTACGCGGTTTGCAACGAATGTCACCCAGCGAGAAGAAGGAGCTCGCAACCAGGACAAGGTAACGGTGGAATCACACCACAGATAAGTGTCATGGACAGGAATCCGCAGCGTGTCCTTGACAAATTTGATAAGGTCTGTAAGCAAAACTGCACCACACAGCTCTAAGCGAGGTAACGATTGACGTTTTAAAAGGAGCTACACGAGCCTTTGCACATACGAGAAAGACGCGAACGGAGCCGTCAGACTCGATAACACGCAGGTATATAACGGCGCCATATGCTGCTTCGGAGCTGTCACAAAATCCATGCAGTTGATATGATTGAGCGCTATCGGTAGCGTATTTACGTGGAATTTTAAGATTCCTAACTTGAGGAAGCTGTTCAGAGAACTTTTCCCATTGAGAGATAATTTCCGGTGGGGGCTTATCATCCCATGAAAGACCTAGAATCCAAAGCTTTTGAATAAGACATTTGGCATGAATTGTCAAAGGAGATAGAAAACCCAGAGGATCGAAAATTCTGGCAACCTCACTCAAAATCGTTCGCTTGGTGCACGGTTGATTAGATGGATTAACGGTAAAGACGAACGAATCCGAAGCAGGCTCCCACTTAAGGCCCAGAACCTTGATAGTTGTGTCTTCAGTTTCGGTAAAAGTGATTGCTTCTGAAAGACACGCCTCCGCGGGAAGATCGCTAAGTAGCTCGGGTCGGTTACTCACCCATTTTCGGAGCTCAAACGAGCCAAGACCGAAAAGAGCGATGAGTTGAGTTTTGATTTCTCTGGCGTCCTTCAGCGATGAGCTTCCGGATATGACGTCATCAACGTATATGTCGGAAGTTAAAACGGTTTTGGCCTTTGGGTACTTGTGACCCTCATCGTTGGCCAGTTGCTGAATAGAGCGGCACGCCAGGAATGGAGCGGAAGACACTCCGTACGTTACGGTATTTAATACGTACTCTTGAAGAGGCTCATCTGGGTGAGCTCGCCAGAGAATACGTTGATAATCACGATGTTGAGGAGCTAGGTTGATTTGACGGTACATTTGGCGCACGTCTGCCATGAAGACAATTGCGTGCTCACGGAAATGAAGAAGGATCTCTACGATATTTGATTGTAGCTTCGGTCCCGTCAGCAGCGAGTCGTTTAGCGATTTGGAAGTTGCATCTTTAGCCGAGGCGTCGAATACAACGCGAAGCTTCGTTGTAGCGCTGTCGGGACGTAGCACACAATGGTGCGGTATATAATACTTGCCTTGACCCATTTGCTTGGCAGGTACCAGAGTCATGTGACCACTGTCGATATAGTCAGTCATGAACTCCACGTATTGTTGGTTTAAATTGTGATCGCGATACAGACGCCTTTCAATGGCATGAAAGCGTCGTAAGGCTATCTCTCGAGAACCTTCAAAGACTGGCTCCTCGTCGTCCTTGAAGGGGAGACAAACTACATATCTACCTGTCTCGTCACGGTAGTGATTACTGAGAAAACTATTTTCACAGCGTTGCTCTTCTGGGGTCAATCGGGAAGATTGTGGAACGTTATCGATTTCCCAGAAACGTTGAACAATTTTGTTTAAACTATCGTCTACGGTAGAAGGGGCTACTCCTAGTAGACTGGACGATGCGAGTCTGGACTTCCCAAGAAGAAGCCAGCCGAAGACTGAGTTGAAAGCTCGCGGTTGAGAGGCGTTACCCTTCAGACGTTGTTCGAGAAGTGACTCAGCAAAGACGTCGGCACCTAACAAGACGTCGATTGGACCAGGGATGTCAAAACCAGGATCAGCTAGCGGTAGTGTTTTGACCTCCTCCCATCCTTTCGTATTTAGCCTTGCTATCGGTTGATCTCCGCAAATGCTCGGTATGACGAGCATTCCCAGACGAAACTTTACGTTATAGTTGGTGCCAATGTCGCATGTAACAAAGCCACTGACTGAGGCAGGGCTGCCCCCTAACCCATAAACGTTGATATTACCAGTTATAGGTTTTAGATTTAATCGTTGAGCGGCGTGAGCCGTGAGAAAATTGTTTTGACTGCCGGTGTCAAATAACGCGCGAAATGTATGAAATTCACCAGAAGCATCACGAATCTGGACGAGAGCTGTTGCCAGTAACACGGTTGTGGTTACGGTTGGATCAGACTGAGTTAACGAATCCTTAGCCACTAAGGTCGCCGAAGCTTGCCGCCGGCTCCTTATGTAGCAAAGTGTGGTGTTTACGTCTACATTGTCGACATGAAAACATTGATGTGCACTCTCGCACTGAATGGGATGCGTTAAGACAATTGTAGCACCATTTCTTTTCAGTGGCCACAGCCATGCGCTCATCTATTGATTTTGCCAAAAAATCACTACAGGCCGAATGTGATGTTCATTACGACAGTAGGCACATTTACGAATCGGAGTGCTCGAATTATGAGCAGGTTTCGCTTGTTGTTTATCACCAACATTTTTATGAGTAGTGACGGTGGGAGCGACAAGCGAATGCGTGACGTTATGTCGCTTGAACTTCTGTGAAGTTCCCGGTGTGTCCTTTGAAACGTTAGCGGTTTTATTGGTAACAGTCGAAAAGTGCGTGTCGCGAATTAATGCTTCACCTTTAGAGTGTAAAAATGCCCTTAAATGGTTATACTGTGGAAGCTCAATATCGGTATGTTTTTCCTCAAACTCGCGTCTTAATTTGGTATCGAGTTTGGCCAGAACATTATAACAAAGAACAAAATCCCATTTATCGGTAGGTAATTTTAAAGTTTTTAAAATTGTTAAGTTCTCATCGATCGTGTCTAAGGCGCGTCGAAAATCTTGAGCGTTCGAAGTCTTTAAACTAACGTCCAAGATATCACGCCAGCACGTAAACGCTAATTCGCGTTTATCTTCATAACTGGACTTGAGAGCCTCGTACGCACTTAAATAATGTTCACTTGCAACAGGAAAAGTTCTAATGAACGATAAAGCATCACCACTTAAAACTGACACGAGATAGTGAAATTTCTCAATATTACATAAGGAGGTAGAATCATGTATCAACGCGTTATAAGTTGCAATGAACTCAGGCCATTCCTTGATAGCACCGGAAAAAGTTGGCAACGAAATTTTTGGTAACCGCATATTTCCACTGTGCGAACCGGTCAATGAATTATGTTTCGAAGTGTCAGCTTGTTGAGATGAACGTTGTTCAAATTTTCGTTGAATTGCCAACACTTGAAAATACAATTCGTCAAATCGATCCTGAAGTTCATCGTCCTCCTCATCGGCATCATCCTTAAGAAGGTCCAAAATAATAAAATGGGAGTCATGAAAACTATCAGCAGTCGTTTTTATTTCATGACAATATAGAAAGAAATAACCCTACTTGTGATTCATCGGTATTGGCTAAGGTACCTACTTCCAAAGCCTTCGTTAAGCGATTATATGCTATAGTTCGTTTACGTCGCAAACTGGGCAAATTATTAATAGTGTACGTATTTTCGATACCCTTTTTAATAGTAGGTTTAGATTTACGCCTTGATAGTAAAGACATAATTAATATCAAAACAATAAAACCTGATAGCAACAAATATTCGGATTCGATAAAAAAGTTTAGTTGCGAACGTCTTCAGCGAGACCGCGTTCACAAGAATCGACGAGAATCACTGGGGCGGTATTACACGACAACAGGTAATATTATCACCTCGGTCACCTGAGTTTTAAATTGAAATAAATTAAATTGATAAGGATGAATTAAATGAGCGTTAGGAACACTAAAAACGGTTTGCGATATTCGTTAATGTACGGTAAATAAAAAAAATAAAAATCAGTTTTTTTTTGTAAAAACAAAAAACTATGATTTTTAACCTAAAACGGTAATAATGAAAATGTGAACGCACCAAAATTCGTTGAAAATATGATACGATAAACGATACAACGTCACGATAAAAAATATTTCGTAATTTGAAACGAAATAAATTTTCGATAAATAAATATCAAGAGGAAACGTTGAACGGTTGGAAAAAAGTAGTCGAGTTATAACGAACTATCAACATAAAATTATGAGAAGGTGGATTTGCAATATTGTATTATTGCGAACGGTAAAACGGTAGATAATTTTATGCTAATAAGTATAAAACGACAAAAGAATTTATTTTCAACAAATATTCTAGAAACTGATGGAAGCCATCTTAAATCGATGATCGGTAGGTAAGGTACTCAACAAAACAAAATGGAACAAAGACTTGTTTTCCGATTAGTAATTGAAACAAAATGTTATGTTTATTCGTTTTAGCTGTACTAGTAAGTATAATAAGCGTGGAATACGGTAAATGAAGTAGCAATTACTAAATCGAATTGGTATTTGGCGGCAGACTGAAGGTAGGTCTCCAAAGTTCCCGGGTTTCGGCACCAAAAAATGTGGCTAAATTGACTCGATAAATAGCACTTGTACACTGTCAATCACCACATTGGATCGAATGCTGGGAGCATTCGCCGTTAATATGCGTTACAGACGATTTAGACAATAGGAATAATGCACAAACCACTTACCACGTAGGCAGGCTTCTAGCACGATTCCTCACGAATAGTTCTTCCTTTAGACACCTGGCCGGCCAGCCACACACGATTATAAAGTTCCAAAAACACTGTTGAGCACTTGAAGTTTGATTAGGATAATTGAGTAAAAAAGATGTAATGTTTGGTGCGCGCGCGCATTCGCTTTCACGTACAGACTCAGAATAGTTTACTGGTTCTGCCACCAGCCTATGGCGCTGATCTCTCAGACACCGGTAGGATCTGCGCATGCGCCAGCGGAAGTCCGGGCGCCCCATTGGCTAAATAGAACTGCAGCACAGCGAATTGTGATGATTGATAGGTGCATCGGTAAGGCGCGCGAAATTCAAATTGAAAGGTAAACAAGATTTGCGTTGAAAACGGAACAAATGTATTTAAATCCAATAAAAAATCCTACCGCCTGCAATAAACCTAACTTTATGATATGAAATATACCTTAGAGCTTATTTATTTAAATCATTTATAATCAGCACTTACTTAGTATAATTAAATATTTAATTCATACTATCCGTCCTAAATAATAATATTATAAATGCAAATATCATGCTTTCACGGCTAAACTACTGGATCAATTTGGATGAAATGGATATAGTTAAATACCTGAGGTTAAAGCAAAGCTTTAAAAAATCTAAATTAAATTCACATTAAAAATAAAATCAAACCCAAAGGGGCTGCAATAGGAAAGTTTGTGAACAAGATACTTTTTAACGTGGGCGGAGGCGCGACCAAAAAGATATACATGTGCCAGAGTTCTGAAGCCAAAATAATTTTAGAAAATAATAACAATAACAATTAAACAAATTATTCTGTATTTAGCCAAGCAGTTATGTTTTATGGATTGCTTAGTATTAAAAAACTTCTCTTGCTTATCAATAAATGTATTTTTTAATTATGACAAATTATACTTACGACAAACTTTATTATGGATATCCACATCGAGTGTCCCTACATAATAATTATACAAAATAGCTTCTGAAAGATAAATTAGGCCTTGTTGCTGTCGAACATACAAAAGCACTCAAAGATATATATCACCAAATTACAAGCCTTTGTGGCGTGCAATCGCTGCGACTGCGGCGCACACGCAGTTATAAATAAAACTTTCGCGTTAAATCGTATCCGACGATGGCTGAAACTCGTCTGTGCGCACCTGCGACAATTTTTTATAGTATAAATTTGCATTAATTCATTTAGTCCTGTTTCCAACCAGCGTATAAATGGGTTAGCCGGTAAGTGAAGTGGTGGGATCTAGCCGTTGCATTACAGGACGTCGCGTCGCGCACTTTTTATCACAAAATAAAGTAGCCTATAAATGAGTACCACGCAATGAACAACCTAAGAAGACAAATACGTAGTGACCATGTAAGCATTTAGCATGGTAAAAAGATTGTAACAACTTTTTTGATGAAATTTATCAGAAAAACGGGACTTACATTAGTTAAAAAGTAGGCGTAATAGCTGTTACTGATTTTTGTTAGTATAAACATTAAGATTATTTTTTGTGTAATTTTCCTCAGCAGGCATAGTAATATTCATCGACATGGATGAAATTTGCAGTCAAACTTGCAATAAAGTGCAGTTTTCATTTTGATGTAAGTATTCCTTCACTGAAAGCAAGTGGTGGTCTATGAAAACTGTGTCGGTGTCTCATTAGGCACTACTAGTTTAGGATTCGTACCTGGGACCTTTCGTTCATAGACGCAGCTACAGGTAAACCACTCAACTACCACCGCTTCAATAATAAAAATAATTGGTTTATTGGACTTTGATCTGATCTCACGCTTTATTCATCAAAATAAAGCATGGAATAAATAAATCTTATTTTTTCCGTGCTCTTATTAATGTGCGGTTTAATTGCTGGCAGTTGAGTCGCCCGCCGCCGCGCACTCCTGCCACGCGACTCCTGCGCAACGCACGCCACGGATGCGATGCGAAGGCTACTGAAAAGCGTCAGTTTTATTTACTACAGCTAGGTATACTAAACCTTCCGCTTTTTTATTTAAATATTCGGTAAAATAATATAAATCTACGCTTTATTAGAAAGCTATCCTACGTATCTAAACTTCAGACTCAGTAAATATCTTGTAGTTACCAACATAATTCGAAATAATTTTGTAACATAATTTGAGATTGAAAAACATATGTTAATTAAACCTCTTCACCTTAAAATATTACAAAATTTTAGAAATACATGAATTGATTCTTTAAATAAGAGTTTTCTTACTTAATTTACAAAATAATATTAGTAAAAATCCGAAAATAAATGTCTTTTTGCACTATGTAACTGATTTCTCTGCTCGCTCCCAGTTAAACATATCGCAATAAAGAAATACGTGTGTACTGCACATGTATATGTAACTGACAACTGGTTCCCGATACATCTTGCCATTGCCACTGTTTCAAGAATATTGGTTTTATAAACGTGTTATCTCAGAGTCCGTTTTCAAAGGTGCAAGGTGTTATTTTTATCGGGAATCATTGAGAATCCCGTTCCTAGGTAGGTTAGAATATAGACATAGGTTCGCATAAATGATAAATGATTGTATGTTCATAAAGGCGATATATTCATCTATCATTGTCGCTATAAAATATACTTACACATAAAATAAAGAGCTTTGAGTAATAAAGTAATTTAAATTAATTTGTTTTAAGACACGTTTTATAGAAATGATTTATTACATAATATTTTAATGCTGATGTTCTTATTAAGATATTATATTTCATTTGTGGAGTAGTAAATTAAAAAATAAATATGTGTTAATGTGTACCATAATACAGAAATCTAATGGAAAATAATATCTGAATTTAAGAGTCCCATTAAATATTTACATCGTCGGGATATTAATATAAGCATTTTAGAAAATAATTTATTAAAATTTTATTACTATACAATATGGATACTATGAACAGACTCAAATTGGAATAAATTAGCGTACCTAACTTAAGCAACTATGCTGCTAGATAAACCGTAAAGTGGTACCTGGAATATTTGTTATATTGACAGATGGTCTTGTTATGGACTTATTTTAGTGATTAGGTTCTTTAAGACGTGACCGATAAATTCATGCCCAATTTAAGGTGCGTTGCGTACACACGTGTGCTAAACAGGGAAATGCACTCAACACCTCAGAATAATTACCCTTATAATGCACCGGTGTGGGACCAACAATAAAAGAAGACGTTACAAGGATCCGGGCTAACCGCCTTACTGCTGTCTGAACTTTCCCACGATACATTTTCTAATAACTTAAGTAGAAGCAAAGTCAAAGTTATTTAAATTGGCTTATAAATAGCACTTTTAAATCGTCGTATACTAATAAACTAGATTAGATTGAGATTGAGTTGACGTCAGAAAATTACTTAAAGCTAAGTTTACTACCTCCAAAGCACAAGTGCATTAAATTGAAAAAATAATTAAAACCGGTGAAGGCATTGACAATAACGCAGACATTCACCCAATAATGCTCTAATATTAAAATTACCATTTAAGAAAACTGAATAAAGATTTATTATTATTAATATTGATAAATATAGAAATCAGATGGAAACATTTAGAAATTTCCCGAAATTCGAAATAACAATACAATTAACAACACTCTTACTGAGTGTTTTAAATGTTTTATTAAACTAAGTATTATTTCATTTTAAACTGACGTATATTTTTTATGACATAAATTTAAATTTTTTTTATTATATTAAACTATTTTTATATAATCAAATTACATATCAAATTAGCAGAGAGTTGCACGTCAGCAAACACATGCCCATATTTTTGTGAAAAATAAAATAATATATATGGCCGGTACAAAAGACATCAACGAATCAAGTCGTAGCAGAGCTACGAAACAGCCCTCCTTAAACAAAAAACTCTCCCTTCGTTATAAAATATGTGAAAAATAAAACCACGGTAATTTTTATAAGACGCCTTATGATATTCTTTGAAATAAAAAAAATAAGAAGTTTTTAGTTGTCCTAAAAAGTATTTGGGGTACAAACTGTAGAGATTTAGAAAAGTACTGGATATGACAACTTGAGTTAATGTTTAGTTCTTTAGTTTACGAATATGTTTTATCCTAACTAATTATAATTATAAGACGACCTCCGTAGCCCAACGGTCATCACGCTACTGCCACACCGGAGGTCCCAGGGTTCGATCCCCGGTCGGGTCAAGATGGAAAATGATCTTTTTCAGATTGACCTGGGTCTTGGGGTGTTTATCTAAATATAATGTTATAGTCGGGATGTAAAGGCGTCGGGATGTGACGACCCCATCGCCCGCTGGATCTCCAGTTCAATCAGTCAACGCAGGTGCAGCTTGTGCCGAGCTGTTGGTGAGCGGAGTCACCACGGACCCGATCTCCAGGGTCACACACACACGCACCTACACACACGCACCTACACACACACATACACACACACCCCCCGTCTCTGGCTTGCCTTAGCCGGCCGGCTCAGAGTGGAGTAGCAAGAGCGGAACACTCGCTCCAGGGTGGAAGTGTATTGCACGTAATGGCGTAATAACGGGGAAACCCGCTCTCGGGGATGAGCCCCGTGAAGGTGAAACCGGAGCCGCACCTCTCGACACCCTTAGCTGCTCACATTGTGTTGCGCTCTAGCCGCCAACTGGTGGCTTAATTAGGGAGGCCCACAGGCTGTACAGCCAAAGAGCAGCAAGTCACCATCTGCCTAACTTAAATTGTTGTGAGAGATTTAAAGGTAGATGTAACTCACTCCATAACCCAGCAATCCGGTCCACTAGCATCCCATCCACATAGCCCAAACTTTGTTAATCCCTACCTGGCAATAGTTCGGCTGCTGTGAAGGACTGTCCGTTAGTATTTCCCTATGGTACACTAAGGGACAGATCTCCGCAGATGCAGACATCTCACTTTTGATTAAAAAGGTACAAAAAGGCCTCATCATGTTGGCTTTGGCCCCATGAACGCCTCAAAGGACCGAGTCCCAATGGACCCGTGGCTCTGAAAAGCGTACCAACATAATAATAATAATAATCTGCTGGACAAAGGCCTCCCCCAAGGATTTTATCCGTGGGGGGTTTTGCCGTAATCGCCACGCTTGGCAGGCGGGTTGGAGATCGCAGTGTGATGGCATAGTACGCGGAAAGATGCTGCTGCCCATCCTCCGGTGATTTTAATCCCTTAGTCGCCTCTTACGACACCCACGGGAAGAGATGGGTTGGTGCTATTCTAGGGCCACACCACAGGCCAGATAATAATATTAAGTTTCTTTATTGTGACAACAGGGCCCACATGTTAGTAAAATACATCTTAAAAACTAGTTGTTAGTAAAGATTATTAACAAAAATTAGAAACTATAACTAAAATTATTTTTGGTAGACAAGTATCCCCCCACAATGGTTTAAAAAGGGTGAGTCATACCTGTCTACCAGAGCTCTCAGAATGATACTGGAGCTACCGCAAAGTCTTTTCAATAAGGAGGCTGTCTTCTTTCGCATTATGGCGAAGAAATCATCTACTCTCCTTTCTCCGGATGCGCTACAAAATCGCGGTAACCCCATCATCAATCTAAAACCATTATTATACTACTATAGTACTTGACCCACAGACTACCCGTGTAGAATGACTGACAATATGCTTTGAACAGTGTAATTTTGGCGTCATTGCTACAACGGGCGAATCTGCGAGCCAACATGTTGCACCTGGCTGCTAGCGCTCGGCGCTCCCTCTCTATGTCTATCTTGTCATTAAGGTCCTCGGTTATGTAGTGCCCTAGGTACTTGAATTGGGTTACCCTACGCAATGGAGTTCCATTCAAAGTGATCAACGGCTCACAATCCAATGCCTTACCAGTGATCTTAAAGACAAGTTATAAAATATAGTATCGTTGAATTAGTATCTCATAACACAAGTCTTGAACTTACTTTGGGGCTAACTCAATCTACGTGATTTATCCGTATATATTTATTTATTTATTTTCAAGAACGGGTATTTATTACATCGAAGCAGTGGTGGCCGAGTGGTAGGGCGCCCGCCTGTGGCCGCAAAGGTTCCAGATTTGAATCCTGCCCGTTCTATATGAGTTTGTATACCAATCTGACTCATGTTAGTTTTCATCGACCACCACTTGCTTCCGGTGAAGGAAAACATCGTGAGGACACCTGCACTCTGGTTGATGATTATCTATCAGCTAGTGTGTGAAATGGAGAAGGCAATCCATTCCATTCACATTGCCATGACAGTCGTTGTGTGTGTTTCATTCGACATAATGACCACGACTCTCAGTCATGAGGAATACAACTAAAGGTAGGAATTTATTACATATACATAGGCAAAATATGACTGAGAAATTAGGATACTCTTCCAGTAGTTATATTTCTTGTTTCAGTTTGGTGCCATCCCCGGGCCGCGCCATATGGCGGCGACATGCGCCTGCGCCGCTCGTGCGCTGCGCAGCGTCACAAATTGCAGGTTTTCAATTGCCCTCGAATTAAACGGGGGACAAACGTTTGATATATACGATGTTTTGATAATTACAAACATGTAACTTGTATACAGTAAAGATCTTATTAGATAAATACGAAGTAGTTAGTAAGAAATCCTTACTAGTATTTCTTACTTGATAATTAAATAAAAAAAAACAATGAATTGCTTCGCTATATGCTATACCTTCGTGTTTCTTTACTTCTATCATGTAGGAATCCTACTAATATTATAAATGCGAAAGTTTGGATGTGAGTTTGTGAATATGTGAGTTTGTGAGGATGTTTGTTACTCAATCACGCAAAATCTACTGGACGGATTTCGAGGAAATTTGGTAAACGGATATAAAAAATGCCGGGAATAGCACATAGGCTACCTTGTATCCCGAAATTCCAACGGAAGCGAAGCCCCGGGGCGCAGCTAGTATACTATATGTGTATAGTTTTTGGTGTTTCGGTGTTTACAAAATACTCGGATTAAATTAGGTATCATATGACTCTTATACTTAAATAAATACTGTTGATATATACTTTTTAAAATACGCTAGTGAGATTTGCACTCTTGAAGCTCCTAATATATTTGTGATATCACCAATAAATTATTTAAATAATACTTTATTTTTAGCTCTCTCTCTCTCTCAGCCGAAAGACGTCCACTGCTGGACAAAGGCCTCCCCCAAGGATTTCCACAACGACCGGTCCTGCGCTGCCCGCATCCATGCGCAACCCGCGACCTTCACCAGGTCGTCGGTCCACCGAGTGGGAGGCCTGCCAACACTACGTTTTCCGGTTCGTGGTCGCCACTCGAGAACTTTTCTGCCCCAACGGCTATCTGTTCTGCGAGCTATGTGCCCCGCCCACTGCCACTTAAGTTTGGCGATTCTGCGGGCTATATCGGTTACTTTAGTTCTCCTACGGATCTCCTCATTTCTGATTCGATCACGCAGGGAAACTCCGAGCATAGCGCGCTCCATCGCCCTTTGGGTGACCTTGAGCCTTCTTATGAGGCCCATAGTAAGCGACCACGTCTGTGTTCCGTATGTCATCACTGGCAACACACACTGGTCAAAGACCTTAGTCTTGAGACACTGCGGTATTTTGGACGAGAAGATATCGCGAAGCTTCCCGAACGCTGCCCAGCCGAGTTGGATTCGACGGTTGACCTCTTTCTCGAAGTTGGACTTACCTAACTGAACTGTTTGTCCCAGGTATACGTAATTGTCAACAACTTCGAGTGTAGAGTCTCCAACCTTTAGAGGAGTGGGTGCGACACGGATATTAGACATGATTTTCGTCTTATCCATGTTCATTTTTAGACCCACTTGTTGAGAGGCTCTACAGAGGCCGTCGAGCATTGTGCCTAGGTCTTCCAAGGTCTCAGCCATGACTACGATATCGTCAGCGAATCGAAGGTGAGTGAGGTACTCGCCGTTGATATTGATACCGAGTCCGCTCCAGTCCAGAAGCTTGAAGACATCTTCCAGGGCGGCGGTGAACAGTTTCGGAGATATAACGTCTCCCTGTCTCACCCATCGCTTCAACTGGATAGGTTTCGAGCCTTGATCCTGGAGACGGACCGACATGGTGGCGTTTTCGTACAAACACTTCAGCGCTTCGATATATCGATAGTCAATTTGGCACCGTTGGAGAGACTGTATCACAGCCCAGGTCTCGATCGAATCGAAGGCTTTCTCGTAGTCCACAAACGCCAAGTATAAGGGCTGATTATACTCCTCAGTCTTCTGTATAATCTGCCGCAGCGTATGTAAGTGGTCTACGGTACTAAAGCCTTTTCGGAAACCGGCTTGTTCGGGAGGCTGGAAGTCGTCGAACCTGCGAGCGAGACGATTCGTAATGACTCTCGAAAACAGTTTGTAGACATGGCTCAGAAGTGAGATAGGCCTATAATTCTTCAATAAGGTTTTGTCGCCTTTTTTGAAGAAAAGTACCACCACACTTCTGTGCCATGCCGTAGGCGTTTGTCCCTCGAGTATGACGGAATCGAATAGCTTCTGAAGAGCTTTTAATACCGGTGTTCCACCTGCTTTCAGAAGCTCAGCCGTGATTCCATCATCACCCGGTGCCTTATTGTTTTTTAACTGTTTGAGAGCCATTCTAATCTCGTATAGGCTGACGTCCGGGATATCTTCGGTGTAGTGTCGGGTTAATCTGGCTCTTGGATCTTTGGCCATATTACTGACAGGTGCGCGTACGCTGGTGTATAATTGTCCGTAGAACTTCTCAACCTCTTCCAACAGCTCTGGCTTCGACGAAATGATTCTGCCATCCTCAGTCTTCAGCTTGGTCAGTTGGCTTTGACCAACAGACAGATCCCTTGCAAACACTTTTGAGCCCTTATTTCGCTTAATCGCCTCTTCAATACGGTCAGTATTGAATTGGCGTAAATCGCGCGTTAGGGACTTGGAGATCTGTCTGTTTAGACGTCGATACTGAGCAGCATCGTCAGAGGACTGCAGAACCAAGTTTCGTCTTTCTTCCATGAGTTTGTTGGTGAGGTCCGAGATCTTTTTGGTTCCTTTTGAACAGCGGGTTTTGAAGGCCTTAGACCCAGCTGTTTGGACAATTTGCACAAACCTGTCATTATAATCGTCCAGATTTTCGCAGTCTCCCAGGTATTCGAAGCGATTCTGCAACTCGAGCTGAAAGCTCTCGGGGTTTTGGAGCTGGATAGGCGCTGGTCGGAGCGTAGACTTCATCAGTCGACACCTTTCGAGTTTTATTCTAAGATTCAATATGCCTCTTACCAATCGGTGATCGCTTCCTGTTTTTACGGCATTGATCACAGAGACATCATTGAATATGTGCCTCTTCGTCGACAAGATGAAGTCAATCTCATTTTTGGTAACGCCATTAGGATGCAACCATGTCCACTTTCGCTGTTTTGGCTTTTTGAAGAAGGAGTTCATCATAAAGAGGCCCTCCTTCTCCATAAAGCCGGCCAGCAGATGACCACGTGCATTCCTCGTTCCATATCCAAAATTCCCCACTCTCCAGCTCATCATCGCTTCGTTTGCCTAGTTTCGCGTTAAAGTCCCCCATCACAACGGTATAGTTATTTTAGCTAAAATAACATATTTATGTCAAGTTGTTTTCTAAACTGGTTGCTCAACGACTGTAAAATACAAATCCTCTAAGGTTGAAAATATATGTATAGTCACTAGTCAGACATCGGGTTAGTCTTTTGCTATAATTTAACTTACTGACTGTAGTCTGTAAGGTAGTTTTTATGACAGGCTGACCTTTGTACGAACTGTATTTTATACACTTTGTACGCGTTGTTGTCTGTCACCCTGCCGCTGCACCTGGCTAAGATGTTACAATATTAATAACACGTCGAATTAACTCTCAAATCACACATATTATAAAAATGTTGTTTTTTGTTTCCTTCGTATAGTATAAATACGTGAGAATGCATTGGAAAATATTTTTTCGACTAAATAACAGTTAAAACTCGTTCGTTCGTTGTTTTTTGACTGAAGACTAGTGTCGCCGCTGCAGTATATAAAAAAATAATTTGTTTTTCATAAGAGATTCCATTTTATTCAAAAAATTATATTCTAACAGAACACACCCTCCCCTCGCAATAACTCCCATTTATAATAGCTAATATGATCTGTCGAAAAGCAGATCTAATCTGGGGATGAGCGCCGTGACGACATTTTAATTGTTCCACATTGTTTCTGATTGCCGCAATATGCCGGAGGCGGCCGTTATCCGATGAAATATGTCCGTTATGATTGGCAAACAAACAGTATGGCGCCGCCATATGTCGCGGCACGTGCGCCCGCGCATCGCTTGCGCTGCGCGTTCAGGGATGAAACTACAGACTATATAATATATTAATAAATTTAAGAATCATATATTTTAAATATCTATCCATGATAGTTACCAAATAATTACCCGCTTTGCATCGGGCAATTTTCAAATTGACAAGATTTATGAAAAAATATCCGTATATTTTAAGTTAATTCATATAATTCTATGTTTTTTATAGCCAAATAATATTTTATTTACTTAGATAAGTATGATAAATATATGTTGTAAAAATTCAAGATTTAAAAAGGTGCGCATGGTTTGCAGTGCACCTGCGCCAGTCATTAGTAGGTACCTACCTTAACAATGAGGTGAATTAATTTTATCAAATGTATTATTTACTCAATATAAGCTTTGACCCAAATATTTAATGACTGCTAATTTTTAAATGAGGCACTAAAATATTAATTTGGAAGTTATTATAACATCGCTTTAACAATATACTGATCTGATAGGAAAATTCACAAAATAATTCAACTAACCAGTACGTTAAGATTCATGTCAATAATTTTTGAACTCCATCTACTGAAAATGGAAAAGAAGATCTAGACCTTCATGACTCTATGTCAGGGAAGCCAGTGCGCGCGCGCCGCCCATCCGTCAGCGTAATCGGTTGTTAATCATTTTTCGGTCGATGGGGTTCATTGTGCCCTCACGGATTATGTTTTTCACAACATCATGTATATTAAACATAAATAGCCTTTATTATATCCAGTGCAACTTCAAGTAAGGCATTGACAGATAAATGAACATGTAACTTTCCATTAAATATGTTTTTTATCTCCCATGAATAGGTACGAAATGTTAATGAGTACCTAAATATTAATTATTACTACTTCATTTATTTCTGTTCAACAACACACCATACAATAAAGTATGATTTTTCGCCTAAAAAGTGTGATCTTTCAAAATATTTGGTTCTTTCCTAACCTGCGTCATTTTATTTCCATTTTGATAGATATCTACTTGTTGTGCAAGTAGGTGAGTAAAGCACAACAAACTGATAAAAACAAAAGCTATAAAATAGTTAACGACGCGACGATGCGACGGCGGTATCGCCCGTATCGCTAGCGCAACCACCGCGACCCTACCATTGACATTGAACTCTACAATCAGGGGAACTTGGGGATATGTCAGCCATATTATTTGATTGAAAAATAATTACTTTTATTTCTTGATTATAAGTCACACGAGTAAACTCGCAAATAAAACAAAGCGTAACTGAGGGTCGTATTGGGAAAAAATTGTACTTACTTATTTGAAAGATGTATGAAAAATGAACGATAACTTGACTATTTAAATAACGATTCTATTTTAAGTTAATTTATAAGCGATAGAAGAGAATCGTAAATGAGTCCAAACTTGTCTTAGGCCTGAGAACCTTAAATTTTATAACAGATTCACAGATAATAAGCTGGTTTTGTAGGAAAAAAATGCCTACAACTTTGGCATTTATTTATTCACATCTGTTGAGGCACGTAGGAATATGGTCAATCTGACGAGAATTCCAGAAAGAAATACTTTTATTGCTTTTTACACGACTGACCAAAAAAGGAGTGTTATGTTTTCAGGGTTCATGTATGTATGTATGTAATTTCTTTATTCCACCATAAGTCCTGAACGGCTTAACAGATTTTGATGTGAGAGGTATTGTTAGATTCCTTGCATTAGCCCGAATGACATAGGCTATGTAAGATGTCAGTCGTGTTTTTTATTTTGTAATAATTTTATATAGTAGAAGTTGCCATGATACATTTGTGGTGGGTATACAATTTTGTAGAGGATTTTTATTATATAGCGTAAATGAGCACTAAGAAAGAATTTTTGGAAAAATTCCACCCCCAAAGAAGAGAAATGGGACAAAAACTAAATTCACGCGGGAGAAGCCGATGATAAAATCTACTTGAAAATATGAATAGATAAGAATTTAACAAAAAAATACATTGATTATTATTCTATTGGTGTCCGAAGTGGTGCGGCCGCCCCCGCAGGCAGTGGGAGCGCCCGCGCACCCGCATGGCTCGAAGCGCGGTGATTTGCATGCTTCTCAACAAAACAGATAACATCACTCCTATTACTCCACGTTTCACCCGCTTCACATTCCAAAAACAAACGTATGACCTGTCCTATCCTCACGACTTAAATTTAATTCTTCCATGTAAAAGTTAATATTTAAAGCTTCAACCAATTTACAAGCGTGCCATGTTTTATCTGCGCGTATGTAGACATATCGGAGGCCATTCATTCGCATAACCACGCAGTAAATTAATGCACTTAGGCTTCGTTTCGTTATTTTTTTACACCTGCTAGGAGTCGGAAGTTACACCGGGCGCGATTTTATAATGTTGGATAACTGAACACAAGGCTAAATGTCCCGTTTGCTTTGTAAATATTTCAGCAAATATATGTATCTACTGATTGTTAGCTTTAGTGGTAGGTATGTCAATTAAAATCTTTTAAAACCGTAATAATACTAGTAGGTATACCCAGGTAGGTTTATTTTATTAGGTAGGTACAAATTCAATGAAGTTAAAATTTAAATACCTTGTTGTGGAATAAAACAAAGGTACCTATATAAAATATTAACAGTATTACGAGGTGCTCCCCGGGGCTTCGCTCCCGTGGGTTCCAATTCCGGGATAAAAGGTACCGCATGTGCTATTCCCGTTATTTTTCTATCCGTATACCACCCGTATACTAAATTGCATCAAAATCCGTCTAGTAGATTTTACATAGAGTACATCCAAACTTTGACATTTGTAGGATATTATTTATCGCTATAATTATACTCGTAGAACATATAGTTTATTTATAGCTGCTTATATATAAAAGTTAATTTAAAAATGATATCATGATACCTTATTAAATTCTACTTAATGTGTTAGCAAGTGTTTAACTAATAAATTCCCAATGCCAGTGTATAAATTCCCACAGGAAAACAATTTGGCCGGGTCAACGCAATGCATTTATAGACAGATAAGACTGCAAATGTGCCCTTTCTCACAGTTAATACACCCCATAAATATACCTCGTTTCCAATTAAGATAAAAAGTGACCCAATAAAGTGAAACATTTTTATTAAAACATTTCGCGAAGTATGGTTTTATATGGTGAAAATGCTCCAAACCCCTTGGGCGCGAAGACAATAAAAGAAGTAAATGTGGGTCTATTATTAGTGGATGATATTAATTGCGGGGCTGCACCTGGGGAGCGCGGGCGCAGGTGAGCGGCCAATTTGGGGTCAGCGGAGGTTTGACATCGGCCAGTGCGAGCCGCAAGATTGTGGGAATCGAACCCTCGATGCTTTTTGGGCATTTCTGTTAATTGATTCGCAGATGTTATTGTAGATAAACACGCGAAACACATAAAATTAATAACGTGTTAGTTTCTTGTGATCAAATACTAAAATTTATGGTGACATCTCAGAAATATACAATTTATTTTTTGCTGAAACCTTTCTTTAATCAAATACAATCAAAGAAAATTTATCAACTTAGGTATAGATATCAATTTTTATAAAAAAAAAGGTTCGAATAAAACAAATAGTTAAACACTTTCCTCTTTATTTAGAATGATTCAATAGTATTTATCACATGTCGGTAAGATTTCCAAGCACGCCAAGCATTCTCACACGACCGCGAACCACGGTTGTTTTACTGCCTACTCTCAGCTGCTAGAACAACAGAGCTGGATTCAGTACGACAACTAATGATTTTTCCTATGCAAGTCCTAGAATTTTAACAGAGGGAGATGACAACGGAAGTAGAACACAAAGTCAATACAGTCTTTCCTTAAATTTCGTCACTGGGATATTCTAAAATTTTAGTTATATTATGTATTTTGATTACCAAAAATTACTTTAGCTGGAGGAACGTGCTCGAAAAGGAAAATATTTTTGAAATGAAAACTTAAGATTTACAACATCAAGTATGACGGTCACATGAGTTCAGTGCTTTTTCCCAAAGAGTACTCAACTTACCTAAAAAAAGAAAAATATTTTGCCTTGCAAAGTACTTCACGGCGGATAATCAAGAACACACACAGCTACAGCTGTAGAGTATCCGCCAACACATTTTAATCATTAAAAATATTATCTTGTTCTAAATCCAACCCTGTTGCAGACATTTACACATAGGTACTATAGCCGATAATTTAAAATGCGATAAGTGTATCTAGATATTCTCATTGGCTGTAATTGAACTGAAATACCGAGGATAGTTAATGTGTACAAAATGTGCAAAATATAACTGTACTTTAGATAAATATGCTGTTGCAATTTGCCAATGAAAAAATCATCGATAAATTTATAGTTGGAAAATGTCAACGTAAACAGTTTTGTATTAGAGACGCCATGCGATGCGTAGTATAGACCAATGTAGATGACAACATGTAGATTTCGGTATTTTGTGCAACTTTTCTAAATCAATGATAGTTTTGCTTCAAAGTTACATTTATATGTAATGTGAAAGCAAAACTATATTTAACTATAGTACAGATGTTTTCATGACATTTTATTCGCAGGTGCTCTCAACTATAAATAACGCAAGGTATACAATGATCGTAATTAGATTTATTTTTAGAAATAAGTTGAGTAGGTATAGTGTACTATAAGATTATTTAGATCTTTATCAAAAGATGGTTCGAAATTGTGTTTGCATTTGAAGTAAAATTCAAGGTTTATGATACCTACGACGAATAAGTCAATAAAAATTGCGTACTTACTTAAAAAGAAAACCGTTTAACAGTATTCGAAACAAGTATCGTTTGGTTTTATTCAGTTCTAAATAAAAAAGGAGTAAAACTAAATGGTAACTATAGTAAATAACTAATTATAGAAAAACACATGACTGCGGTGGGTTATGAAATTAATAAAAATTCCATGTACACGAAATAAAAGAGGGATTGGAGGTTCAATGAGGTATCGTTAGAATTCTTAGGTATCTGACATTCTCTAACGATATCTAAGTCATTGAACACATTAAGGATTCATAGTAGAATAAAGAAACCCAAGAATTTTTCCTTATTGATTTGATACACGACATTATTTATTTCGCAGTCATGTAAAAGAAAACTAGCATACTAATCAATATAATAGTAAAAAAAAATCAAGGAACTTACATGATAGGGTATCTACTTAGAAGAAAAGAACGTGAGATCCTAATTAGGCAAACAAAAATATACTAATATTAAATAAATTTGCCTTTCTCCAAATTCTGATTTAAAAAAGTATAGAAAAAGTGAGTCCCGTCTGAAAAATCCCTTTGAAATAACTTTAAATTCAATAACTGCATATAAAGTATTTAATAGTAGTAAGTATTTTAGTAAATTATACTGGTGTTCCTACAAAATCAGAGCGTCACGTTTAATTTCATGGTATGTGATATTTATTTTTAATTACACCTTACATTGAATATACACACAGTTTATGTAAACTTGGTTTATGGTGGCGTTAGATACTTTGACGTCTCATAAACATAAGTTCATTTCTTCTGCCTTTCTACCTTGGCGTTAATAAAGAATAACGGGACTCTATTAAAACACATGATTTCAGTATTATTATACCTAAAATTGTCGAGTAGATACCTTCCATTATTATAGATATTATAATGTTATAAATATCTCGTTATAAAGGATGAAATATATACCAGCTGCTAAAGTTAATTTTAAACACTACATAATTGAGCAATGTCTAAGACAGTAGACCTATGCTAAGATTTAAAGATTTTTATATTTCATAACGCTAACGAAATATCAATTTCAAAGAATTAACATTGGTGAAATATCTAACAACTTCCGACCTACAGTAACATAATATAATGCGGTTCGTGATGTTTTTTATTACTATCGTGGTTATTAGCATATATAAGACGAAACACATACTACTACGAACTATCAAAGTTAATCTTTTGATGAAAATGTAGCTGTTGAGACATTTATCACAATCGAAAGTACATAGTAGTATTCAAGTAACTTTTAAATTTAATTTTATTTTCTTTAACAATCGTCGACTAGATATCATTCCTCGTATTCGTCAGATTTACTAATATCTCATATAAGCCACTTTGCATGGTCACAAATCATTGCATGTGCTTTACTATGTCTAAGACAGTTGATGTAATAGGTAAATATACTAGATTTCTGTGAAATATCAATTTGTCCCTCGTACACAAGCAAAATCTAACAACTTCCGATCAATGAAAAATGAACTGCTCACATGATCGTGGTTATCAGAAATAAGACCACATACTACTACGATGATGTAAGTTAATCTTGTACATGCAAGAGCAATAATTGCAGTGCAGACAATTGCAGTGCAATCGAAATTGATATGAATAATTGCAAGCAACTGTTAAATTTAGACCATGCAAGTATTTACTTGCTTCCAAGTTGTATATTCATGCAACATGCAAGAAATCATTGCACCTTCTAAATGGGCCTCTAGCTCTAGCGAGTTCACATGAGCGTAATTGTAGTTCAATCTGCTTTTAATGAAGGACTTACGCTGCTAGATAACATTACAACAAGCAAATTCTAAACGATCAATGAACTTTATGTGAACTGCCACATGATGTTTTGATTTTTACATTGAGTGTCAGGTTTGTTCCGACAATCCTATTGTTGGACAACCATTCACATATTACAATAATATAAACAATGAAAAAATATTTTCCTGCTTCAATCTGCGAATAATCAGGCAAGAAACTTGCACCTTTAATATCTCTAGGCTCACATGAGCGTAATTGTAATATCAATCTGCTTTTAATGAGCGGACTTACGCTGCTAGATCACATTAGAATTTTGTGGGCAGTTGTCAACACAAATCCATTTGAATTCCATAAACTTACGCTTAGATATCCTTTGTGGGATGCATATTTTGATTTTTACAGTGTCAGGTTTGTTCCAACAATTCTATTGTTGGACAACCATTCACATATTACAATAATATAATGAGCGCTACAATGAAAAAATATTTTCCTCTAATCTGCGAATAATCACAAAATATTTAATATCTCTAGGTGGGCTAATAATATCTATCTTAAAGCGGACATGTTATGTGAATATACACTAATATGTTTGTATATAATATGTATGTAGACAGGAAACTGCGACGGAGTAATTAGAATGATAAATTTTACATACAGCATGTTCAAATTTGAAGAGGCAGCTAATGGTATGTACAGTATCCGTTAACAATTCGCATCAGCTATATTATTTTGCACAGAAAGCACATCATAATGCCGATTGACCGCCCAAATAATTTATACAACAAATTAACATAATTTCAACATGCTGCATGTAAAGTTTTTAATAGTAAACAGCTATAACTTTAATAACATATGAAGATTCTAAAACTTTCCTTATTTACTTGAGACCATATGGTAGGTATATATGTAACTAATAACATACGAGTATGTTCAAGAGGGCAAGAAGTAGTTGGCTCTAACATAAGCCAACAAAATCGGGTGGTGAAACAAAATTTTACTAATGCACATTTATGTACATAAATTAACTAAATAATTTGCTAAATAATATCTTGCATTGTTTTCAAATTAGTACATCACAGTCGTCACAAAACACAAAACCGTGTTTACAAGAAACAGCTTTGGTCCTTATTAACACCGGCACCAGTTTCATTTTCTTGTTTCATAATATACCGTCTCAGGAACTCCGCCAACCAGGACATAAATTTAAGATACTTAAAATATATTATTTTTAATTAATATAGTAATATACATAGTAACATGTTATAGGCCGTCAACTCGTGCGCGATACTTCTCGGCAAAGATTTGCGTCTCGAGGAAGGGAGAAAATCTAAGCTAAGAACAATCAATTCAAGAAAATCTGTTAAACCGTTTGAAGATCAACTTTGTTCTACATGTGGAAATCATTTTGTCATTTTTGTTGTATTTGTCTTAATTTATATAGTCAATAATATCATTTATGTACAAGTAATTAAACAATGATCGTACCAAATGCTCATATAATATTCGTCACAATGTCTATATCAGTGTCGTAAAATTTCAAAAAATAATATTTGTTTAATGTAATTTTTCCCATGCCCTCTTTACCGATATTGCGTACGACGGTGACGGCCTAAAAGTAAGGCCAATTTAATAGGCCATATTTGACAATATGGTTATCTCTTTTTCACTTTCTTACTCAGAAAGAGATGTAAGCCATCAGATAGCTGATCTCTCTTTCTAAGTCAGAAAGTGAAAAAGAGATAGCATATAATGTCAAATGTGACCTATTATAATGGCCCCACTGTAGTCTGTTTATTACAATCAACTGGACTCAATATTTATAGACAGGACTCAATATTGATAGACTGGACTCAACATCCGAATATCGATCGATAAAATCAATACGAATGTTAACTCTATCTTATTATCTCCAAATTAGTTAGCCATGTGTCTTTTAGGATATATATTTTATTCATAATGATCTTCTTAAACTTTGTTTTACTGTAGTTTACATATAAGTGAATTAAGTGAAAACTCGTAAGTCAACATCGACTATCAAACCCATCCTATAGACTCGTGGATTTTGAAGCGTGCTTACACTTTATTTAGAGAGGCATGTCATTACATTCCGTAGCAGTGAAGTTTAGAACGATATATAGTGCGAAGAGATATAGTGAAGCTGGAATAAACGCTGCACAGGCGCCGCCGGCCTGTCAGTCACACAATAATAATAATTATTATTATTTCTTGAAGACACAGACGCACCGTGATATTGGCAACTACAAAGAGTGTATATGTAAATGACCACAAATTAAATTGTTTTTGGTAAAATTCGGCTAACTCTTACACATTGTGATACATATTTATTTAAATAGGCTTACTCTTTGTACCTTATACTTGCATGCTAATAGCAGCAGTGGCTTAAGCAATCCTTTTGTATCCATTTCTATCCCTATCAAAGTTATTGGTGACTGACGGTCTGCGACTAATTTCAGCATAACCAAATTTCCAACTTAATTTTTGAACATTTTATTTTGCAGCCCTAAATACTTTGAACATAGTCATTGGACAAATCAACACGATATCGCTTGTCGCATTATACCCAGTTTAAGTTATATAGCAACCATATTTTTTTTATAGTAAATAGTTGCATAAGCCTAACATTAAAATATGGTGTACTTATTTGTGCACTAGTGAAGTGAACCTGCGTACGCCTGATTTTGTACTTCCTTTGGTCTTCTTAGTCTGCTCTTTGACACCCCTGCAAATAAAAAGTAAAATTTAATTAGTAACATATGATATCTTCAATAACTAAGCAAAAACGAATAAATAACATAGTAAATGTAGCCAAATAATCAATTTTTAGGGTTCCGTACCTCAAAAGGTAAACACAAAACCCTTATAAGATCACTTTGTTGTCTGTCTGTCAGTCAAACTTTTTTTTCTCAGGAACGCTTAAAGGTATGAAGTTGAAATTAATATTTAATCCACAGTCTCTTTCAGCAAAAAAATAATCAAAATTATAAGTCAACGCGATCAGGAGATATTACCGTAAATGTTGCAATTTTTTGCATATTTTGCGATTTCAGATAGCAATCAAAACCTATGGGGTACTTCCCGTTGATCTAAAATTATGAAATTTGGCAAAAATTAGGTCTAACAGTACTTATACAGGAATAAATCTAAAAATCGAATTAGGTCTAACAGTACTTATACAGGAATAAATCTGAAAATTGTAAATATGTTGTTGAAAATCTAAAAAAAGTGTTACAAACTTATTTTTACGGTCGATGCAGTATGAATCCCAGGGATTGAACTGCAAAGTTAAGTTTGTTTTGAGTTGGTCTTTTAGTTATAGCTATAATATGAGATGTTTTGCGTGTACGGAACCCTTGGTGCGCGAGATTGAGTCGCACTTGGCAGGTTTTTCTTTTTTTCCTGCCCAATGTGTCAGAGTAAATCACTAACACACGGGACTCACAAGTATCTAGTGAGGTCCTCGATGTCCACGAGCATGGAGTCCTGCCCCATGTGCAGCTCGTCGCGCGCCATCAGCAGCTTCACTAGCGAATCATTCAGCGACTCGATCTGCGAGTGTAGCTCATTCACTATCACCTGCAATTATGGTTATTTGGTCATAGAAATATATTTAAATAATTCGCGAAAAAAAAATAAAAAAATACTTTGTTAACTGATGAAAAAGAAATTCACTCTAATACTTCCGTGTCGTTTTTTTTTTTTCTTTTGTTATGGTAGGATTATTTTTACGGAATATATACAAGGTGTAACGGAAAGGGTATTACTATACAAAGTGGAAAGATTCGTTACCGTGGGTAGATCCTTTATGTGAAGTTTCAGATTATTTTCAGCACTTTTAAAAAGGAGTGTTAAAAAAATAAATGATAAAACGAAATCTTTGCCATGTAAACAAACACTGCACATCACTATTCAGGATATTTCAATGTCACACATATCACAACACAAATTATTTCACCTTCTTGGTTACTATGAAAACCTGGTACTTTGAGCAGTATCCGCTTTCGTCACCTTTTGACAGTTTATACCAATGTTTTCACAAAGAAACTGCCTACACGTGCAGAGCGGCGCAGCACAGCAGCATCGAGAATTTTACAATTTTACTTTACTTTAAATTGATTAATCATTGTAAAAAAAACCACTCGCAAGTCGCTTTTCAGTGTTTTCATCATCATGTTTTTAATTAGAAATCAAATAACTCGCATAAATATTTTTCACTTTGACAAGTCAACAACTCAGGCTAATATTGACATTTACTTTTTAATATTGGTGCTGTCCTGCCAGGTACATTTTCGGAAAAAGTCCAGTCCCGTCTTTATTAGCCAAACTCACACCACCTTTTTTGATTATGCCGTCCTAGTACAAAATAAATAAATATCCTACTTAGAGCAACACGGTCCTCCACGAAGTCGGTGTTGCTGATATTAAGATATTTTCCCGAATGAACCTCCCATTGTTCCATGGATTCCTTGTATTAAACCAATATTACCTTTAATTTTATTGTTATGTTCCATGAAGACGATATTTTTTAAATTTAGTTTTTGACCTTACTAGGATCACATATCAGCCTAACAAAGGTAGAAGCGACGCCTTGTTCAGAGTTCATTTGAAAATTTGGTCAAACCCTTTTTTTATCTTGTCAGAATGTCAAATCTTCAGACATACAGACATTTGCAAATAAGAGTGCGGAACCTTTGTTGCAAATTCTAATTTATTACAATACCAGGCGCCGAATCAAGGAGGTGTGATTTAATTTTGATAGTTGTAGATGATTGACCTTGAATTCAACAGCTGTTTACTGTCATAGTGGTGAATAGTGTTGTGCCAATTCAAATTGGAAAAATGTGTGCCTGTATGGTTTTCTTAAAATTAAAAATTAAATCATAAACATACAAGATTAAAAATGTCTGGAACTAGTTTAAAACCATTATCACAGTTAGCACAATCGATATGGATATAGGTATTCCGTTACACCTTGTATATAGCAAGATGAATTTCGAAGAGATACATAAATATAGTCAAATCAAAGATTTAAAGGCCGCATTTATCATCGCTGAACCATCAAGTGTTGTTGATCAGCGATATCAAAGATGAGGTTAGTGAAAAATAAATCCCAACAACAAGGAAATAAATATTAATTTTCAAGGCTGTACATAAAAAAAAACATTACACAATGGCTATTGTTAAACCTGCTTCCACCGAAATAATGATCTTTAAGTGAGTCAGCCGTCTCAAGGTCGGAAAACGCAGTAAAACACGTAGCATGCATACGTATGCACCGATTGTGCGACCTTATTAGCAATGGGAATGAGATTAGCTTAGCGACATGCTTCAGTATGCATTACTTATGGCAAAACTAACATTGCGAAATTATGTATATGTGCGCCGACTAATATGCGTCATAAGTTTATCGAGACATCGCGAAGTTTTCTATAACGCCATAAAACACGCCAGTTTTTAATCCTACATTTCATAAAAAAAACTGTGAATTACAAAACAAAAATCCATGTATGTCGCCATTCCCATGAATATTCAGTGAAAGTTGAATAGACACCCTGCTGATGTCTTTTCACTTTCAGTGCTCAATTTAATTTAATCAATTTAACATAATTTAAAAAAAATGTATATGTGTGATACATGGTGCAAAGAGATGCTTCAGCATTGCAGTAATGGGATTATGCAGCTAACTTCAAGTGGTACCTGAAGTTGCGCGATGTTCATGTCGGTGAGCAGCTGCCGCGACACGCGGCGGCGGTCGCTGGCGAGCGGCGCGCTGGCCTTCTCCATGCTGCGCCGGAGCATCTCCGTCACTGGCGACACGGCACGACTTCGTCTCTCACGCTGAAATGGCACATTTACTTTTAGAAAGACCAATAAATTGCGTTACGTCGCAAAATGTCCCTATCGCAAATTGCGTTACGTCGCAAAATGTCCCTTTCGCAAAATGGCTCTTTCTTAAAATGTCCCTTTCGCAATGGCCATTTTGCGAAAAGGCCATTTTGCAAAAGGGTCATTCTGCGAAAGGTCTATTTTGCGACCAGACATTTTGCGAAAACAGACATTTTGCGACGTAACGATAAATTGAAGCGGTGGTGGCCGAGTGGTAGGGCACAAGCCTGTGGCCGCAAAGGTCCCAGGTTCGAATCCTGCCCATGCTACTCGAGTTTGTAGACCAATCTGAATCATGTACCTATGTTAGTTTTCATGGACCACCACTTGCTTCCAGTGAATGAAAACATCGTGAGGAAACCTGCACCCCTGGTTGAAATATTACCAGCTAGTGTGTGAAATGGAGAAGGCAATGGCAAACTACTCCATTAAAATTGCCAAGATAGTTGTGTGTGTTTTATTCCATATAATGACCACAACCCTCAGTCATGAGGAATACAACTAAAGAGAGAAAGTTACAATGCCAATATAATATTGTGTCTAATAAAATTAACAAAATTCAAGCTCACTCCCAATAGCCACCATTAAAAATCTAGTAGATTTTTTGTTCTAGATATTCAACCTGCTCTAGATATTACTGTTGTTTAAATTAATAATTGAACCTTGAGTAAACCATTAAAGAAACAAAAGTGACAAAAACATACATCTAAAATGTATCATAATGAGCTACTTTAGAATTAGACCATATCTAATTAGGTAAATATAGAATGAGGTGATAAGATAATGCAATGCATTGTTACAAATTACCTCCATTTGAATACGAGCCATTTCTTTTGCTTGTGCCAATGCAATTCGGGCCTCTGTTTGTAGAGTAGCTTGTAATGCATAGAAGTCTGACTCTTTTAGCTCTATGTGGCCCAATGAGTGTGATGATCGAGATTTTGGTGTTTTTGATGTAAAAGATGTTGGACGCAATTTTGATCCTGAAAATTCAAAGAAGTTAAACTATATTTATTTTTGGATTTTTGAGCATCTCAAATACAATTAGTACTCTCATGTAGAAAGTAGATATGGTGAAAAAATTCCATGCGAGCTGGACTTGAACCCGCGACCAGGTCTATATATGACCTAAAGACTGTATAGAATAGACCTTTGTTTCGTATAAAGACCTGGTCGCGGTTTCAAGTCCTGCTCGCATGGAATTTTTTCACCATATCTAATTTCTACATAAGAGTACTTAAGTTATACTATACTATGAAATTATACACTGTGTAGGTAGATATTAATATTATGGTGAATGATTATTATTTAAAAAAAATTAATCATTAGACAAAGATACTAAATATGTTAGTAGTACCAGTAGCCCCATAGACAATACAAAAAATATTATAATCACACCATTACAAATGAAGTATGAAATTCCAATTTCCCCCCTTTGTGATAGTGAATCCAAGGATTTCTTATTGCACACTAACAAATAGACTTACCGCTTTGCACAGTACTTATTTTGTCATGTTTTGTAATGCTCACTGACAATGGTCTTGTCTGGTAAGGGTGGTTATAGCTTGATTTGCTGAAAAGACTTGTCCGGGATGATGATTTACTACTGTAACTTTTCTCTAGGTCTGATGCTTGAGATTCATTATCTGATGCTGTTTCATTCATGAAACAAATTTGTAGATTTTTCCCTGCACAACCACACCACATATATGGAATAATGCACAAATATACACTATACATTGTCACAATGATATTATGAAACATACACACAAGAACTACAAGAATTTAGGAAGCTCAAAGTCATGATATGCAGATCTAAAATAACTTAGCATTTTAAGCAATCCCAAAAACCATTAAATTAGCTTCAAAGTATTTATGAAGAAATGGTGAGCAGGTGATAAATAGAGCACTTTTAAAAAATAGTTGTATACCATTTTGAAGCCGAGAATGTAAACTCGGTTTCTTTCCAGGGCGTTCTGTATGTCCTAAGCTGTGGTACTCCTCAGCGTCAGCACCCATGGCCAGCCTTCGCCTGATTTCTTCTCTGTCATTACGTTTCTAAAAGAAAATTAGTTTTAGTAAAATTAGTAATACAAAGATCACCATACTATTAAATTTAATTATCAAAATGTTTGACTCATACTCTTGAATCCTCTGTATTACATTCAGATATAGTGACAATTTTAGTAAATCTGTCTAGTATATTGGGAATATTGTCTGTGAGGGCAGGCCATTCGATTTCGGTTTCGGCAGAATCTCCAATGCCTATGGCCCTTGGGCTTAAAGCTGTATCATCAGTATAATTTACTGGTAATTTGGAAGGTTCAGATTTCAAAACCTTGGACTTGAAAATGTGTAAACTTCTTTTGATTCCTGTTTTTTCGGGAGAGTCCTTTATAACGTCCTCTTCAGACGTCTTGCTAAACTTGCGTTTAATATTAGTAACAATGCTTTCAAACATCTTAAAAATAATCAGTCTTTGTGTTTTTGGCAATAATTATGGCACGAGGCAAACGTATCGAACAAAAAAAGAAGCGTGTAGATGTAAACAAAAAGGATTAGTAGTTGAAAGAAATTAGTTGTCAAATCCTGCTGTCACTTTGACATTTAGGACAAGGTCATGTGGGAATTTTGCGTTCCATTTATTTTATTATCCTACCTATGTATTTTTTCTTTGCCTAAGTTCTGCTCCTTGGCTCTGTGGGAAATTAAAAAAAAACAGCAGAACTTACAAGACAACAGATATTGTCCACCGATTCATGATTATCATAAGTAATTGTGTACAAGTCCAAAAGAAATCTTGTATCCTTTTTATAATGTCTTTGTTCAGAATTAAAATATGGCATCGACGCCATCACTTCAGCACACTATTACACCCGTCACTACGCGGTTTCTTTCGAACGGCTAGCCAGAGACTGGCAAGCACTGTGCTTACACCGTTAAATTACTAGAAAGCTGAACCCAGTACCTACTATCGACAATAATTAAGTTACTGTTACACATGGTTGCGGTGGACGTGGGTCTAAAGCTGGCCATTGACGATCAGTTTTTCGCGTAAAACTAGACGTAAAACTGTGGCATCACTCCAAATGGTTTTAGGCCGACTAGAATTCCCCACTCACTGGCGTCACGCCGGCTCTTCAGTTTTCGATCGGCCGGGCTGAAGGGGTGACCTATTATGGGCTTAAACAAGCTAATTATTAAAAAATTAAATTAAATTAAAACGTTTATTCGGATTTGTTATTGAAATGAGTATTTTGCGTAGCATATTTCTGAAAAAAATGTTAGTACAATTTTGGTATACCTATTTGAATTTTGCTTTTTAGTATTTTTTAGTATTGACCGGACAATTTTTTGGTATTTTGTAAAATTTTAAAACGGTTACACTGACTCACATAGCCTATGGCACTCGGAGGGATGCAAGAAATCTAAAAATATCTCACATCAAAATCTGTTAACCCTTAGGATGTTGTGTGATGTTAGGACTTATGGAGAAATAAAGAAACTTACATACATACATGAACCCTGAAAACATAACACTCCTTTTTTGGTCAGTCGTGTAAAAAAGGAATCAATTCAATCACGTCAATTTGTTAATTGAGTTATCGCTAGAACCAAATGACTGGACAAAATAATTTAAGGATGGACGAAACGACATATTTCAAGCTTTTGAAACAAATAACTCCACAATATATTGCTATATTGCTAAACAGGATACTAATATGAGAGAAGCTATTAGCCCTCATGAGAGATTGACTACCACTCTTCGTTAATTAGCATCGGGAATGAGTTACGAAGAATTAAAATTTCCAACTGCAATATCTCCACAGCGTCTAGGAGTCATCATTTCAGAAACACGCTCAATCACCGCGGGCGATGCGAGCGAACTGACGACATTTGGAATGACGATCACACACTCACGGGCAGTTTGGCGCGATGCGCCGTTGGATTTATGGTAGTCACGGAAAATTTCCGTGGCGCGTCGTCAGTTAAAACTCTGGAATGATGATTTGACACTCACGATCAAATTTTGGAGTGACGCCACAGTTTTACGTCTAGTTTTACGCGAAAACTGATCGTCAATGGCCAGCTTAACGCGAAGGTACCGTTACTTGCGTAGATACCGCGTAAATTCAAATGATTTCTCACATGCCTTACTTATATCAAAATTTATTATAGTTCCGACCTACCTAAGTAATTGTCAATTGTGTTAGCACATAAAAGGCATTTAGGATAGGTACTTATATAAATTTTATACAGTGTATGTATGTATCTGAATAGTTAGGAATTTATTAAAGTAGTTATGTAACTTGTTATAATTTATGAGCGTAAATTTATTGGCTGGTTAAGCGAGTAATTTTTTTTTAGTTAAGTTTACTTGTATTGCTTATCCGCATTGATAGGTACTTATTATTGACAGACCTTTGTGTCTTTTTCCCCTTTTGAATTTGAAGTTCCTTTGGATGTACTAGGTACCTACAGCCTACAGCCAGCAACGTAATTATGTATGCCGGGCGCTACGAAAAGTTTATTCACAAAATAATAATGATATTACAATGAAACTTAAAAGAATAAGTCAACAATGACATCTATTTATATATATACTGTTAAGTTCTATTGCATCCAAAATTACTTTGTGAAAAAATCTTTGTTTAGTTTAAGTAGGTAATGTCCCGCTTACTTTATTAACGTTGTTGGCTGTACCGAAACTTTTACTTACCCGCCTTTCTGCTTCCTTGGCTGCTCTCAAATGATTTTCAATTGCGTCAAAGTCTAGTTTTGGTAAAGCTGTCTCTATATTGTACACATCAAAACTCCCTTAAAGATAAAAATATAATACAATATTAAATAGTTGTTAAAGTCACATCTTATGTAATTTAAAAAAATATTTATTTGTTTATTCAGTAATCTTGACAAGTAATTATTTTTGTTTACAGTCCACTTTAAAATATAATTATTGATATTTTTTAATCTGTTAATATTTTCTAAATGACATCTTCATGTAAACCCAATGATCTTCCTTAACTTTTAACTACTTTACGTACCTACCAATAGGATTTCACATAAGTTAATATATAAAGTACTTACCTACTTGCGTAACTACTTCATATTCATGAAAATATTTTCTAGCAAGTTTGGTAGGTATACCTACCTACAAGCTTGTCTTTCAAAATTACGTAGATAGCCCAAATAGGAAACTGTAAAATTTTCTTACCTAAATCACAATCTTTAGCACTGTTATTTTTATTAAGGACGGAGGTGGTTGTAGTTTGAGCATCTTGACCACAACTGTTGCTTGACTGTTTGTCTGAATGGCGCTCTCTCAATGATCTCGTTTCACTGAAACACGATTGCATTTTCACACATTTAATTGAATGTTTTTACACAACCACACAGATTACACAAACCTAAACTATGGTATGAAATATAAGATATCACTGCTCACACATGACATGACAAACAAAATAGAGCAGTGCGTGATTGCCTTCTCCATCTGAGTTCAACAGCGCCTAATCGACATCATATCTATTTTAGAATTTCCTAATACACACAGTCATGGGATGATGTAATGCTTACTTCTTGTAAAAATGCATGCAATGAACTCTATTACGTAGATTGAGACTCAAAATAGGTGTGTGTGGTGATGGGAGGTATATTTAGCTGCCACACGTTAAGAAAGCCTAGATAATAAAAGGCTTGTTAGCTTCCTAGTTTTCATCGTACAAATTAGTACACTTAGATACATTTTTGTGCAGGTACCTAGGTATTATGCAAGTTTTACCTATTAGTAAACCAAACAACACATCCTTCTAGGATAGTGATAAACTAAACATTCATTAGCTCAGCTTTTACTACGATAAAAGTATTTACATTTTTAAATATAAATCGTCACTTACTTTTTGATCTCATTGCAGTTGTGGAGAACATCTTGTGGAGAATTTTTACTAATTCCTTTTTTATTATATTTTGTATTGACCGGGGACAAATGATATGTCTTTGAGGAACCGGGTATTTCATTTAAATTTCCATCGGTTACTACTGTTGGAATTGTTTTTGCGCTTGTATGCCATATTTTATCCCTTTCACGCATTTCATCTAATTTGGGGATGATTTTTCTCAGTTCAGTACTTAATTGTTTAATTGTATTTTCAACATTATGACTTAGTTTATCAGTGTCGAACTCATCATCGTATATACTGATTTCATCCTTTCCATCGGATAGGAACGCGTCAGCTATGGTGCTGTTGGTATTTTCTATCAATAAAAATGTAGGCCTGCTGAGACTCATTTCTGTCCTAGTATTTGTTTCATTTTCTTTATTAATATCACAAATATCCTCAACTACTTCTTTTTTTTCAGCAGTAGATTCTCTGTGCGACTCTATACTCACATCACTCACATCACATTGCGTTTCTACTAGTTTTTTAATAACATGATTCACAACTTCACTTATATTATTTATTGTAGTTTCAATAGGTTTTGCAAGTGTATCTTTTATATCTTTCCTCAATTCTTCAAGGTCGTCTTCAATATTAATGTTGTAATTTAACAGTTGTTTAATTTCATCCTCGATTTCTTTATTGAAATCTCCAATAATATCTTTGGTGTTAAAGTTATTTTCGAAATCTGCGTCACAATAATTAGAATCGCTGCAGATGCTTTCGTTATTGTTATTATTTGCGTTTTCGGATATATTTTTTATGAGATCAGGTATTTCACTTTTTATATGACTATCTAATTTTTTTGTTTGCGCAAATGTATCATTTGTGTAAGTATAAAGTTTTGTCTCGCTTATTTTGTTCTTTGAAAAGTTGTTATTATTATTATTGATATTCTTAAATTCTGTCGAAATTTCATTTTGGTTAGGTTCATTTTCATATCCTATTTCTGTTATCTCTATATCATCGTCAGTCATGTCATTTTCAGAATGATAAAAGTTTTCTATGTTTGAAGAATAATCCTGAAAACATTTATATTAACTGATATCAAATTAAATATCTACCTACAAATATTATAAAAGTAGGCCTTAGACTTAGTAGAAATTTTTTGAATATTTTTCCACGTAAAGTTGTATAAGAATACGAAAAAATGACCTCCCATACAAGTCATCAATCAAGTGAAAAAAAATTCTACATATATCTACAAGTTTATTGGGAAAAGTTGTTAATCGACTGGATCTAACCTAAAAATATCTGTATTAATAATAATATATAGGTACTTATTGTAAAAAAGTAAGGTATCAGTTAAGTAACTTTTTACTTTATTGAGAGCGATGCAATCAGTCGATGTCTACGCTTCTGTCTCGCTATCTATAATATAAACCTGCGTACTATTGTTATTTAACTACAGTGTTTGGTATGATAAGTACGTAGTAAGTACAGCCAATCGGCATCCTATAGTACGAGTTATGTCATATTATTATTCCTCGAGCGAGAAAGGTTTCCTTCGTGTCCTTAATTCCAAACACTTTCAAGGTTTCTATTGAGTGAATTACCTGCAATGTATGCGCTAAATGTTGGAAGCCTGGATAATTTGGATTCACTATACCCCTAGGTACAGGTTGTAATCCGTTTTCTGACATCTCATCAGTGTCCGAATGGTCAAAGGCCCGTTCCTCATCGACTGGTGTATTATTCGATGATACATCAGATTCTCCTGAAAAATTACATACCTTTAGGTAATATCTACCTACCTATGTAAAAACATATCAGAGTTCATCTCCCGCATACAGCTTAGACTAAGTAACTAATTTAATTAGATACTACCTTGCCTATACATATAAGGTTATAATGCAAGGATTCTAACGATACTTTAATAAAGGCATTTAGGTGTTATGGTAAATGAAATCACATACCTACCTACGTAATTCCAAAACACATTATTATACTACTTTTGAGCTTTTTTGTCAAAATTGAAATAATGAAAGTTTAAGAAATAATGTAATAAAAATAAGAATACCTAGGAAGTAGTCAACTGGCGCTTTGGGCTTTATAGTTAGTTGCTCCAGATTGGCCTCTTCCTTGACGCACGACCTCTCAAAATTCACGTTGCTCAGTTTGTTAATTCTATACTGCTGGTTACACACGGCGAGTTCATCTGAATTCGTGTCTTGTCCTGGCAAACTCTGTTTCAACGTGTTATTTTCTAAATTCTCCCGGTATTTATTTGTGTCGCAGTAATTCTGACTGAAGTTTTCGTGTCTGCTTAAATTTCTGCACACGTTGTTCGATTCAGCGTTGTCCGACACGAGCCAACTTCTGTTATTTGTGTATTTTTGGAATAAATTTTCATTTCGAGATTCGATCACAACGTTGCCGTTGTCAGTCACTTGCTTGATCCTCATGATTACCTGGAACGATAGAAATATATATTTTTTAACTAAAACAATGTTAGGTTCATAAATACATAGGATATACAGGGTGTTTGGTAGTTCGATACAAAACCTTAAAGCGAAGCTAGTATTGACCATTTAGAGTCATTTTTATTAAGCAAAGTGTTACCGATTTTTTTTAGAAAATTCTTATTTTTTTTTATGAAAACCCCAAAGTGGCGAAATTAATGCAAGACAAATGATATGTCTTGCATTTTTTCATTCTTCCACTTTGGGGGTCGGTCTCTGTAAGAATGGATTCCCTAATTTTAATTATGTTTTAGGTAAATTTAAAAAAAATTATAAATTATACATTCTGATGGCACAGATGCACAAAACATGTTTTTTAAGAATGTTCATACATTGATCTAATAAAATAGAAATAAAAAGAATTATGTTTTGCCTTAATTTCGCTACTGCTAGCAATTAAGTGTAAAATTTTGTGTTTTTCATAAAAAAAATAAAAAAAATCCTAAAAAAAAATCGGTAGCACTTTACTTAAGAAAACTTTCTCTTAAATGACTCTAAATGGTCTATACTAGCGTCGCTTTAAGGCTTTGTATTGAACTACCAAACACCCTGTATAACGTGATACATTCCTAAAAAACCTATATGTTACATAGGATATGTAACGTATATAGTTTTTTGATTTTCAGTGGCCCTAAAATATGTGCTCGATGTTTATAAGCTAAATATGGAAATGAATATAAGTAGTAGATACTAATTTGAAAATGAAGACTACCACTCCAACCAATACCGAACCCAATGAAAGAAGAAAGTTTTAGTTCCACCAAAACGTTAGTGCAGGGAATTTATTACAGCAAGTATTTAGGAGAATAGTTTTATGGAGATGTCTGACGCGGCCCGGTAATAACTTTCTAAGATAAGACTTGACGACGAAGTTTCCTGAGTATCAAACTAATCACTGGACTGTTAATAAAGAACTGAGTAGACCTGTCACATATACGAGTATTATGTACCTACTATTTTTTTTGTGTAGTGTAAGTGCGAAACCTTTCATCCCTTTCTTTGGTTTAAATTATAGTTATTTGATTATCGTTTTACAACAGTCTTTATTTTTCATTCTTTTTCTACAGCTATTTGTAAATATCACCACATTTTACATATTAACAATAAATTTTTCGTTAAACGACTACTTACATCTAACAACAACGACAGCTGGTTAAAAATGAGGTAGAAACTGTTTTAGTAAAAAGTTTTAATAAGTATTATTGTTTAGCTTGCGTACCACAGCGTAGGTAAAGTCCATTTATTCATAATTGTCCTATTATGTAAACAATCTTACCATGTCTTTTAATGATTTTACAACAATACAAATTAAAATAGACTTTGAAAGAAATTACTTTCGTCTTTAATAAATGATTTACTTATGAATGTTTAGGTATGAACTAATATTTGATTTATTTTTAACAAAATTCTAAAATCATTAAAAGACATGGTAAGATTGTTTACATAAAACAATCTTACCATGTCTTTTAATGATTTTACAACAATACAAATTAAAATAGACTTTTAAAGAAATTACTTTCGTCTTTAATAAATGATTTACTTAAGAATGTTTAGGTTTGAACTAATATTTGATTTATTTTTAACAAAATTCTACAAAAAGTACTGTGAAGGTTGTTTACATAATAGGACATTTATAAATAAATGGACCATAGGTACCTACTTAAAGTGTCAAGTACCTATAAATTAAAGGGACATCTGTCTGCTAATAGTACCTACCTACATAAATATATGGCGAAATATTCAGATTAAATAAAAGGTGCTGGCCTTGCTAGTGTTATGGTTGCATTTAGCATAAATTAGACGTAAAAATAAGGGTACACCCTCATATTACAAATTATTATTTAAAAAACAATCATTTTATAAACAACGCTTGTAAAACTATACATTTGAAAAACATATGCTTTGATAAACTCATTCTTTTAAAACTGTTTCATTTTACAAACTAATTACTAGACAAATATTGTGTTTTTTCAAATTATTATTTTACAAACAAATTATTTAACTAAATTTTCAATTGGTAAAATAACGTTAGACAAAATATCTTATAGCAAATACATCGTTTGATAAATATTATTTACCAAAACTAGAAGATATGAAGTTTCAAGTTTAAACTCACTGATCCCAAGATTTTCATCGTAGAGTTAGGTACAGAAGTCATTACTCGTCTTTTATTTGTAAATTAACTCACAAATCCTATTATGATTGTGACATGATATCAACATGCTAATATCGTTTATTGTGTCACACCGGGTGGGGGACCTGGTAACCTGCAACACAGGATCTTTGATACCTAGCGAGGGCACCAGATCTCCACAACAATACTGTCCTTTATGGTATTAAATTTATGTTTATCACATACATTTGTTGTGGAGTAAATAAACAATTTTTAATTTTTAATGAAAAAAAGAAAGTTTGTCTTTAAACGATCTGAGCTGGAAGTTAGGTTCAGGTTATTTTTTTTATGACTACCCGGAAAGACTTGAGGGCAGAAAATAAGTTGGGTTCAGGTTATTTTTTTTATAACCACCCGGAAAGACTTGAGGGCAGAAAATAAGTTGGGTTCAGGTTATTTTTTTTTACGACCACCCGGAAAGACTTTGAGGGCGGAAAAGAAGTAAGGTCCAGGTTATTTTTTTTATGACCATCCGGACAGACTTTGAAAGCGGAGAAGAAGTTAGGTTTAGATTGTGTTTTTTATAACCACCTAAAAAGACTTTGAGGGCGGAAAAAAGTTAGGTTTAGGTTTTTTTTTTATGACCACCCGGAAAGACTTTGAGGGTGGAAAAAACGTTAGGTTTAGGTTATTTCTGCCATTGGCATTGCTTAGCTTTAGGCCAAAGAAGCTGCCAGCCATTGATTAATAATTTACTTTAGTAGGTTTGTAAAATGATGTTTTTGTCAAGAGAGTTATTTGATGAAATAAAACTTTATTAAATAAAAGTTTTATACTCGATACATTTGTAGAGTAAAACATTTATAAAAAAAAAGTTTGTAAAATGAAACGTTTTTAAAATAACGAGTTTGTAAAATGAAACATTTTTAAAAGGTATAGTTTTTTAAGTGATAGTTTATAAAGTGATGGTTTGTGAAAAGTTTTTTGGTGAAACATTAGTGAACCAAAAATAAGTCGTGTCGCCTAGATTCCGCCCGGCGTTATAGAGATTTATAGCGGACGTAGGCGTTGGAAATAGGCTCTGTGATGTGTTGTCTGTTTTGAGCCTTAACTGCAAATTTATTACAGGAATGTAGGCGTGTTTTATTGTAATAATTACCTAGCTAATCAAATTAGCGTACTTAGTTACAATTTTAATAATGTATTGTAAACAGGACTCCCTTGTTTAGGACGCTTATTATATGGACTTAAACATCGGGGCTTTTTTCTTTCAAAGAAAAAATACTTAACTATTTAGATACTTCCCTTGGACAGTACTTAATACATAGATAAATAATAGTAGGTATTTACTGATTGGTGATCGGTAACATAACTAAAAGAAAATTCATTTATTAAATTATTTCAAGCAATACTTCTTTAATTCTCTTCTTATCTCCTCGTAGTAAATCTGAAAGGGTCGGGACTCTAATAGGTTTCATTTATACCTATAACGACTCTATAACTCACTGCTTTTGAGAAAGTGTCTGGAAACGAAAACCATCTTCTAATGACAAATGACAACGTATGATCTTGTTTATTTTTGAGAAATCTTTATAGCATGTATTATAATTTACTTACTTAGACTTTATATATTGTAATATATGACAATATAAACAGATTCAAGTCTTTAAAGTATAAAACTTACGAATATGATTCTACTTTCACAAATTTTTTCAAAAATTTCAATGAGTTGAAATTTGAATATCTACTTACTAAAAAGATAATCTGATGCATATTATGTTAATTCATAACAATGAGAAAAATTAAAGATTTTGCAAATAAAAAGTATTAGCTAGCATGCCTATCATAACTATGTACTTACAACACAACATTATATAAGTGGCTAAAACTTATGTTTATAGTACCTATCTTTAGTTTTGTTAGCATAATATGGCACGTACCGGATACGATCTTTAGGTTATGATATAATCATTGAATTTTATGTCCCAAATCCTTATAGGGAGGATCAGGGCGGATATTATAATCGGCGCGGTCGACTTTCCGGAGCAGGGCGGGCGGCGTCGGAGCGGTGGCATGAAACATGCGGCGCCGACCCCAATAACTGAGTAGTTACAGTACACTACTACGCACAAGTAAGGTCAGTATAGACATCACACTACTCGGCTTCACACAAAATCACAATACTGGCTTTCATTATAGTTTGAAAAGGCGGAGGATCTGTCTAAGTAGGTAAAATTTCCTATTTTATAACCCGACGCTCATAAATCTGAGTCTAATGTGTCTAGATTTGAAATTTAAAATACCTAATACTATTAAACTTGCGAATTACACAGTAAAGTATATATATATTTAAACCTTGCCACACAGGTAGGCAAATTTTGACTCATTTCCGTAAGTATTACATCAAGTAAGCAAATTAACCTAAGCATGTGTGAGTTGCCCTTCTGTACTTTCATATTTAATGACCCCGTTATACGCACCCTCCTGTCTGATAAACCCGACCTCGCCCATTTAAAGATAACATTTTTTAAAGAACCAACACAGTTTAGGAAACGTTGACACACCCCAGTAATATTCCCAAGGCGAATTTTTTAAATTATACGGAATAAGGTCAATTCCCCGACCCGAGACGGGAAGTTAAGGCCAATATCGAATTCATGAAATGATGGGGTCAAACCCAATGATATTCATAGCGAAAATAAGCATACAACAATATGGCCGATTAAAAGAAAAAGGTACCTACATAACTTTCCAAACTGTTAAAGTTATCAATAAAATTTAAATTAAAAAGTATATAAGTTACTTGACACTCGAAGTTTGCAGATGTGTTTTGGTCCGAAGGAAAGTTTCAATTTTATCTCTGGAACGCTCTTGATAACTGAGAGATTTAATTAATTCTAACTCGGCAGCATCCCGCGCTAACGGCGCTTTGGAATCTCTTGCAAAGATATAAACACCATCTTATCTGTTTTAACGATCTCTAATCTTGAATTTGTTCTTTACAAATACATATTCATAATTTTACTTTCTTTCTAATTTGGTAGTGGCCAGTGGCCTACCTCTTCCACTTTGCATAAGTTTATTATCGTTTTCTATTTCAAAGCACATCCGAAAAATCTGAACATACGTACAATTAGTACAAACTATTTAGATTAGAACTATCAAATCGGCAACAAATGTAGGAAATTGATTTTTAATGGAAAATATTTCATTGGGCTATTACTTTTAACCTCAATATTTGAATCAATAACAGTAGCCGATAGACGGGACAAGTAGGATTCACCACTAATATCTAAATAACATATGGGTTCCATTGATTTGTGTTGAGTGAGATACTTTTTGCTACTCGCAGGATGTGTGACATTCATGCATATGAAGCTGAGAACGCAAACTAACTAAATATCTATAATGAATAGCTATATTACTGTGCCATAAAATAATAGCCCCGAAGATACCTAAACTCATAGCCAAAATATTTCAAGATACTATTTGTAGTTCACACAGATACTAGTATAGTATTGACATTTGTGTCGGAGCGAAATGCGGTGCAATAAATATTCTCGGTTTCTCTTCACGGTTGTTGGGTCCGCTGATCTTCGTATTTTATATAATGTTAAATAAAATTAAAATAACCTTTATATCACGTATACTTTTTTACATAAATAAATGGAAAATAAACTCTACAATCTGTTTCTTTTTCCACTCAATACTCTATAGAGATTCTCTCACTTTCTGTGTTTGTTCTAAACTTCGGAGTTTTACCAGCATTATTTTAATTGACATATTATAACATAGAACAACACGGACTCCCGCGCGCGGAAATCCTTGTTGCTCGACGTATTATAAGTACGAACAATAGCTGAGACTATCTGAACCTTGCCTTCTATTTTAAAGCTGACTGCCTAGACTCTTACTGTAGAGTCAAGAATAGTATAATATGTAATGTTCCACTTCCACTGCAGTAGCGTTCGTAGTTGTTTATCAAATTCATAGCCGTGATCGGCACCGTCATGTTTAAATCATAGACATAGGAAATTGTCATTAATTTTTATAAAATTTAAAAAAAAAATGCTAGCTCTATGGTTTAAATAGTTTATTCGCAAGACGAACCTTAATCTAAACTTAACTTACTTATACTTAAGTAGGTACATACTTTTATTTATTTATTATTTTAACTATGTCGTGTAGATTATTATTTATTTTGTTATTTAAAACTTAATTGCACTAAATTTTACAAATTATGTACAAATAGCGACTTAACGCCATATTTGGTATTTTCTACCATTCAACCATTAGACCAAACAGAGAGTGTTCAAGTATTATTCGCTGATACTACTATAGGTATTTATTTTAAAATATCCATGCATCAGTGCATCAAAAGATATTGAGGATCATATACATTCGCAGTGCTATCAGCCGTAATATAGTGGAACGACTCGTATACTACAGCGCAGGGCGGCATGGCGGCCTGCCAACAAATTGATTTTTTGCGGCGACTCGGAAACTAATCTTATTAACAGGGAATGGCGGTCTTATCCTTAATCCTTATTTCTACTTAAGCCTAAAGTACATAGCGAATCGAAAACATAATAAAACTGCGACAACAAACAGGTAAAGACTCGATAATTAATAAAAATCATTGATCAAGAAGTAGTACCTTGGTATTGGTACTCAGTTTTACTTTATTTTATGTATACTATCTATGTATTTGTTGTGTACAAAAATTAATGAATAAATAAATTAATATCAATAAATCATGTTTTTAAACATTGCTTGGAAACATTTTTGTTAGGTAGTGGTCATACCGTTAAGCGTTACGTTTGTAAATCTAACAGTTAACAATACATTTATATTTGTTTTTGGATTTTTGAGCATCTCAGATGTGTAGATGATGTTAGTATATGAGAGTACTTTAATACATTTATACCTGTACTAATTATGGTGTAATTAAGTAAGTAGGTAAGTTAGGCAGCCCGAAAGAATATTTGTAGGTAGGTACACAAACTTCTAAGTATTATCTCTCAAGAACCTCAATTTCTGACATAATCATACATTTTACCCCAGTTAGATAGGAGTTAAAAATTACATTTCCAGTGGTTTTAAGTTCACAGTGCGAACTGAACCTTAGCGCAAACAAACAAAAAACTCAACTCTGCTCCGTGTAAAAACAGAGGAAAATACCCTCTGCATCTGTTATAATCTCATTAAGCCGGTTGAATAAAGCAATTCGGCCTTATAATTGTTAATTGCTGAGCTGTAACGATCTTTGTTTAGTACAAATTCGTGAGCAAAATGGAGTACCTCTCTTTAATGAAAAGACAATTGCTGTTGGTGACGAGTACTGCAGTATTTCCAACTCCGAATTGATAAGGATGACTAAAAATATCAGTTTGTAAACTTATCCTGCAGGTTTTATATAATTAAAGATACTTCTGCCTCAGATATTAATTTATTTCTTCAAAAATTGACAGAGCCGTTTTGAAGACGTGATTACAAGTATATATGATGACGTCTGACAGATTTCGATCATGGCGACGACGCTTCAGGAATTCATGCCGGTACATACCTAAATAATACCTCTATACCTATGGGTATAGAGGTATTATGAGGTATTATTCCTATGGGAAAGACAGTGAAACACACACATAGAGTTCCTGTACGACAGATATCAGCTAAACATAAACAACAACATTGTTACGAAAAATCCAAGTTTTATTAAACCGCCCCGAGAGAGCCTAGCAATATGTGCGGAGGTCGATTGCCGAGAATGGGTTGAGTTCTTCCACGACAACAAAACTACGCAATTACGTACGTTTCTGCCACTATATTTTTTCAGTAAAACTAACAAAACAAAACCTTAACTACCAATAACATTCTTAAGGTATGACAATTGATTTTGTTTTATTTAGTTGGAACCTACGTAATTAAATAGAACTGAAATTCGTTTTTCCATTTTCCTAGCCGTTGGCCTTGTAGTTTGCTGAGGCCGAATAAATTAAATAGGATTGAAATTACATTCAAATGACTAGAGTCCTAAGAAATATACACTGAAGTGGATGTGAACATCATATACGAGTATAGATCTACGTATTTGTCCATGGCGTTGTTAAAACATCCACCCAGGCCCTGCGGAAGGTAGATACGAGTGTTTCGGTTTAGCGGATCGGTATCTGCTTAATAATTTACCTTCATGCGATCCCTTCTGACTTGATTCTTTTTCAGCACGGACGCCAAATTCAAACAGAAATATAAAAGTATCTACCTACCTTTTTGCAAAACTGTCTGCATAATTTTAGTATATCAAAATAAGTAACATTCCTTCGCGTACTTGCAAATATCTTCATCTTTGGACCTATTGGTATTGCAGAAGTATAGATACACATTATTATTTATTTAATGTGTAATATTCAGAAGACGCATTGCTTCTGGTTACATTTTCAAGTATCATTTATCAATTAGGTAGATTCGAAATAGATGGTAATAAGATAACTACATATATCCCTAAAATAATATCAACCTTAATTACAAGTATTTCTACTTTGAAAATTAGATACATTACAATAAGTACATAGAAGTAACATAGAACTCATTTGATTTATGAAACCATATTAAGATACTCTATGTTCATGTTAAAAATCATCTTTATGTTTTTAGTACCTACAAAAAAATACAGCCGACTTGAGAACTTCCTCTTATTTGTAAAGTCGGTTAAAAAGCTGTTAACCAATAAAACTTAATGTCATTAACTTGCTATCATAAGTACCATCTTTCAACTTTTAGAGGCTTGTACAAAACCACCACGTACTTTTGCTATAAGAATTAGGGGGCGTTTTATTTATAACTGCAAAGTGCCCCTTAGGCAGTCCCTCGGGATTACTTCAGGCGTCGGGTATGTATGTATATTGCTCTGTTATTAGAATGTGTGGGACAGGTAGTAGAGCGTGTGGTGTGTACGGTGTAGGCTATCGATTCGTACGTTTCTACGTGGATTCCTCCGCCACGTCTCACCACACTGCCCCATCATTAAATATTTATATAAGAACGGTTCTTACTCTGCCGGGTGCCACTGTCCCATTACAACGACCCTCATCAATTGCCAGCATAAAGACAAATCGAATAACCTATTTCATTTAGTCCTATTTATATGAAGTTACAGTATCTATCCTATCATGACCGTAAAAGACAATAAAGTCACGCACTTATATAGTACAATACAATAGATAAAAAAACGGTTGAAATTCGATATGATATTACATAAAATGTAAGTATATGTTTTAGAGCTTTTTGAGTTTTGAGAACTTTTACCACCGAACTATAATAACTATTATTATTTTAAAATCAACTTTCCTATTTCACTTACTTAAGTAAATACGAGTAAGGACTATTTATTGACCACATTGACATTGTAGCTAATACTCGTAATTGGGGGTTCCCATAAAATAAACATCAAAACTAAAAATACTCGTTATTTCTGTGAGCGGACAGCGTATTCATAGCACCCGTGTAAATAATAGAGTAGGTAGATATACTATACTAGCTTAGCTATATTTGTTAAGACTATTTATATTTGGTAAAGTAACAGAAGTGCGTCGTAGACGTGGCGTGCCGCGTGACCTGTCGCGCCCTAAGCCTTCGCCCCATTCGTTAATGGCCACCGAAATGATGGATAGCGAAAACATGAAATAACTATAATACAGAAATGACACATGAGAAATTATGTAATAATATGCAAATCATGTAGACAAGGCTAACATAGCTTACTTTCAATATTCGCGTAAATAAATACTCTTGACGACTCGAGACTGTGTTATGTTCTAAGATGATATACGATACGAGTATAATAATAAAAAATGTAGTCCTAATCCTAACTAATATTATAAATGTGAGAGTGAGTTTGTTTGTTTGTTACCTCTTCACGCTACATTTACTGAACCAATCTGCTTGAAATTTCGCATACACATAGAAGTGCTGACAAGGACATAGGACATCTCGAGCAAAAGCACTGTTCCCGTGGGAAATTCGCGGGAAAAAGCTAGTAGAAAATAAAGACATTAACTAACATTAAAACATTCGACTCTTTTAAAAGTAAGTGCATATACAAAAAAAAAGAAAAGAAATGATAAATAAACAAGCTTATTATTAAAAAATAAAAAACACGACTGACAACTTACATAGCCTATGTCACTCGGGGAAATGCAAGGAATCTAACAATACCTCTCACATCAAAATCTGTTAAGCCGTTCAGGACTTATGGTGGAATAAAGAAACTTACATACATACTTACATACATACATGAACCCTGAAAACATAACACTCCTTTTTTGGTCAGTCGTGTAAAAATAAAATAATAAACATTTTATGTTAGTTAAATTCTGTACGGTCGTTTATTTATGATTTAAGTAGGTATATTTGTAACTTCGTAGATTGTAACGTCACAATCACGGACTGATACGTAAAAGCTTTCAAAACGCAATGAAAATATTATTTATTTATGAACTTTTTATCCGAGTTCTCAGAAAAGTGAGTTATATCTTTTGGGTGTACATTCAATTGGTATTTTGATAATAATTATATTGTTAAGGCAGTTTAAAAGTCGTCTTTTTTAAGTTTTAAGTTTTTAACGATGCAGGTGTCGCCTCGTCTAGAGTTCAAGACGCTTTTTTCTTGGCTCTCTAGAACGTCTGGAGAGCTTATCATAGCATACACCTGACCTGCTTCGTCTCCATGGAAGCAATTAACATGCGAACCTGAGTTCTGGGAGATATCAAGGAAAGGGATTATAAAAATACATCCAGGACAAGCACCGACGGAAAATATTTTGCATAATTGAACAATCACAAAAATAAATTCAATAAAAACAATAAGAGACAAGCTTTAAGTTCATTAACGCTCTGATAAGAACAAACATAAATCCAGGTACCTTACCTACTCAATTCCTTAAAAAGAAAGAAACTGTTATAAAGTTAGTAACGATTTACAATCATTACTTACAATAAAATAAACTGTAGAACCTAAAACCCCAAATTGGAAATTAATCTAACGGAACGAAATCAAAAGCAATTACTTGGCGTACGTAATAAATGTAAAAGATCAATTTAAATTCCAGCGATTCCACAGAATTACATGAGACCTTTGAACATCGACTCTCGTATTCACCATATTTTACGTTCTTACGTTCGTAATGTGATGTTGATATTGAAAGCCCAGTTTAAGTAAGTAACCATTTTATATGTTTAGTTTTTGCTTTTCTTTGAGTGTGAGCGTCCAAGCCTCACAGCCATATGACAATATTGGTCTTATAACTGTCTTGTAAATAAGCAGCTTTGTCTTTCTGCTTAGAAGCTTGGGCGTCAGAACCTTGTGTAGGGCGGAGCTGCAACGTAGGGCGTTTTGGATGCGGATGTTCACCTCCTCTTCACGAGTGTTTGTTTCAGTGAGTGTACATCCAAGATACTTGAATGATGACATCCCTCTGTACACAGTTCCTTCCACATTCAGATTCGAACGGGTCGATCGAACATCCTTGTACCGTTTCATGTGGAGGTATTCTGTCTTGTCGTGGTAGGTCCAGATATCGCTGGAGAGACACTGTGGAGGCTGATCTACGTGAGCTGGGAGCGGATAACTGGCGAGCCACCGCGCAGAATAGAAGTAGATAGCGCTCTCTCGTTCGGAGGCCAAGATCCACTTTGGGGTCACTGAGCCAGCGGAGTAAGTAAGTAAGTAAGTTTTTGCTTTTAGCCTTATTTGTTCCAGACAAAGTCAGGCCAAAAAATTAGCATACGATTAGGCTGTTAATGAGATCAATAAAGAAAACGAAATACCTCATTAATAACTTTCAAAGTGAACAGCTTCTATTTATTTCTGACATAGCTCTGAATCAACCCAATTCCATTGTGCGCTGAATACTATATACGGTTTGAAAGGAACACAATGACTTGACTCTCGTCTTTGTTCACGTTCATTTGCAGACATTAATTTATATAGTAAGTAGCTAGTATCGAACAAAATATATTGGTTTTATGCAAATTAAACTGCACGCTCCGAATTAATAGAAATTTTGAAATGTAATTGAAAATCAAAATGCTAAATTTCTTTCGAACTTATTACATAGAGGGACCATGCTACACTTTGATGCAAAATCTCGGTACATAACAACAAAATCTCTATTATGAATGAAAATTTATAGGATCAACACCTTTTGGAACAAGTGAAATACTGCTTCAAGGAGTTTTTTCACCGGAGATTTTTCGTAGAAGGTGCTTCAAATTGCGCGTTACTAATAAAAACCGTTATTTCACGGGAAACTTTGGATCCCTAATCCTAATATCCTTAATATGGTACCCGTAGCTAAGCTACAATTTGCTAGGGGGGGGTTAAAGAAGGTGAATAATTATATTTATAATTAGAATATTTGTAACTTTATTAATATTTTGAAGCCACACGTCATTTAAAAGTATAGTATATTATTCTGAATGAACAAACTGCACTCCTATTGAAAATATCAAATTAGAATTAGGTATACTTTGCAGAATTATTGATGGTACTGACTCACTGTTTAATTGCTTTAGTTTGCTTACATAGTTTTGTAAGTTATTAATCAAATGGATTAGCCGAGAGGTTACTAAGTATACAGCTACTATAGAGTGACCGGCAGTTTAATGTGCCATTCTGGTCGTAAATAGCGGTCACGGAGGCCGAGTGCCCTTCCCAGCCCTTATTTGGAAATCATTACAGTACCCTATGTCATTTAGCCATTTCAGAAGCTACATATACTTATATAGCGTAATGATGGAATTAAGGCAATTATTTTTGTTATTCTTACCCTTACTGGATTGATAATTAATAAGAATAGGTATACATTAGTACTCTGATATGCGATATGAAATTATGAAAAGTTATTTCTGTCTGACTGAGCGTCACTTTAAGTGTAGACTTGACTGATTTAAGTACCTACTTGAAATTCAGACACAGTACAGTATCTACAGTACTTACTTTCATACTGATTTGAGATACTAATTTATCAAAGTCACTACTCATGAATGCAACGTATTCGTCTGAATGACGTCACGTACACTGTCTGCGCTGAGCGACTCAACATAAAAAAATAATACAGCACACCACCCTGGTTTTATTGTTAGTTTCCATTTATTTTTTTTACCTAATTTAATAATTTATAAATCTGACATTTCATATAAATATTCAATGTATATTCATCCACATACACAGTCATTTAATTGTAAGACATACGTTGTAAAGTGACGTCTTTGGAGGAAATGCAGCTGTGGAATTTGTTGCGCCGCGCCTCTTCTCCGCTTGCGCTTTGGAGGCGGTGGTAACCTTAGCTTTAAGTAATTTTAAGACGTCAACTAACTAAAAAACAAGAACTTGGCGATTTGAAAGTGCTATTTTTAAGCCTATTTAAATAAACTAACTAAAATAGACTTTGACTTTCAATGACATCATAAATTGACACAAGTATCTTTATTTATAATATCTCGCTGAAAATTCCCGAAACTCTCTTGGGTTTAGTTAGCGCTTGATTCGGAACTGGCTTAGCTAATACATTGACGTGTAGGTACTGTTTCTGTTTCTTAGTTAACATAAAAAAGGCCACAGTTCCAAAACCATTTGTTAAAATATCGGTGATTCAGTTTGTAGATCCATAGCCCAGTCGACAGGTGGTTCCAGATAGAAAAAGGTCGGAATTTAATAAAACTTGGAAATATTGTTCAGGGATGGTTAATTAACATTTTATTAAGCTTGGACCTCGAGGACCCTGTGCAAAAAGAGGAGGGGGGGGGGGGGAGAACTGCAAAAATTTTGACCTTTCGCTAGTTTTTCGTCAATATTTTTATTTCCTTACATTACTACTGCAAAAGCATCCCAGTACTTTTTTGTACAGCATTAAATTTCCCACAATTTTCACTAAACAAACTTATTTGTAAGTCAATTGTTACCGAGATATGGTCAGATAACATCCTCCAAATTGTTTCCTGCATGTGCAGCAAAGGCTGTAGCACCGGAGCTTGCAGCTGCAAGCAAGCAGGTCTTAGATGCTCAGCAATGTGCAGATACTGCACAGGCCACTCCTGTGAAAACGCCCCCACAACTGATTTGAACGAGGAGGACTCATCAGACATAATTGACGAATATGACGACGGCGAGGATGTCCTTAACAGCCTGATTGCTCAGGAGGACGACGAGCTCTTAGAAGCAGAACCAACGGCTAAGAAATCTCGACAGGAACTGTAATGAGTACAAATAAGTATCTATGTATGAATATCTTTCAACAATAATATCTCTGTTGCCTATAATGTATGCTTTGTGAATACCTTAATTTTGTTCTCGAAAGGACTTAGTCTTTTTTTTTACCTGCTCTGGAATAATTATGTAGTGGGGGGAAAGGGAGGGGTCTAAAAAGTAACTAATATAAATACCAACATTACCGACATGATATATGGTTGGAATGAAATTACAGAAGAAAATAAGCTTTTGAGAATTGGGGTTGGGTAGGAGTTCAAATATTGGTTATTGAAACTTTGAAACCTGGGACCATAATTGAAATAACACTTCATTATTATTCTAATATAATAAAACTGAAGTAAAAAGGTGGAATTCTGCATTTTCGCCATTTTTTTGAGTTTTGAAAAATGATTTGATTGATAGCCATATCTCGGTAACGAATTGACTTACAAATAAGTTTGTTTAGTGAAAATTGTGGGAAATTTAATGCTCTACAAAAAAGTGCAGAGATTTTGCAGTAGGATGTAAGGAAAAAAATATATATTGACGAAAAACTGACGACAGTCGAAATATTTGCAGTTCTACCCTCCCTCCTCTTTTTGCACAGGGTCCTCGAGGTCCAAAACCTGGCAAAATGTTAATTAACCATCCCTGAACAACGTCTCTAAGTTTCATTAAATTCCGACCTTTTTCTACGAAAGTCCACTTCTTGCGACTTGTCGACCGGCCTACCATATATTGGAATGAAGATTGGCATAAACTAGTCAAATAATTTAAAAATAATGTGTTCAATCATTTTTTTCTTCTGAATCTTACATCCATTTTATTATTTTAGGTTCGCAGCCCTAAAATAAAAATATATAGCTTGAAACTAAGTGATTTATTACCGGTGTCATATTTACATGAGAAGTTGCCATTTCCGTAATATAAGAGGGTTAGCGAGTAATGGATAATAAGGCAGAGATATATTACCATTTCTTTCAGCATTACCATAGGCATGAAACTTGTCTGTCCACAAAATCACCGGGTTTTGGTATTCACGCTGTAAATTCACACTATATTTTCAGTTTTGGAAACATACGTTCCTTAAAAAAAAATCGTCGTGATAGGTTAATTTTCTTTTCACAAGATTTTTTAATACCAACAAAGTAGAGATAGGATAAAGGTGTTCAGTTTAGTCACATAATTAAGCAAAAAAACATTTTAATGGTCGCACCCTTATGCGCTCTTACGGTCTCCATAATGAAATAATAAAATATGACATACTCAGACTAAGTGCAAGTCCAGGTCTAAATTTACCTCTGATTCAATTCCTTTGGTCTGAGCTCTCATTTACAACACGAGTCTTTGACCTACTTTTGCATTTTTAGTTTTAATGGGTTATATGCTAGTAGTTTGTAGCTTTGTGACATAATATATTATGATTAAATAATTAGTTTTTGACGTGAAAAAGAGCCTTCTTTGCAGGCCAAGTTTCAATAAAGAATTTTTGATTTTTGATTTTGATATACCTACTTAGTTTCCTGTAAAAATTTATGTATATAACTAGCTGGCACCCGCGGCTTCGTTCGCCTTAATCCTTTCTTAGCGGATGCCTACGTCATAACATCTACCTGCATGCCAAATTTCAGCCCGATCTGTCCAGTGGTTTGGGCTGTTCGTTGATAGATCACTATGTCAGTCAGTCACCAAACAATATTATTACAATCTTTATTATAAAACCCATACTTTTAATTTTAATGAAAACTGACTGACCAATTGCTGCCACAGGACAGGCAATTGTCAGTCAGTCAGTCACCTTTGAGTTATATATATAGATGTAGTTCGAAACCACCAAACGGTTTATTACAATCTTTATTATAAAACCCATACCTTTTGATTTTTATGAAAACTGACGGACCAATTGCTGCCACAGGACAGGCAATTTTAGTAATGAATTCCTCGTACTATTCGTACTGTTGTATCTAGTCATAAATTAATGAAAAGGAATGGTTTTGAGTTGAGATTTAAAAGTTCATTCCTTCTGTCTATCTGACTTCTTATGTAGGTCTAAGTAACTGGAATGACTACTTCAAACGACTGCATTAACTTATATGTAACCACGTTGTTGCAACCTATCAAACTGAATTATAGACCTTAAGGTTCGTTCTTACAGCTTGGAATTGACCACAGCCAAATTCAATTTTCATCTAGCCGTCGTCGTTCGCATCTTGGCTTACAATGTCTTATACGGTCTAGGAAAATGCAATCATTCAGTCGCGTGAACCACATAAAGCTATTTTAAACTTGTTATGTACATAAGAAGCTAAACGAATCAAACCATATACAGTGAAATGAAAATAGCAACAGAAAACTTTGAAAAGTTGAAAGCGAGGTAGAGTAGAGTTGTACCTGCGAAGGGCGCCATCCTGGCTATAGGTTAGCGCAGCCACTGAATAATAAATGCAGCGAGCAAGGTTGTCTTCGTGTGAACTAATCCGATGCGTTTCACGGCACTGTCTACGTGTCCAGAGTGCGCGGGCGGAGGCGAATTCTTTACGTCACAGAGTAACGAGGTTATAGTATAAGAAACAAGAGGGTGGTGCGGGAGAACGAGGGAACACGACGTGTATCCCGCCCGCCGGTCGGAGCGGAGTGATCGCGTGCCGGTTGCTGCCCCCGCCGCCGCCGCTCCGTCGCCTCGCGGCCGTCCAACCAACAAAACATTTACATTGCAGAAGCTAAGCTTCCACAATAACCTTTTTTGACAGCAGGTACGGAATACGTTTGAAGTTAGAGCGATACACCAGATCTGTACTGTACGTATTTGATAGCTGTCCAAACGGACTACATTGTAAGAGTAACTCTATCAAATATAACCAAGACCGTGTACCTACCTCTCTCTATCTTTTCTATCATTTTTTGTGTCAATGCTTGGCAAATATCTCCCATATTTCCATATCCATGGCAAAAACCAACCACTTGCTCTTAAAACTTCGCGGATCCACTCCAACCTCACCCAAAAACAAAATTATGTAAGTACTGTCTCATTCATGAAAAGTTAACGTACAGTCAACAGCACATCAACCTACTCAAATTCATTGCAAATTCGACTCTGCGGCCGCGGCATAAGAGATCATGCAGGGTAACTTGAGGTGCGGTTGACTGTACATTTTAAACCTAAGTTTAGTTACTAGTACATTACTGCAGAGGCCGGGAAATCAGAATTTGCTGCAGCAAATTCTAATTCCCGCCGAGGCATGTATAGTGCTTTTCTCAATAAATGTGACGAAATAAAGAAATAAACAAGTGAATATAAAAATAATATGAATAACTCGGGCGGTACTCCTGGACATGGACACGGCCCGCATTGTGAGGAGATTTCATTCGCTGGAGCCCCGCTGCCGATGGATTACTTTTTTTATTTGTTTTTTGTAATACTTATTTTTATTAAAAAATGTAAAAAAAATGATGCCAAATAAATAAATGAATTAAAAAAATGCGATTGGCTGTATGGTAAGTTACATAATTCACGTGACATTGACAGATGACAGTTGAATTAAAAAGTTTTGAGCAGCGGCCAGGAATGAATTTTCATAAAAAATTCCCGGTCTAGGCCAGGAAAGTAATGCGTGAGCCAGGAATTACAAACTTCCTGTCATCTTTTTACTACAATAATGTCTACATTTCCGAGTATTTTTGAGAAAAATATATTTTGACTCTATCTTTCTTTCCCATATTTGACTCTGAAAACGAGACAAAACATATTTTTTTAAGAGAAAATACGGGGAAATTAACAAGATTTTCAAGAATAAGTTTTGAGAAGTCTCAAAATTAAAAGGTATGCTACATTGGTTGCATTACACCTTCACACACACATTACACCATATTGCTTAACCGGAGCTTAACTTCTGAACTGTCGTTGTTTGGTACTACGGGTTGGGCGAACACAGTAAACATACGAATATCAGATAAATCCACCTTCGTGTTTATAAATCGTTATGAGGAATGGTTTTCTTAGGTAAGAGCTTAATAGACTGGTGTGTAAATACATTTTATATTCATCGAACTATTAATGTGTTAATGCGAATTTAAACGAGTGTTATTTAAATATTTTTTTCAAATTGAATTTGTATGTAAATAATTTTCTTAGGTTCGTTCGGCTTTTATAAGACCACGTCGATTCTTATCCCTAGTATAACCAATAAAGGCAGACTAATCGTATCCGATTTTCGTAGCAATTGTTGCTACGACGCGTGACGTATAAACTTAAGCGCTACGCCGTAGCTCCCTAGGAGCAGTTTGTCGTAGCTTTCGATTTTGTGTCCTAAACTTAATTTTGTATCAGTTCAGAAAATTTATTTAAAAATTATAATGAACTAGCTTGTGCCCGCGATGGTGTCCAAGCGTAATCTACTATAGCTAATATCTCAGGTTCTAAGTGGCGTTTAAATATGAAACCTTCGAAAAGATTTTAAGTTAGACTTTCAACCAATACAGACAGACAAAAATAAAAAAAATAAAAATTTTTGGCTTGTATTGCATTTATATGGCATATCATAACTTTTTTATTGAATATCTTGTGTGTACACACGAGAGTTTTATTAAATGTATCGATAATGAAAGCATAATCTTACTAATTGATTATAAATCGAATCGAAGATATTCTTCAGGAATTAATGTAGAAAATAAACAGGCGAATATAAATAGTTAGTGAAATTCCTATTCAGATTTAAAATGGGTATAAACTGCAGTGGATAACTATTTTATCTCTAAAGTTGCGAGCTGCATTCACGGCCTCGGTCACCGCGCAAGTCTAGAACAATACGTGGCCATTATGTGCGATGAATCCTAGATGCAGACAGTATATCTAAAATTTTAACATGTTTTCCCTGTATAATCATAAAAAATATAACAATCTACATCCTCATAGATAAAATAGATGTTAATTTCCGATCTAAAGGCACTTTTGCGTTTTTTCAAATCACTATGCGATGCACATTAAAAAAACTGCATCTGAAACTATCAGGCAGTTAAGCTGAAGACCCTCTTACACCAGGGTGAGTGGTTCGATTGATTGTGCAATATATCTATTGATTAGTTGCACAACCCACACACTCTCTTACACCAGGCCCAGCAAACATTTTTGCCATAAAATTACCTATTTATACCAAGATTAGGTAATATTATGGTAATTTCGACCAAAAATGTTTGATCACCCTGGTGTAAGTGTTTCTTAAGCTAAACTGCCTGAGTAAATACATACATAAAATCACGTCTTCATGCCTTACGGGGTAGACAGAGCCAAGAGTCGAAGGCCACGCTTAGCTGAATAGTGGGCTCTCTGGTGGAATAAAGATTCAGGTATAAAGAAATAGAAAATATAGTATAAATAAGTACTAATAATAGTACTTATTATATTCTTTTCTGAGTGAATAAAGAAGTAGAAAGTCGAACTTGGCAAACATTTTCCCTAGACCTTACTTTTGTGAGCAATATCCTCAACAGGTGAATTAACTTTTCTTACTAAATGTAGAATATATATATATTTTTTCACATTGTACCTAATACATAGTTAATTATGATGCTCCTATTATATTTATCATTGCTAACTCTTGCACAAAACTTTGCTCTCTTAACTCTGCAAGCATTATTTATGTGCAGTACTGGGTATAATGTGTTTAGCATCCCAAAGGATTTAGACAACATAAATCACTTCATATAATTTAAAACGCACTGAGAGAACACAACACGTTAAAGTAACTAAAAGTACTTTGGTTAAAAAAATATCGATTGAATCTACTAGAAATTGGTAACAATTACAAAACCATTTAAAAACCGACATGTTTAAAATAACAAAATCATTTTTGTCGTGATTACTAGTAGCCATACAGTTGAAACGAACACAATCACATGTTGATGTAACAAAATCTATTTGGTTAATTTCGGTTTTGTTAATTACACTACTTATTTGGTAAATTGACAAAACTATTACATAAAATATTGTTTGAATTAACAAATATGTAGTTTTTTAAAAATCTATTATGCGTTAAGTTAATTTAACAAAAAGACGTTTAAAATTACTTTACATATGTTTTAATTTACAAAAGTATCTATTTATGAAGGACAAATCAGTTTTAGTTAAACTAAACTACAATTCATAAGTTTAAGTAACAAATTTATAGTTGTAGTTTTTACTAACCATTACTTTATAAATACAACAAATATGTTTGGTACATTTAACCTAATAATTTTGCAAATATTATTATCAGTTAAGGTATTTACAACAATATTTTTGGTTTAATTTGGCTTTGTTGAATTTATCTTATTCATACTAATTTTTACCAAATTATCTAGCTTAAAATAACTAACCCGACGTATTCCAATCAAACTGTACCAGTTATTAAAAGTAACATTTTTTTTTAGATTTATCTACATATTTACGTGCTCAGGGTTAACTATTAGTTGCCATAAATGCCACAAACATGTTCAGTAAATTTAACCTATCAATCAGTAAATTGAGCCTATTAATGTGCTAAAATATACTGAAAGTCACAGGTTGTCACAACAATTGTTTTGGTTTGTGTTGTCTTTGTTGAATTCACTTTACTCATGCCAAATTTAGAGAAAAGTATTTCGTTTAGAATAACTTATCTCTATAATTCAATGAAACAGCATCCAGTTAGTTACATTTACAAAAAAATAGTTTAGGTTTACCAATTTCCATGGTAACTAACTACTAAGTAGCTCGTTCAATAATTTGAGTATCGGAAACGCAAAAAATACTTACTAAATGGTATATTTTAATTATAGATATTCATACTCCAATATATAGGTATTCAGAAAATCTATTTGCACGGAAAAAAAAAACTGGTACCTAGTCACAACGAGAAATTTGTTGACATTACAATATTTTCTAGTGCTATTTGTGACAACCCTCACGTTTAGTTCAGTCTAACACACAATTCTAGTTATATTTTATAGCACGAACCACAAAACAGTGTAGTATTTTAAACAAAGTATTATGTATTCTCCGATAGAAAGTATGCTATAAAAATGTAGAGAAAACAAACTAAATAGTTATATCTACAAATCTTTAAGTGGTCTCTATTTAATTTTCTGGTAGCATTTATTATGCTTTTTGTAACAGTTACATTTTGTTTTGTTGCCTCTACTATACGTATCTGTTCCACCTACTGTATGGATATGTTACATATACTATACATATTATACTGCATTGTTGAATTCAGGGTGAGCTAATTTTATTTCTGACATAACCTAAGTCGTGTTCTTTTTAATACACTTCAATTTTCTAACAAATTGTAGTGTAAACACTTAGGTATATCAGAAATAAAATTAGCTGGCCCTAAATTCAACAATGCAGTAGTATATGTATAGTAGGTGCATCAAATATACCTGTAAAAATATCCCACAAGTATTCAGCAAGCAATAAAAAAAAAACAGAAATAAATTGTTATTTTTATTTATTATTGAAACACACAGTTTTTTACATGTTTTGATATAAATGTGATGGTGGCACTAACGTACGGGGCCTCCTTAAAATAAAAATAGTAAATAATTCAAGTTGGTATAACAAAACGAAATTATAAATTTTTGCACAAGAAACCAGGCGCCGCCGGCACCACATGATTGTTCCAAATACACTTCCTTTATTATACTTTTACACTTCAAAGTTAATATACATTTGTATCACGCATAGATTCATTATTACGATTATTTATTTTACGTTTGCCGGTTTAATTGACTTTCGAAGACGAAGCCACAACAGAAAACACTTGACATCGACACAACTCGTTGCTCATTTCGTGTCGAGTGGTGTGATGTCCGAGCATCGCCCGCATACCCCACCCCCTCTACCACTTTTTTCTCCGTGACTACAAAATAGAAATGTAAATTTTACATTATATTTAGTTTATTTTAATAAATGGTATAGTACCTAAACGTAGGTACAAAACATAAAGTTGGTTCTACACCACTTCCTGTTAGCGTTACATTCACAATAATAAACATTACTAAGATCGCGTTAACTAGAATTGAGTCGTATACACTACAAACTATGTACATTGTTTCGGTAAATAACTTGAACTGTAGATAGAACTTTTTTTAATGCGCACTAGATATTTGTTTCTTAAACAAAACTAAAATAACTAGGTAAGTATACATACACACTCAAATGTCTAAAGAATCTTTATAGAAACTAATTAAGTATGATGAATAATAATACTATTATTTATTAAACGAACTGTCCGCAGTAAGCCGGCGATGAACAATGTCTTTTGGTAGGTACCTACTTATGCATATAAGTAGTTCCAGCCTCGAGTTCATAGGCAACATAGGCTACTTTGTTTTTAAAATTCGACCCCTAAAGGACTATAATGGGGGGTAAAGTTTGTATGAAAACCTGATACTTTGCAGCGGGCGAAGCTGCGGGAAACAGCTAGTAATGTGTATTTACATAATCAAAGAGGTTGGTTATATTTACAAAGTTCAATTGTAAAATCAAGGAAATTAATTTGTTACCCCTGTTGCCACGTTACCAGAGTTACCTGATTGGGTTCATTGAGCATGCAACCCTGCACATAACGGACGAAGGTTCGAGAAGCATCTCGTTCGCACAAGTTGAGTTAGCACGTGTAGGAATAAGTAGTAGAATGTAATGTTACCAGATCTACAAATCAAGTAAACTCCATTTTTTCTTAAATTGTCCTATTATGTAAATAATCTTCACAGTACTTTTTAGGAATTTTGTTGAAAATGAATCAAATATTAGTTCAAACCTAAACATTCTAAAGTAAAACATTAATTAACCTCGAAAGTAATTTCCTAAAAAGTCTATTTTAATTTATATGTCGTAAAATCATAAAAAGACGTGGTAAGATCGTTTACATCATAGGACAATTATGAATAAATGGACTTTAGGTAACCTACGTACTAAGGTCCATCATGTTAGTTTGAGGTTATTCGACACAGAATATCATTTTTAATTTTATTGATATTGGTTTAGTATTTTTGGACTAGATACCAATGATTAACGTATACAATAAAATGGGATGCTTGCTTGTAACATTAGAGCGTGAAAGTAATGACCAAATGTATGCCCTTTGATGTGCATACATTGTTGGCACGGCAAGTGTCATTTAGGTACTAGAATGCAATCCGCTTATCGCTTTATTTATTTACTTATTTATGTACACAACATAATTATAAACTAACGAAACACAAAATACAGGACAACAATATACAAAGGTTCTTATTTATAAAGAAATTTCTTCCAGTAGACCCGCTAATTTGGAAAAAGAGGCATTGGCGTGTATTATAATAAAATCATACTCTCTCTCTCTCTCAGCCGAAAGACGTCCACTGCTGGACAAAGACCTCCCCCAAGGATACTAATAATACTAATTATTACCTATTAATGCGAAAGTCTGTCTGTCTGTCTGTCGGTCTGTTACGCTTTCACGGCTAAACGGCTGGACCGATTTTAATGAAATGCTACTTTTCTTTTCAAAAATCAACCCCTAAGCTTCTGAAATGAGGGGTCAAAGTTTGTATGAAAAACATGCCGCACAACATAAATCATAAACATACAAAATAAGTAAAATATTTATTCTATACTTATAACAAACATATTAATATAGACATACTAAATACATAAATATTTATATACATAATACGTAACTATCAGGATGATAGAGAGATATAGTGTTCCTTAACTTTAAATACATTATGTCTCTTAGTAAAAGTTGATTTTTATTATTTTAAGGTAACTTTTGGATATAGCGCGCTGGCAACACTGATTACAAGTTGTTGAGTGTGTCGGTCGGGGTCGGGGCGGGGGCGGGGCGGGGGCGGGGCGGGGGCGGGTGGGTCGAATCGAAAGCAGCCTCTCTCTCTACTCTATTTTATTATTGATTGCGTCGTGCACAGGCGTCTTGCGTGCGTTGCGTGCCGTGTGCGCGAGAGTGCCGGAGGCTCGGAGCTTAAGTTAAAATAGTTGATTTTAGATTAAAGCGTACCTATTGCTCGTAGTGTTTGTGTAATTAGTAAATTGGCGAAAAAGAAATATGGATGATCTTCTATCTTCTTGGGGTATATCAGAAGAAACTGTAGTTGTCTTTCGTGGTAAGTACAATATATACTACTTAAATGTTTCATAATAATATGTTAGTGCCAATCAAACATAAGATAATTAGAAGCAGGCCGTTTCTTTATTAAGATAATAATATTATCTTGTGTAACCTTAACGGCAAGTAGGTATGTACTCGTACTTACAATACAAAAGAATTTGAAATGCGGTGTCGTTGGATAAGTTTGTAAGGTACCTACATGTTTTTCGCTGGAGTGATAATCACACTGAATAGAAAGGTACCTACGAAATAAAACCTACTGGTCATTTATTGAGCTAAGCTAAAGTTTGGCGCACGACAGGAATACAGAACAAACGCGTTCCATGTACCATAGTTATGTTAAATCTAACCATTTGGTTTCAGTAAGATCTTTTGTTCGAATAAGTTTATGCGATAATAGGAATGGACTAAAACTTTACTGACACATATTTAGGCGTGCCCACAACGCTAGTTAAGTTGCACCATTTTTGATTTTAAACTTATATACTTACCTACATAAACATATTTTTACTATAGGTACATACTAGCTGTTGCCCGCGGCTTCGCCCGCGTGAGTTTCGCTTAAATGAAAAATCTTTTTGTGTTACAAACTGAAGTAACCTTGGAAGAGACTTGGAGTGGGAGTGGTGGTACACGGGAAATTGTATACAATGGAGTTTACATTGTATACAATTTCCCGTGTACCACCACTCCCACTCCAAGTCTCTCATTGTCCTATCCCGTGTCCTGTCTTTTGACTTTGACTCAGAAGAGTTGCAGGTTTAGGCTTAGACTGGTATAAATTTTTACTTTTCCTGCTTCCGGATAACAATTTTACATAAAAATTATTATAATCAACTAGGTTTCGCCCGCGGCTTCGCCCGCGTGAATTTCCCACGGGAACAGTGCTTTTCTTTTTTCCGGGATGAAAGGTACCCAATGTCCTTCTCTGTACTTCCAGCTATGTGTATGCGAAATTTCAGGAAGATTGGTTCAGAAGCTAAAGCATAACAAACAAACAAACTTACTTTCACATTTATAATATTAGTTAGGATAACTGGGAAATAAAAAAAATTACATTTTACAACTTTAAAATATGTACCTATGAGTACCCACTTCATTATTTATTATTATTGATCATTTCAGATAATAATATTGACATATCATGTCTTGATGGCTTGGAAGAGGAAGAACTTAAAATTTTAATACCAGAAAATAGACTAAGAGATCGCATCAAATTCAAAATGGGCTATAAAAATTATAAGAGTGATATAGAAACAGTGCATTCAGTAAGTACCTAATCCATAAGATAATATTTTTAATGATACATAGGTACCTTATTATCCTGACAGATATTGACACACTTTATCATAAAAGTTAAACTAATATAATGATATATCTTCCTACCAGCTGTGCTCCATAATATCACCTGTTATCCCAAAACAATCGCCCAAAAATGGGCCAATGTAATACAAATAGCAAATATTTTGGATGTTTTTTCCAAAATCAGATTATGAACTTCTGAGCTACAACAACCGTAAATTTTATACAAATTTGTGAAGCAGTTTCAGAGTGAATACTACATAAAACTTGTTTTTAACCTTTATTTAAAATCATTAAAATAACCTGATTCTTGTATGGTGAACTCTCTTAATTATTTTTAACTCAAAAATTTATATCTCTTTATAACCTTACAGAATACTGACTCCCTTGATACATCAGATGCGCTCTCGCTGTCATCATGTGATCTATTTGCTGATGAAAATAAATTTGAGGTATTTATAGAAGCAATATACTTTTATAGATTTGCATATAATTAAAATGGAATATTAGAGTTTGCATTGTGGCAGAGTAGAATAGAACCTCTCCAAGTCTAACCATGGATGTCGTAGAGGGCAACTTAGAATAATCAAATAAGTACAATCTATTTTGAGAAATCCTAGCTGCATACCTAGTTATCCATGCATCATACATTTTTGTTTTTTAGTTAAACTTGCAAGAAGTTTTGAAGAACAGTATGCAAGGTCGTATCGCATTACAAGCTATTAATAATAAAAAACTGGATTCAAGCACACGCAGCAATTTGGTGCAAGCCATTGTAGAATACTACATAAAAACTCACCATAAAATGACAAAATATGATTTTGAAACAATTGCTACCAAAATTGTGTATTTATGCCCAAGCGAGTGCAAGGTTTAAAAATTTTGAGATATTAATAAGTAGCGCATAGTTGTAGAAGTAGATTAATAATTGCGAAAATTGTTGTATCTTTGTACCCGGCTATGAGATAGATACAAACATATTTATATACACTGACACACAACATCATAGGTACATACATAGGTACTTGCATAAACAGGAAAAATATTGCCTTCCTGTGTAGTCGGATAAAAAGACAGCAATTAAGAACACAGTAGATAATAATTAATTTTAAAATTTATTCCTAACACTTTTACAATACAATATGATTTGGTTTCAGGAAACATATTATGTTCCCAGTAGGACTATTAGTTCTAAAAATACCATGCCCGCAAAAGGCAAGCTTGTGGACAGATATTATAATCAAATGAGAAGCTTAAGGAAGTCCGGAGTGCTCCCAAAAAAGAAAAAAATGGATACAAGTGATAATGAAAATACTGACAAAGGTAAGCAAAGTTCATCAAAGCAAAGAAAGTAGTGCAATTTTAATGTTTGTTATAAATACTAGCTTTTTGGGAGCTGCGCGAAATGAAACTGCAGTCAGTAGGGAAATAAATTTAAAATGTGTGTATAACCCTTGCACACGTACTGAATTTCAGTCAAACAGGATGCAGTTGACTAGGTGGTCATCTTGGAAAATAAAAAAAAAAACGCTCAGCGCTTGGTGGGAGTGAGTGAGTGGTAATGTACGTTATGGTTATATAATAATATGTAGGTACTTACAGGATTACCAAATTGGTTAAAATGAACCCTTGTTGTGACTCCGATGTCTGTTGGTCGCGCTTTCTCAGCTCTTAGGTCAGCATTACTAAAAGTATAGACAACAAAGATCCTATCTAAAATAGGTACATTAGAGTAGTTTCGCATTTTCAATAAAATAGGATATAGGTAGATAAAATTCCCAAAGAGTGAGTCTTGGCTGCTTGATAAATGTATTTATTTCTTGTTAAATATTCCAGACTCTGATAACCAAAGTGAAGAAGAACAAAGGGAACAAATGCAATGGTTAAAATTCAACCGAGACCCTTGGCCGCTGGTTGAAGAAAAATGGAAGGCGACCTGCGCTTATCGCAAAAGAAGGACATACGACATTGCAGATAATAAATTAACTATGATTATTAACGAATGGCCATGCATAAAAACAATTAACGGACATAGATTGGTATGTGTTTACTAGTATGCGGTTGCAGATCGGACAACTTATTTTATAGTTTAACTAAAACATAGCATTTTAATCAGTAATGTTTTATTTTAGATCGAAATCGACTTTATTCATTTATACCCAGATAAAAATTTAATGCTGTTTGAAAAATGGCACACATTTCAAGTGAGAGCTAGGAACTTATTAGAGGCTACTGTCGCAGACGATTTCAAGGAGCTTCTCAAGGAAGACAACGAAAGTAAGTTTTACAGACAATTAAAAATAAAGCGTTCGAAGCGGTGGTGGCCAAGTGGTAATGACACCCGCCTGAGGTCGGATAGGACCCGGGTTCGAATCCTACCTGTGTCACATGAGTTTGTAGACAATCTGACTCATGTATGGTAGTTTTCTCATAGACCACCACCTGCTTCCGGTGAAGGAAAACATCGTGAGGAAACCTGCACATTGGCTGACTATTTAGTTTACTAGTATGTATACGGCTACTGCCACTAGATGGCGGTAGTCGTAAAAGTCATGTCAGATGCCTTTAGGCGACTTGAATAAAATCTGACACTAGTGTTAGTGATAACACACTCGAAAAGAAGAAATATGTTTAGTTTTTCCCGAAAATTTATTTTATTTTATCGTTGTACACCTCATGATTATAATACCTAATGGTTCCAATTTTAATTGTTTCAGATACGCAAGATTTTGTAATTTGCAGTTCTCTGCCATTTAAGATTAAACCGACATCTAAAATATACAATGGAGAAAAAAATAAATACAATAAAGTGTCAATTGCAGAATCCAAACAAGCTTTCATAACGAATGTAAAAGTGAGTTTAGTTATATTTTAATAAGTACCTACTTACCTAAGACTTTATTTTATGCTCATTGTGGGTTATTGTATACACTCATTGTCACGAACTTTATGTATTAAACGCCAGATTATTTTCACCACAGAATATTATTCAAACACAGAGTATGTAAAGTTTGAATATTTTTTGCATTTACATAAAATTTAATGGTTCAATTGCTAAAACTTTAAAAATATTGTAGCTTAGACTATCTTTTTGCGGTAATAATGTCCCGTGTAACAGCTGATTCAATTTACTATATTTGTTTTAGAATTACGCTGACATAGAAGAAGAATTGCAGAACAGACGCAAATCCTACGGCAAAAAAGGACTAACTTGCCAACCTATGATTATATGTGTTGGATCACCTGCAGCGCTTGAAGCTTTTTATGTGGTGGTTGATGACGTAAAATACAGATTTGAGTCTCTGACAAAAGCTCTCGACATCTGTTTCAAATGTTTTACGGTATTAAACCTTGCATACCCTAAAGAATGTGAACAATTGTGGCTTTTTGTCCAACAATATTTTTACGACATTCATCTTCAATCAGACAAACAATTTGGTCAAGTGACCAGTTTCATAAAGTTATTGCAAGAGTAAAAAACAATTGTTTGAACTGATTGACAATGTGGTGATGTTTTATTTGTGTCGACAAGTTTGGTAGCACCAAAGGACTTATGCTTCATTTGAAAGTTATACATAGCCTGTCAGCAACTAGCACATAAAAAGCTTAAAGCGTAAATAGCTTCTTGTAATCAATTTAACTGTGACAGAACATATACTAGCGCTAAGAGTTTTCGAATGTTTTGTAATGTCAAGCTGCGTTGTGTATATTTTTTTGTATTGGCGTTGTTATGGAAAGTATTGCCGGCCTATTATGGTGTTAATTATTGTATTGCAGAATACTGACCATAGCAACTACCCTTAAATGTATGATTTTTTAATTTCTCGCTCTCTCCGCGAGTAAACAAAACAGTCTTTGTTTACTGGGGGAAAGAGTTGAGCGTCAATCTGTTAAGACATTAGTGAATGTTTTAATGTCAAGCTGCGTTGTCTATATTTTTTTGTATTGGCGTTGTTATGGAAAGTATTGCCGGCCTATTATGGTGTTAATTATTGTATTGCAGAATACTGACCATAGCAACTACCCTTAATGTATGATTTGTTATTTTCTTGCTCTCACCGCAAGTAAACAGAACAGTCGTTTGTTTACTGGGGTAAAGAGTTGAGCGTCAATTTGTTAAGACATTAGTGAATGTTTTAATGGCAAGCTGCGTTGTGTATATTTTTTTGTATTGGCGTTGTTATGGAAAGTATTGCCGGCCTATTATGGTGTAAATTATTTCCCGATGAGTCATACCAAGCATAGTAACACTGAGACTCAAAGGGGAAAAAGTATCGATGAGTCACAGTATTACTAATTGCAACTGATGTTTTTCCCAATGAGTCACACTCTTACTCACCGGCACTCTACATTCCCGGAGTATCACTGTTACTAAAACGAAACTCTGTAATCCCGTTGAGTATCAGAAATTATAGATAGGTAACAATTGAAAATATAAAAGTATGATTTTATGGATTACAGAATAGTAATGTAATAAATTTTGGAAACAAAAATTGAAAATGTTAATCTCAATAAATTTATTACTTATGTAACATAATAAAGCAAAATATAACAGATTATTTATTTTTTACTTAATCATAAAGAAATATAGGTCCTGAAAATATTTTAAGAGCACATTTAGTCTATGATTATTATGTAACGTAAGAACTTAATACATAAAAACAATTTGAAATTATTATTTTCAATAACAATTTCAATTTGTTTTCGAAATTTAATAGATTGCTCTATTCTGTAATCCATAAAATCATAATGTAGGTATTATTACAATAATTATACAATACTTTAATATTTTCAATTGCTATCTTTAATTTCTGATACTCAACGGGATTACAGAGTTTAGTTTATTAACAGTGTTACTCAACGGGAATATAGAGTAAGAGTGTGACTCATTGGGAAAAAACCAGTTACAATGAGTAATACTGTGACTCATCTATACTTTTTTCCCTTTGAATCTCAGTGTTACTAATCTTGGTATGACTCATCGGGAACAAACATTGTATTGCAGAGTACTGACCATAGCTACTACCCTAATGTATGATTTGTTATAATGTCAAGCTGCGTTGTGTATATAATTTAAGATACTTAGTTGCTTTGTTCTATAAGCAGTTAAATTCTAATGCACATTTACTTAAAATGTAAAGTGTCATAACTATCTAGTTTCATTAAAGTTGTAGCGTATACATACTGTAGACTTGAAACAGTATGACAAGCTTATATTACAGTACCTATAGTTTTTTTAAATAGAATTTTGTACTTTTTATCGTTTCATAAAAATAAAATTACTGGTTTATAAAATTAAATAATATTTTTATTTCTCCATACCTTCAGTACTTGCGACAATATTTGTTGGGTTTTAATACTTTTGATGTAACATAACTTTATTTGTTTACTTTAGTGGTTTTGTGATAATGAATGTAAAGCGGTACCTATACTTTTTAACCGTCATAGCCTGGTATTTATGTAACTATTTTTTCGGGTTCCTTTTTTTATATGTTAATGTAATTTATACTTGAATACCATATACTGAATTTATTGTATAAAAGCTGTTAAATTACTATTTAAAATGCAGGTTAAGGCGTATATTATGACCAATATTGTATGTTAAAGTAACGACGTTTTAGGTAGGGTTTACTAAACATGATTGTTGGATTTATTTTGAGATTTAGATAAAACAACAAAAATGTTAAGTATAATCTACCTGAAACGTTGTTTCTTAAACATACAATATTGGTTACAATAAACACTAAAACTAGTATTTAAAACAGTAATATAACAACTCCTTAGTTATTCTAAACAAAATACAAAAATAAATCCAACAAATATTCCTAGTACATCCTACGCTAACCAACATGTAAATCCAACAAATATTTCTAATGAACACTACCAAAAGCATTTGTTACTGCTGCAGAAAATATTAGTTAAAGCAAACAACTAAACTAGTATTTTTAACATAAACACGTAACGCCTTATTAGTTACCTTAAACAAAACGCCAAAGTAAAACTAACAAATATTTTAAGTGCATTTTACTCATGACGCTTATTAATTCTACACAAAATATTGGTTGCAACAAAAAGCTATACTAGTATTTTGAAACAGTAACTTTTACGACTTATTAGTTGTTCTAACCAAAATCCGTAACTAACTCCAACAAATATTCCTAGTACATTCTACTCGTAGCTCTTGTTACATATACACACAATAATGGTTACAATAAACATGTTGATTAGTATTTTTAAATTGTAACTCTAACTCTTTGTTAGTTTTTCTAACCAGAATCTTAAAGTTAATCTAACAAAACGTTACTAGTATATGGAAACCAACTTGTTCGTTACGTTAAGCGATATTATTAGTATAACCAAGCATTTTTTCTATTGATGTTAACCACTTATTTTACCATTTTGCCGCTATTCTTAACAAAATTTTCAATGTACATTTAACAATTATTTCGGTATTTCTTATCCAGATATATTTGTAAAATTAGACAACATTATTAGTTAATACAAACGAGAGCTGCTTTATTACAATACAAAGTACTACAGTAGTAGGTACAAGAACAGGTAGTAAATGCTACAAATATGTCCGGTGTTACTTACCTAATGATTTCGTTACCTAACACATTATTTTAATACTTTTAACAACAATAATTATAATTTCAACCAAATACCTTTGTTTAACTAACTAGAATACGAAGTAAAGTCAATCTCACTTTAGGTACATATAATTAAAAGTTTATGTTAGTTTAACAGTGAAAGAAAATGTTAAAATCAACAAACATTAAAATTGTTACATTAACAGATATTATTTTTGTAAAAATAAATACTAAATACAGTTTGTTTGTCTCAACCATTATAAATTCGTTGTAATCACTGTGAATAATTATTACATTAACAAATAAACAATTGCATTTAATCAAATTGTTTGTCAAATTTACAATTTTTATACCTAAAAATAACAAATTCTAATTTGTTACACTAACAAAATTCTCGATTAGCGCTATTTTGACGTGTAACTTCGGTTGGTTTTCGGTTGAACTAACCAATTATTTCTCTCAGTGCGGTTTTATGCTGCCATAAAGTATTATCACGGTAAACAACCTTCACGGAGTAAAGTCGTTAAATGGAAATAAACTTCACGTGATGAAGCGCATTCACATAAAGCTTATAAGTTAGATAAAATGAATGAGTTTAGCTGATGGACGAAAAAAGAATTTGAATTTTAACATATTTTTTTCATAAATTATTGATAAAATAAAAAATGCCTTTAAGAATATAAAAAGGAAATTAAAAAATGTTTTAACCATTAGTTCATGACAAATAATATACGAAATAGACTCAACAATTATCCTTTACAACTTTCTTTGCTATCTGTCCATTCTTATTCATATTCCCGTAGTGCCCTCTGTAGTTTGTTTCTCGTAGCAGCGTCCTACGAGATTCTGTAGCAAATTTGCCACGTAGTAGTTCATAGCAAAACTCGTAGCACGGTCCCGTGGATAAGATGTCGCTATTGGCGATTCTGCTAGCTGTAGGTTCCGATTTAGCGTTTCCACATTGTAGCAGTGTTTGCGAACAAACGTAACAGATGGCGTTTCTCGTAGAGGTCACAGCTTCGAACGTACTACATATATTGCGTAGAGGAGCTACAAGGTCATTATTTTTACACGACTGACCAAAAAAGGAGTGTTATGTTTTCAGGGTTCATGTATGTATATATGTAAGTTTCTTTATTCCACCATAAGTCCTGAACGGCTTAACAGATTTTGATGTGAGAGTATTTTTGGATTCCTTCCATTCCTCCGAGTGACATAGGCTATATGAAGACATCATAAAAAAAATGGCGGATTGTATATGCGATAAATAGCAGACCAAAAAAATAAAATTTGATCAATCTTATCGAGTGGGGTATCAAATTGAAGGGCTTTAAAAGGCGATTTCAAAAATGTATATAACTTATATGTTTGTATGTACTTTTTGAGTAAAAACTTGTCAGTCGTGTTTTTTATTTTTAATAATTAGCTTGTTGCAATATTTGAAAACATAAACATTTTATTTATGTGTTAATTGTAGCAGAAAACGAAATTGTAAACAAACTATTTTATGGTAACAAATAAGAATAAAGGCGAAAATATCAAGTAAAAATATAATTTGTGGAGGTATATTTTATTTTTATGAATAGGTAACGAAATGTACCTACATCTAGAAAATAACTTCACAACAGGCACTGTTTTAAAATAGCATGGTGACGCTTATATTTTCGAATTATTATTCCATCTAGTATTAGGGTCACGTAGTTGTCAGCGCGAACCCGTCATTTATTATGATGTGAACTACTATTTTACGGACGTGAATAATAACCCACCATAAAAATACCACTTTTTTCGTAAATAAGCGTTTTTGGGTAATTTTTATAATCAAATAATATTTGAGCAGTAAAAGCTAAATTATAAAATGCGAAAGACAATACCTAGTAGGCGTAAACTGTAAAGCTATAGCAAATAGAAGGGTATTACCCTCGAATTGAAGAACATTAAAATTCACCCTACGATTCCTGAAAGGGTGGGCGATGTTTCCCTATTTTAATTCTGAATATTAAGAATAATGGTAATTATCATAATTTAGATATAAATCAAGGTGTTGATCGACTATCATAGAATGTTGAAAGCTTGTGATATTATGTAGAAACATCTGGTGCAATAGGGGACAAGGTATGAGAATTGTTAAAAATATATATAATTTTATGATAGAATACACATTTTGCGAATTTTCAGCACGAAATTATTCTCCAGAGCTAATTTATTCAACTCAAACTTTTAGGGAAAGTCCATTTTCTATGCGTGACGTCATATTAATGTACGTTTAGTTAGGGGCGTTTTGGTATAGTACAAAATGTGAATTGTTTTTTGCTATATCTCGGGAAATACTTTGTTTATGGAGGTGATTTTTTTACGGGTGATTCTATTATTGTGAGATATTTCAAAGAAGCATAAAAAAAAGTTGTCCGGTTCCCTATTGTTCAACCCGCAATTTATTAATTGCGCTATTTATTTTAATACCTCCAGCAAGTAGGTTGATTAGTTTGTATTAGATTCGTCAACCTGAAAAAACTTCCATTCATACAATGAAGTATTTTGTATCTCAAAGGTTCAAGAGTTTCAAGAAATAATAAAAACCGAAGTACGAACGCCTTTCCGTTTACAAAATTCCCTTTAAATTTTAGCTCAGAGAGAATTTGGCACTTACTTCAAAAATCCCCCCAAGTAAACGGGCGTAAAAAATATTCACTGAGATGCAAAAAGAGCCTAAGCCTTCAGTCGACAGATTTATCTTTTTCCGAATGAGTGAAAAAAATAACGAAAACCTAATGCAATGTGAAATTGGTAAAGCCATCTAAACAAAAGCAGAGTGGGTATGTATGACACATTTTACTCTATGCTTACTAAAATCGATGAAAAGAAGCAGAAGTAGTGAAATCAATGTGCACTCTTAGGTATTATAAAGTTTGTTCCATTTGAATTGTGAAGTTCTGTAGGCATAGATAGAACTAAAATTCAATTAGACTCTCTCTACCTACAATACAGTTACGCAACTTTCGGTACGCTCCCTTTATGACAAACACGCGTGACACGTATGTATGTCCTTTGTATTTTGAACAGTCCTCAAAGTATCTGTATTTTTAGAACTGGTTAATCATGGTTTTGTCTGCGGTTTTGCTGCCAATATAAGGCTTAATAATAGTACCACAACTAATTTATTACTTTCTTATCTACCGATCTATATTTATAGTATGCATTTTTAGAAACGATATTTCGGTTTCTTTTTTAAATCTACATTAAAGAATCCGCATTCTAAAAAATGAATGTATGATCATTTATTTTTTAGAATGCGAATGCATGAATGAAATGAATAATATTGACTGCTGTTGAACGTAGTTTTTTTTTATAAAGTCAAAGTCAAAGTCAAAGTCAAAATTTTTTATTGAAACTTGGCCTTCAAAGAAGGCTCTTTTTCACGTCGATAACTAATTATTTAATCATAATATTTTATGTCTCAAAGCTACAAACTACTAGCATTTCGGAACGACCACTGCTGAGAAGAAATGCCGAAAGAAACTCATGAAACAGTCTTGGTCGCCTAGCATGCCAGAGGGGCTATTCATTAACTTTATACATACACTAGATTGTGTACAGTCAAAAATAAAATAAAATATAAGTAAAAAAATAATAATAATATAATAAAACATGTTATGTTTGTGATCAAGTAACCACAATGAATTGGTTAAGAACAAAAAATAAAAATAAAATTCGAATCAGGATCGAAGCAGGATCCCCTGGCAACACCCGTTCACAAGTTTGAACATTTTAGAAAAATAAATACTTTCAGTCACTTGAAGATCACAATACACGTACATGTTTAACAATTAAATGTCAATGTAATTAAATTTAAAAAAGAAAGGTAAGGTTATTTTTTCACAATATCAAAAGAATGTAATCAAGTGTGGAGTGGCGAAGTTGTAGGGAGAGACCAAACTTTTTTATCGTTCAAATAATCACTTATTGTGTAATACGCTTTATTCATCAAAGTATTTTTAAGATATGTTTTAAATTTTTGCATCGGTAAATTTATAGCCTCGTCAGGGAGCTTGTTAAACATTTTTACACTTTGACCCACGAAAGACCGCCGAACCTTTTTAAGCCTAAAGCAGGGCGTATAAAGTTTATTCTTATTGCGGGTGTTTATACTATGTACATCGCAGATTTTTTTAAAGAGGTTTAAATTGGATTTAACAAAAATAAGTACATTGAAGATGTATTGAGATGCAACAGTAAGAATTTTTATTGATTTAAAGAGCTCTCGTAGAGAATCGCGTCGTTTTAGCCCGTACATAAAACGAATTGCTCTTTTCTGTAATACAAATATTTTCCCTATCTCGGCTGCATTTCCCCATATCAATAATCCGTATGACATTATGCTATGAAGGTAGCTGAAATACACGAGTCTAGCTGTTTCAATGTTTGTGCACTGTCTTATCCTTCTCACTGCATAAGCCGCCGAGCTAAGTTTTTTGGCCGTGAGTTCAATGTGTTTATCCCACTTTAACTTACAGTCAACGGTAACGCCTAAGAATTTGACACTGTGTACCCACTCTAATACTTTGCCATTAACTATTAAAGGTATATCATTATGAGGTGCGTTCGAGAGAGAAAACTTTATACACTTGGTCTTGTCCGTGTTTAAAGCCAGGTTGTTGGTTGTAAACCAGTCAAGCACAAGTGTCATAGTATTACTTACATCGTCATAATTTTGACTATTTCTGTTGACTTTAAATAGTAATGATGTGTCGTCCGCAAATAAAACAACTTCACACAATTGTTGGGTAAGACATGGAAGGTCATTTATGTAAACAAGGAATAGAAAAGGACCGATTATGGAGCCTTGAGGCACGCCCATGTGTACCGCCGCGCTGCTGGAAGCAGCTCTGTTAACTTCTACTTTCTGAGTTCTGTTGTCCAGGTAAGAAGCTAGTACCTCAAGGGCCGTCCCAGTAACACCATAAAATTTAAGCTTGTTTTTTAGTATATTATGATCCACGCAGTCAAAGGCTTTTGAAAGGTCGCAAAAAATACCTATGACATCTTCGCTGGATTCCCACGCTTCATAGATTATTTGAATTAAAGTAGATGTTGCATCAGTAGTGGAACGACCTTTAGTGAAACCGTACTGACGATTATGTAAGATTTTATTTACGTTAAAATAAGAGACTAATTGCGTTAAAATTAATTTTTCAAATATTTTACTTAAAGCGGGTAATATAGAAATGGGTCTGTAATTAGTGGGATCATTTTTTGTACCCTGTTTGAATAAAGGAATAATTTTACTTATTTTCATGAGGTCAGGGAAAACACCCTCGGAAATGCACTTATTGAAAATCACAGTTAGATGAGGAGCAATCAAATCAATAATACTGCTCAGAACTGCGACAGATATACCCCAGAGATCCTCAGTATTTTTCATGTTCTGTGCCTTATACGCAGATAAGAGTTCATCCGATGTGATACTTCTAAATCTAAAAATGGACTTAGGATCGGAGGCATTTCTTTTTAATAAGTCATCTGCAGCACTGGGACAAGAGGAGAGGGATCCTGTGATATTCTTAGAAATATTGGCAAAAAAATTATTGAATTCGTTGGCTACTTCGTCGTTAGAAGTTATGGTTTTATCACCAATTTTTAAAGAAATATTAATGTCGCGCGATTTCGATTTGCCTGTCTCGTTATTGATAATAGACCAAGCAGCTTTGATCTTATCATTAGAGTTTTTTATTTTATTAGTCAGATATAAAGATTTTGCAGCAGCACATACCTTTTTAAAAGTTTTTGAATAACATCTAACATATGATACAAATTCCGGTTTAAAATTATATTGTTTTTGGCCATACAGTTCATATAGCTTATTTCTACTAATATAAATGCCATTTGTGGCCCAATCGCAGAAATTTAGTTTTGTTTTCTTATCAAATGTCTTAAGAGGAAAAGATTTGTTAAATTCTTGTTTCACTGTATTAAAAACCTCATCATAATGGTCATTCGGATTTTTATTTGGGTCTATTTCAGGCAATTTTTTATTTATAGATTCGCGAAAACGCATTTTCCGGTACTTAGTCAGCGGCCTACAGGTTACAGGAGCGGAGCTAAGGTTAGACTCTTCGTCACGTGTCAGTGACACCTGTTGACCCAGGTGGTCAGACCCCAGACAGGCAAAAAGCTTTTCATCAGAGACCGAGCAATCACAGAAAATGTTATCTATACATTTGGCAGAGGTTGGGGTAATTCTAGTGGGTTCAAAGAATGTGTTTTTCAAATTAAATGAATCAAGCAAATTTCTAAATCCATTGCTTTCCGAACATGAAACTAAAATATCAACGTTAAAATCACCGCATAAAATTATATGTTTACTACTAGAACTAACCCGCCTGAGGGCTTCTTCCAAAACATTTAAAAGAGTGTCATAACTAGCTGAAGGCGGTCTATAAGCACAAATAATAATATATTTGTCCAACTCCACACAAGAAAGTTCTATTGTACATTCAAGAGACAGCCTTACTATGTCTTTTCTCTCTTTGCATTTATAATCTCTGTTTATTAATATTAAGGACCCACCGTGGTCAGAATTTTGTCTTAGAAATGCACTTGCTAATATATATTTATCCGGGAAGTTTAGTTTAATTTCATGTTTAAAGAAGTGTTCTGTGACACAAAAAATGTCAACATTATATAAAATGTATAAGTAATCAGGGACCCGTTACTACTACTATCACTGTTTAGTTAGTAAAGTACCGAAAGTACCGGTACTTTCAGGGAGTTTATATGGAAACTTTGGAACCGCTAACAAGCCCTGTGTGGAGGTTCGTGTTGTGCTTTGTTCATAACAACATAATAACGTAAGTAAATCGTCAATATAGAGGTACACGTACCATGGTGTGGTATGACTAAAGGCATTATATATAACCACACCACTAATGCCGCATAAGCCGATATACGTGACGAGCTCCCCTTATTATTTAATACCCTTCTAACGAGCCCTTATAAATGCTGACAACATTTTGCTTTGGTAATTTATTCATATGTAACCGAATCGAAAGTGCCCTCTATCGCAGACACATTTTCAAAGTAGTAACATCCACACAGTTGTGACGTTGTGTCAAAAACCTACTGATGAAGGTGAAGGCATTTGAATTGCATATATATCTGTGCCAAAATGTAAAAAAATAACAAAGTCCCGTTCATTGAGATATGTTTATTTTATTTATTCAAAACTTTATTGCACAAAGTTTTAAAAATTATGTACAAATGGTGGACTCAACGCCATATGGCATTCTCTACCAGTCAACCATAATACATTAATCTAATTATCATACCATTAATATAATTTATCTAATTTCGGTCTTCTAAGTTGTTCTTTTTAAGTGTTTTTGTGCCATTTGCTCATTTGCACTCACCCCAAAATTATATCTTTTCTCTCTGCATCACCTCTTGGTTGACTGGTAGAAAAAGCCTCCGGCTTTAAGTCCGCCATTTACATGTTTTTTGTAAAGAAGTTAAATAAATAAATAAGTAAATACATATGTACTATATGTATATGTCATATATATGTACTGACTGTATTTCAATGGGCCCGACTGACTCATAAATTCATACTTGCATATATCCATGCCATGCTTAATACCTATTATCAATGTGAATGTATGTTTGTTTGTTAGTTTGTCCTTCTTTCACGTCAAAACGGTGCAATGGAGTAAAGTGATTTTTGTGTAGAGATATTTGGAGGACTGGAGAGCGCCATATTTTCTTGTCACTAGTATAATAATGTGTAGTCCTATTTAAGTCCTATTTATGTTCTTATCGTTACGTGGAGTGTACAGAATAACAATGACAACTGAATCTAACAAATATAATAAATATATATATATACTAGCTTTTGCCCGCGGCTTCGCCCGCGTGAATTTCCCACGGGAACAGTGCTTTTTCCCGGGATAAAAAGTAGCCTATGTGCTATTCCAGGTCATTATCTACCTCTGTACCAAATTTCATCGAAATCCGTCCAGTAGATTTTGCGTGATTGAGTAACAAACATCCTCACAAACTCACAAATTCACAAACTCACAAACTCACAAACTCACATCCAAACTTTCGCATTTATAATATTAGTATGGATATATATCGAAACGCCGCCGTACTGTTGAAAACCCTTTCATAGCAATAACACAGGGGTGTTTTAATTTACCATAGAATGGAAAACCTTTGTTTTGAACATCGCTACTTGTGATATAACTTTTGTTTAAAATTTATATTTGATTCAGAGCTAACCCACTCATCATCATCATCATCCTTAGTTACTACTAAATACTCAGAGTTGTTGTGATAGCACTGGTGTAAGTACTTGCACAGGCTTAGCCTTCAAGAGATGCCAGTCTCCATCAATGTTTATTGCAAAATAATACATATTTTTGTACTAAGATACCTTATTGGAGAAAATAAATACTTACCTACTTTTATACTTTTTGAGACCTTTTTTCGATACTGTCTTAAATCTAAATACCTACTTATATATACAAGAAAAAATATCATGAAAGTTTACCACACGACTGAACGCAAATAACAGCAAAACCAAATTCCATACGAGCTTTCCATTTAGAACTCGATTGATTTCACTTACCTTCCCGTTTATATGTAAATATTATTCGTACTTACACATATTACCTTATCATTTATGCTTTTACGACCTGCGTACTTATTGCCAACCATAAAGTTATAACGCCAAGATGGAACACTCCACACTCAGTTATGTATTCAAAAATTCCGAAGCAATTTTTGTTGATTCAAATGGACGGATAAAATTATGCAAAGCCTTATACAATATCAGACACAGAATTTCAGTTTCTGTCATGCCATGAAATATTTGACTAATGTACTTTGAGTAAATTGTTATTAGTAGAGCAACACTGAATAAGTATAAATACAAAACTACCTATTTTTTTTAAATAATAAAATTTGAAATCAGCATTTAAGTCTTCATGCTGCAGCAACTTACTGCCAGATAGACAATCATTAATCATTATGATCCTATGAATATATCATATTGTTTACATTTGTTTCAATACAGGTATTTTGTTTTATTTGTTAATCGATATTATTTATTCTAGTAGATATCTAATGATGCGATGGTCAGCAAGACTCAAGAAGTTTTTCACAAGAACACGCGGCGCGGACGGGATCAGATCAGCGCAGAAACTTGGCGTTATTGATGCTGATCCATTACGTGCGTGAAATTGAATCACAAACTTACCCCTCCAATTTCGTGGAATATTTTTTTGCTAAAAAACATTGTTTGTCGTTAAATATTTGAATTAATATTTTTTTTTATGTAGGTGTAATATTGATATTTGAAAAAATAGAAAACATAAATAAGTATTATCAGGGGTCTGGTAGAGCTCCCGCGAAGTCATAAAGCAACACGGACTCCTACGCGCGGAAGTCCTTGTTGCTCGAAGTGCAAGTAGATCAAATAAGCCAGAGCCGAACTTAGGTACTTTAGATTTTCTCATAAATCTATATTTACGTTAAATTACAGAAATAAAGATTTTTTAAATAGAACCCATTTTGAACTAAGTATTTCGGCCGTCTTTAAATCTACGTATTATGTAAACGAAAACACCCTTTTCTGTAAAAAGCAAGCACCAAAACCTACCTGAACTGAAACATCCATCTACTATCTGCAAAATCAGCAAAGGTAGGGATCGTTTTCCTTGCGAAATACAGGCATTAGGTACGCAAACTGCCTGGAGGCAACGTTACGTTACGTACCCTCGGCACGGACCCGACGGCTATTATTTTAAAATATTACAGATAAACGTGGAAATACTTACTGAATGACGTAATATTTTTAACGACAGACTATTATTACCTATCTATAATAACCAAGTACTTAGGTACAAATAAATTCAATACGTTTTTCTATTGACATTTTTTAAATGCCTAGCTACAATATCTACCTACTAACTAAATAAAATGTAAGTATTTACTTAATTAGGTTAAATTTTCCAATTTTTTTAGTAACAATATTTTTTATGTAAGTATACTTTACAGATTATTACTACCAATAAACTTATACGTGTGTATCAAGTTATTTTCCGACACTGCTTAATAAGCTCCTACCTAATAAAAAAGAAATAAAGCATAGAACTTTTGTACCTTTTCAAAAGACAACATTATTGCGAGAGTTGAGCAACTTTTCTCGTATCTATACCTACCTATGAATACACACATCAAACAGAAGCTTGCAAGAAACTTCCGCTGTATCTTTCTAAGTAAATTCTATGTTCCCTTCTGATCATTTTTGAGTTTCAGAAAATACACTTTTTATAAAATTAATTGTGCTCAATCCTAACAAACAACTTGACGTAACGGTATCTAATAGTCCATATATTTTTAAGTTACATCAGTTTTACATCTGTAAGATTTTAATTTATTTTAAGGCTTAGAATTAATTAACTTTATTACGAATATAGTAACATGAAAACGCTAAGAATAGTGTTATCAAAGCTCCATTGTCTCGTACCTACCTATTATACCAGCTAATGAACTGTCATAATGTCTTGTCTCAATGCGAAAGGGGCTATTCATGACTCCGGCACAAGAACATTTGTTCTGACATGTGAAGTGTAAATCCCCGCAGAGCCTTAGAAGTAGGTTGGCCTTGAAAAAGAACTCGTATTCTCGTTATGATGACACATTTAAGGTCATAATAAAATATGTCGTTAAAGAGTATTAAATTTCCTTCATACAGCACCGTGTGCATGCTTATCTCTTGCATATCTCGTGCATAGTACATAATATTTCAATGCCAACAGGTTCTAAAGACGAAACCTTGTTGGTCCATTTTCGAAAGTAATCATTATACACAAATCATAATCATAGAGGAATTGTTATAGGTCCAGAGTTTCCAAACTTGTCTCTGTGGAGAGCAATCCACTCACAGATTTGTTCGGGCCGCCCGCAAAGAGCCCATTCTTTGTTATGAAAACGCTCCAATGTGATTGCTTTTACTGTACGTGAGACAAGAAATATATTTTGCGTGGATACGATAACTCTATTTTAGAACAACGAACAGGCTTTGAATGTTCGGAATAACTTCGAACAACTAAAAATATTATTACTTCATATTGACGCTTTGATAAAATATAATAATAAAATGAGATTCACTTCACTGGGCAGGACCTGAGCCGCATTATGATCAGCCATAAACGGGTCTGCAGTAATAGTAAGTATAAAAATGTATAAAATAAGCAGTCGTGTCGTCTTTGTCTGTAGGAACATATTTGTAAGCTCAAGAAACATTCAAAATTAGAACTGCTAGAATTGAATGAATTGAGCTCGTAGTAAAATAATGTGATAACAACGAGAAAAAAAATGTTCGGGGAAAAATTATGTCGTCATTGGATACATCAAACTTTAAACATCTTTTTTCTAAGTTGACCTTTCGCGGGGGCCTGAGGCCAAGTAATAACATGTCAAGCTTCGAGCAACACGGAGGTCCTGTTTCTCAAAGATCACAAGCTATTTTTAGTAGAGGTATCTATCTAACCTACTTAAGCTTGATTTAATAATACAACATGTGATTTTGCCTAAAGATAGCTTCACTTTTGTGGTCTTAAAACCTCATCTTATCATAAGTATAGTAAATAGGAGCTTTCTAAATAACTATGAAAAATCAGTTAGGCCAGTCTCCTAGACATCGGTCTTTATAATGTAGTATCCTCTAGATAGTCAGTTCAAGTTTTCCGATTGACGTCAGAGTTTTAGTGATCGTCCATTAACATGAGTTATCTATTGAAATTTTGGAATGTTGGCCTTCGTGCGATCGATATCGTACCGCGTCGTCCATTCATCATCCAACCCTGACAGAAACTCCTTGTAGACATTAATTTGTAACTTTAACCTGGGTACCCAAATTTCAGACATGACACTTCATCTTATAAGGGCTGGTTTTAATAATGATAATTGTCGAGATACGTACCGACATGAAATATTACTGATTTGCATGAATAGAATATAGATATGATCAATTATTTAAATTAAATAAATATTTAATTTAATTTCTACAAACCGTATAAACCAAAGGCTACACTGTCGTATGAATTTTGTCAGAAAAAGTAGCATCTATTTATCAACCCTAAAAAAATACAATATAACTAAGTAAGTATATTAGTAATAGAACCAGTTTATAAGTTTAGTATGAAGTTTAGTTTTACTAGGATAAAAAAAATATGAACCTTTGCAACAAAGAGCACCTATACAGGTAATAACTACGTTTCGTACTCATTTTGCAAAAAAAAGAAACATTATAGCAAATAAGTATGTCCTAAACTAAAATTAAATTAGGCTATCTTAATGAAACGAAAATTCGATTACTTGCTCAACCAACCCCTCCTGAGAGTTGTCACATTGTTCTTAATTATCTTGGTTTGGTTAGTACTTATTTCTTCTTTTCCCTTGCTGAAGCAAAGGCCTGCTTTAAAGAGATACTAAGTATATATTTAAACTTATTTTTATAAGGTCGATCGTTTCAAAAAAGCAAATACCTACCTAAGTACATAAATATTCATGCAAATGTGATGATTTTGCTTAAATTAACCAAGTAAAATTCAGAATATGGAAGTGATGTATATTCGAAGTTCGAAAGGTAACCTTTTGCGGCGAGGCATATCGCGATTTGCCACTACCACCGCCGCGGTGAGCTAACAGAACCCTGATAAGGCGGGAGCCTTACTTACCGGGAGGTGGATGGGCTTTTGTAACTGTGAACCGAACCACACGCTACCGCCATTATGACGGCGGCGCTGACGCTCCGCCGCGCCGAATGGTTTTTAGTAAGTTCAGTGGCGGCGCTAGGCGTCGGCGACGTCGGCGACCGCCGACGGCCTCGCACCTGAGGGGGCCTCGCAAAAGTTTTACAAATTATTTAAAATTTATTTATTTTTTCTTATTTATTTTCATACACTTGCGTGAGTGAAGTGTGTGAGTAGTACTTTAGGGGTATTATCTAGAGTCATCTGGCAACACTATGAAAGTTATTTCGCGCGCGAGTCTCGGGACGGGGAATCAGTTCAGTGAGGCCAAAAGCCGAAAAGTTCGTCTATTTTAATTTCTATTTGTGTAATTTTTGTCATCATTTGATTAGCAATAAAACTCGTTTACTCATACATTAGTTTCACTATAATTCAGTTCATGTAATCTAAAGTTTTCTTTTTGACTGTGAAATAAAAAAGGCCTCGCGTACCTAATGTCGCCGACGTCCAAGTGTGGTCTAGCGCCGCCACTGAGTAAGTTCAGGCAAGGCGACGCGGCAGTCTTTTCTATTACGCGATAAAAACATGTAAAATAAAAAAAAACACTTGAGCAAATGTGATTAGCGTTTTAGTACACCCTTTGAAACATTTAAGTAGAAAGGTACTTTGACAATGAAGAATCTTCACCGAATTGCGTTAAAACTTTAGCGGATTATTTAAATTTTATTCATAAAGTTGCTGAAGCAGAGGCACTTTGCATGTACATTGCTCGTAAGTTTTGTTCCTGTCTACTACGATTCAAGTATTAAACGATTTTATTAAAATTGCTTTAATATTAGGTTATAAATATAATTGATGATTTATAAATAACAAATAAATTGTCCTACCAGTAGTAAGTAGTTACAAAAAACAGCAAAATGTAGGTGTAACTCGTACCTTGAGTACCCAACCCATAGAGTACCTACCCATAACACACCTACATTTTCACTTAATTCCCAGCATTCCTACTAAACAGTCCTAGGCTAGAAAAGATATATTTATTTACAGGTTACACTATCTACATTATGTTAATATATATAACAGTGGTAAAGAAACCCAGCGCCCCTTTCCCTATTTCGCATGGGGAAGTTACGCGATTTATTTCAACATTTCGAGCCGGCTTAGTCGCTCCCTCTCCAATTCAACTTGCCACACAATTATAATCAAGAGTTCTAATTGGGTTGTCTCTGTTGTGAGATTTGTAGAGAATACACGCTTTAGTATTTTATACTATAGTTTAGTCTCATATCATAGGGATGGAAAAGTAGAAAACATATAGGTACATGGATTGTACCTATATCAGTAGCCTTTAAATAATCAAAGCCTAAAAATATAAGCCAGTAGCATGGAAGAATGTCGTCGCTACATTTCGTGAAGCAAAATCAAACTTATAATTTTATAGGGCTTATAGGGTTGTGTGTACGTGGTTTTACAGTAGTTACTGGATCAGTTTGTTGTCCTCTGTTTCTCTCTTGTAAATGTTGTCTTTTAACTGAATTTTAACTACATTGTTTGGTATTAAATTTCATGATTCTAGGAGATTCCAGGCCAACGCGCGGGGAGTACCCCACAGGTCTTGATTGCATTCTGAAATCGCAAATGCGATAGCGACACTCGGTCATATCTTTTGATGACGTTGAGTTTAGTATCTGATATTAATCAAGTATCTATCTGATAAATTTCAACTGGGGCAAAGAAAAAATACACTACTGCGGTTCAAACAGACAGGCGGACAAGCCGTCTGACGGTTGATAGTAACTATGAACTATGTTTTACAAATAAAGTATTTTATTGATTGATTAAACTTTTGCGAGTCCAACTCGCACTTGGATGTTTCGATTTTCAAACATTATTCCGGTCTGAGTCATTATGGGGTTTGTAAAAATATAAACTGTTTGGATAATACGGGATCTTAGTTGTCTGAATAAATTAATTTAGATTTAATTTGATATACCTACCTATTATTTATTTCTGAGTCTGGCGATCTACTTTGACTTCAAGTATTTATTGAATAAAATTTTTGGTAGATGAACTAGATTACTTAGGAAAATCATTTAAACCCATTCAATGCACATTAAGATTTCATAAAAATCGTATTTACCCAAACTAAATAGACAATAAAAATTACCCAAAAACATTAACGAAAATTACGAAAACATATTTTAAGAATAAAATAGTTAAGTAAATAAGAAATAAATTGTGTTCATACTTACATTCAAGACGACAATCCTTATTCAATACGTTCGCTTTATTTTCGTAGGCGATTGTAGCGCTACGCGACTACAGCTACGAGCTACGAAGGGCGCAAGGCGGGCGCATCGCGTAGGCAATGCGTCTATACTGCCGCGGACACCCCGCCCGCATCACTGCCTCGCCGTCTAGGGACTTGGTTGACTGCTAGCAATAAGTAGCGATGGTTTCTTGTGATTTTATTCCATGGAAGGTTAAACGGGGTTCTCAATTTAGACCGCATTAATATTAGTATTATATAGAGAGCATTTTGCGATGAAAGTTTAAGAAGGTATCGCAAATCACAAGCAATACAGACCAATTCTGTTGACTATTTATTATTAGGTACCCTCTTTAAAAGGGTTTTAAGCCCACATACATAGGATCTAAGTAGTTAGTTTGTTTTTACAATGGGAGCCACCAACATGAGTTGATTCGATAGACAAGCGAGTTAGGAACTACGTGTTCCTACCGTGTACCGAATACCGTGTGCCTTATTCGCCAAATGTGGTGGTGGGTGGTCTTTATTAGTCGCCATTACAAGTATTTCATTTTACTTCTACTATTTAACTCCTAGTAGAATGAAATACTAGTAATGGCCTTATTCGCCAAATGTGGTGGTGGGCACTGGTGGGTGGTCTTTATTACTCGGTACACGGTAGGAACACGTAGTTCCTAACTCGCTTGTCTATCGATTCAACTCATTATTCTAGCTAATTTTGTAGTTATTGTAAAGTTAACTTCTGATATCTCACACAGTCGTCGCTTACATACAATATACATAAGTACATAAATTAATAATAAATAGGAAAATAACCATCGACATCAAATATAACGCCTACACGCGCCTTCGTTACAGAAAGACTGGGCGATTTTCTAATTCATTGAAGAGGCTGTCTCCCGATTTCGAAAGCTCGCAAGCTTGGGGTTAAGCGATAAAAGCCATTCGATTGGAAGCTCAAACGAGCTTACTGTCGGGGAGCCGCACTAACCTTTGAATATAACTATAGACACTACAAAGTGCGCGATTCAGAGTGTATTTAAAATAAAAGTTATGTTCCTATATTTTAAAGACTTCATTTTACGCTAATGAGAAAAACTTGCGGGTAAACTTTATCCAATAAATAAAAAAATCTTTTACTTGAGGTTGAGGCTGCTATCTTTACAAAATGTTGTGGTGTCAAAATATGAAATGAAATAATTATAGGTATTTAAAATTAAAATTTTATTTCACATTAGTTAAAAAAATACATAGTCAATAAACTTTTTTATAACAATAACACACAAAAAATACTTAAAAGACTATTTCAAGGAAATAACACATGTAGATTGGTAGTATCCATCGGGTCCCATGGTGTGCATCTGCGAAAGATGTATGTCCGTCAATTCGGTAACGCCGAAATCGTAATCCGCAAACTTTTCGAGAATGCCAGAGCCATCGAAGGTTACTCGAGGCTTTCTAGAATTTCTGACGTCCTGACTGTCTTGGGCGCCTCCCGACGAACGCCCTCTATATCTTGAATTGAGCAATGTCACGTGCATTTTAACATGTTCTCGGTTAAATTCCTTCTTCATAAATCCTAAAACAAATTTCAAACTGGTATAATTTTCTATTTCGAAGTTTTTTTCTACTAAAGAGCCTCGTAAGGACAAAAAAAAAATACCTTAATAGTAAATTAATAAATTATAACAGGCCTTCGCCCATTGGCCCTTAGGCTCCGTAACTGTGGAAACATAATTGAAAAGATTGTAAGGTGAAAAAGATGAAATTGTAATATTAATCCATAGTAGATATTGAGTGCTTAATACTTATAATAAACTAGCTTTCGCCCGCGGCGTCGCCTGCGTGAATTTCCCACGGGAACAGTTCTTTTTCCCGGGATGAAGGTTGTCCTTCTCCGTACTTTCAGGAAGATTAGTTCAGTAGATAAAGCGTGAAGAGTTAACAAACAAACACACAAATTCACTCTCGCATTTATAATATTAGTTAGGATTAGGATTGAACAACTGTGTTTGAAACGCGTTTATCTCTGGAATTACAAGTCAATAAGGACAAATTATTTTTGCATAAACGGATTTATGAGTAGGTAATAATAATAGGATATCTAGCTTTATAAGCGCAGCAATGTCTGACACTATGCTATATATACAGGGTGTCCCAGAAGTCGACGTCAAGCCGTAATCAGGTGATACGCCTTATCATAATAGTTATCAGAAAAATATAAAAAAAAATTTAAGTCGTAAATTTTACAAATAAATTACATTTTTGTTAATTGAAAAAAATGTACACCCTGTGATGATTTTTGACCTCCTGTTCCTACAAATCTTTACTTTTTTCCAATTTTATCTTTCTTATGTTATCCTTAATAGTGCTTCTGTAACCTGTAATCTTAAATTCTAAGCCAACTGCTCCAGTTTGGTAAAGGATTTCACTTTTTCCCGAACCAAGAATTTAAAATTAATAATTTACCCAACTTTAACTGACTGTACTGAAAAAAAATGTACTACGTTAGTTTGGCAAGTAACTTTAAAAAATGGCGCATTTAATACGGATTCTAGGTTTAAAACTCTAGTTTTTAAGTTTAACAATTATTAAACTTAAAACGAGACTGACTTTCCTTACAACTTTTTTTTTGCCCAATCTAAGAAATAATGTAGTAAGTGTTATACCACTTTAGAATCCGTATTAAATGCACCATCTTTTAAAGTTACTTGCTAAACTAACGTAGTAATTTTTTTTTTCAGTACATTCAGTTAAAGTTGGGTAAAGTATTAATTTTGAATTCTTGGTTCGGGAAAAAGTGAAATCCTTTACCAAACTGGAGCAGTTGGCTTAGAATTTAAGATTACAGGTTACAGAAGCACTATTAAGGATAACATAAGAAAGATAAAATTGGAAAAAAGTAAAGATTTGTAGGAACAGGAGGTCAAAAATCATCACAGGGTGTAATTTTTTTTCCAATTAACAAAAATGCAAATAATTTCTAAAATACATGTCTTTTTTTTTATATATATTTCTGATAACTATTGTGATAAGGCGCATCACCTAATTACGGCTTGAAGTCGACTTCTGGGACACCCTGTATATAACATTAGAATAATTATTCTTACTTCATCGGGAACCAAACAATTTAGATTATTACACTGCCTTACACGGTTTTGGTACCACCAAAGCTAGTAGGTTTTTTTGATAGATCTAAATGTGTGGAATATAGGTTCCATAATGAACTTTCCCCTATCACGTAAGATTTCAGAGAAAAATTGTGTCAAAAATTCAAAACTATTTTTTTCGCTAATATTTTGAGACATCATTATAATTAGTAGTTCTACAATTTTTAACATGCTTTATTGCTGTAAAAGTTATAATACTGTTCATTATTACAGAGGAATTTAATTTTAATTTATTTTAGTTGTTGTGTTATTAGTGTAGAGATTCTTTTCTCTGTACTTAATTTATAAAATACTAGCTTTCGCCCGCGGCTTCGCACGCGTGAATTTCCCACGGGAACAGTGCTTTTTCCCGGGATGAAAAGTAGCCTATGTGCTATTCCAGGTCATTATCTACCTCTGTACCAAATTTCATCGAAATTCGTCCAGTAGATTTTGCGTGATTGAGTAACAAACATCCTCACAAACTCACAAATTCACAAACTCACATCCAAACTTTCGCATTTATAATATTAGTATGGATTGTTTGTACTCACAGTAACTCCCAATTCGTGTAGGTATTGCCTGAGTTACCTTCCTAAGACCTTGATGAACAAATAAATGAACAAATAATTCAAGTTAATTACCTGCTTTACAAAAATACTCCAGCAAGGAGTCCGTAAGCCTTTGAAGTAAGCCTGGTGGAGCTCCCTCCTCTTGCACGTTGGAATATAAGACATCAATCTCTTTGGGGTCATCATTCATGTACGATAGACCTTTTACACGTATTTTCAATGGCAAGTAATCATGTATGAGTGGCCTAAAACAATAAAACATGTTCGCCCATTCAAATATTCGTTTCATAATTGCAATAAAAACTAACAATCACAAAGCAATAAAAATTATTTAGTGCGGAAAATAAATATGATTTTGTACATTAAATATACATGATTTGTCTGCAAGTTGCGGTGGTGGCCGTGTGGTACGGCGCCCGGCTGTGGCTGCAAAGGTCCCAGGTTCGAATTCTGCCCGTGCTACATGAGTTTGTATACCAATCTGACTCATGTACCTATTTTAGTTTTCATCGACCACCACTTGCTTCCGTTGAAGGAAAACATCGTGAGGAAACCTGCACTCTGGTTGATGATTTATCAACTAGTGCGTGAAATGGAGAAGGCAATGGCAAACCACTCCATTAAAGCCGAATGATAGGATATAATAAAGCTGAATGGTCTCTGAAACCACCGGTCTGATAGCCACATTCATGAGGAAGGCTCCTAAAAATTCCCACAGGAGCGAAGCCGCGTAGAACAGCTAGTATATTAAAGAATTCAACTTGCATGATAATTTCCTCCTTAGCTTCACTAAAAAGTTTTGATACATGCAATCTCTCCTCATTGTCCATGAGACACATGACTCCCACAGTGATGTGCAGTTTACTTGGACTAATGAACAAGGAATCTTCAACACCTCTACACGTCGAACAGCTTTTAAGAACATCTTCCTGAAATACAAATGTCTTTAGTGAGAATCAAATAAGGTTTAGAATGCTTTATTACTACTGATGAAATATCAAAAAGGAAAATGCATCATTACCTGCTTAAATTGTACCGCATCATCAAATATAAAAAAAATATCAAAAGGGATCAGCAACCAAGCAAAAATGTCCCGTTTAATCTGTATACTCACAAAAGCATAACAATTGTAAACCATAAACAAACCTTAAAAGTTTCGAAATTCTTCATAACTGCTGGCCCATTCACCGGAATAGAAATGAAATGTGTTGGCCTTTGCTTCAGTCTTGCTGAAGACACAATTGTATTTATCCTTCTTCTAGCAGCCTTTACATTCTGAAAAAACAAACGTATTTTTATCAATGTCATGTATTTTATTCAAAAGTCAAGTATTTTGTTTATATCCTTCAAGCAGGGCGTTTTTCGATAACAATTATAAAACAATGAACACAATGCCACCTTTGGCCTTGTGGGCATTAAAGTATTAAATGTTAGTATTATTAACTGTTAATTTTATTTGAGTTTTTACATATTGTCATTTATATAATATTTAATAAAATATTTTTCATTTATAAAAACATGATTTGAAAAGAACATAATATTAATTAAAATAAACTAACTGCAACACTCGACCCAAAGATAGCAATATCCCCAGTCTGCCCCTGCCTTGGTATTTTAATATCAGTTCTTGTGTCCCTTTCTATCCTACTTCTCATAGCACCCTTCTTTCCAATGATGTTGCCAATATAATGCCTGAAATAATTCTAAGTAAATAAAATGTATCACAACATTTCATTATGTCAAGGTAAAAATTGACGAACTTTGATACATGTAGACTGGTTGTATATCTATCATTATCAATCTGTTTCACTTCAAACCCATCCTCTTCATATTCATCTTCAGGGATGTTCATGGTCATTTCTGAAACAGCAGAATATTACAAGTAACATAAAAGTATACACTTATACTACTTAAAATAGATAGGTATATTGAAGAACTACACTATAATATACAATTTAATTTAATTTTATGCGTTCAACCAAAGCATCAAAAAATATAATGCTAATTTATTAAAAACTAGTTGAGGCCGGGACTTCGCATTTTTGGGAATTTTGGGAATTTTGGGATAAAATGTGACATTCAGGCTATTCCCGGTTTTTTCTATTCATGTACGCAATTCCATCAAAGTCCAACCAGTAGATTTTGCGTGATTGGGTAACAAACATCCACACAAACTCACATCCAAACTTTCACATTCATAATATTAGTAGGATACAGGGTTGGCTTTAGAATAGAGTAGTTAGGTCTGAAAAACGTATAAACACAATACATTGATATTTTTATAACAGTAACCATATACCATTTTCATACAAATCATGTTCTTGCAATGCAGTCAATTCTGTTGTTGGGTCATTCACTCTATAGCACCTTCCTTCAATCCATATTAGTTCTGGCTTCAATATATTGTTATTATCTCCCATATCTAAAAGATAATCCAAATTGAGTATACTACTTATCTAAAATATTGCAGAGTGCAAAATACAGGTAGGACGATTTAAATCTTTTGATACACCAATAATATTGAGCAAATTCATAAGACGAATAGCCGCGCCCCGGGACTTCGCTCCTGTAGGAATTTCGGGATAAAAATTACCCTATGTGCTGTTCCCGGTATTTTTCTACCCGTATACCAAGTTTCATTGAAATCCGTCCAGCTGATTTTGCGAGATTGAGTAACAAACATCCATAAAAAAATCACAAACTTACATTCAAACTTTCGCACCTATATAGTAGGATTATGGGATACTTAGGATGTTTGCGAATTAAGTAAATAACCAGAAATTTTCTTCTCCAGACAATTCACCGTAAAATATTGAATAAAATATAAAAAACACAATAATGCGGCAACTTTGACAACAAGTTCACAGTAGTGATTTTTTTCTTTTTCTCTCTGTTTATTATTGTTTGTTTGAGACATTGAGTTTCGAATTTCTTACTACTAGAGTGGTAATTGTTTTTTAAGCCATTAAGCCTTAAGTTATTGTTTTCTGCGCGAGCAGAAAATTCATAAACAAGATAGAAACAAATGACAAGATAGATGTAAAGTGATTGGCACAGCCGACACTCGCACATAAATATATCATAATCAATAGATTCATTTAAATATGGAGTTCATTTGTTACATGTAAATAATTTAAAGTAATGTATAAAGTTCATATTACAAAATAAAAATGCAAATAGGCCTCAAATATTTTATTTTTCTTCTATTTTATTATAATCAAAATTAAATACTTAAACAAAAACAGCATGATTTAACGATTGAAAAGTTTACATGTTACTAGTCATAGTCACTATTGAATTTAACTGTCAAAAAATGCACCACGCGATGCACCGACGTGTCACCATTTGCGAATTATAGGCTTCGTCTATAGTAAGGAACGATCATGGAAGTAATAAGTACTTAAGTACTTATTATCATGGAAGTAATAAGTACTTAAGTACTTATTATCATGGAAGTAATAAGTACTTAAGTACTTATTACTTCCATGGGAACGATTCAATAGTCCCCGCAATCGTTTCTGTCGCCGCATGCACCGCAGTCCTTTTTTTTTTCATTCAGCTTCTAATTTAATCAAGACTAGCTGTTGCCCGCGGCTTCGCCTGCGTGAATTTCGCTTATATGAAAATCTTTTTGTGTTCCAAACTGTAATAACCTAAACTCCAGTACTCAAAATTTCAGCCATTTGATTATCCCGTGTCCCGCGGGAATTTATTAGGTACTCGTAGTACAGTCGCGCTGTTAAAATTAATTAAAAGTGATATTTCATTCAATAAACGATCTTCGTCTGCTCGTTATCTACAATATCCCGTGTATCACCACTCCCACCCCGAGCCCCTTTTTGTCCTATCCCGTGTTCTGTCTATTTATACGTCAGTAGAAAATGCTCATCAGGTTGAACGACTTTTGCTAAGGCCCTATTTCCATTTAATTTATAGAATAGTTGGTCTCTTGGAGTTCTTCATCAGATGTTCCATAATCTTCAATTTTTATACGTCAGCAGAAAATGCTCATCAGGTTGAACGGCTTTTGCTAAGGCGTCATTTCCATATATGTAATAGTGTAGCTGGTCTCTTGGAATTCTTCATCAGATGATCCTGATCTTCGATTTTTATACGTCAACAGAAATGCTCGTCAGATTGATAAACTTTTGCAAAGATATCATTTCCATATTTCTTATAGTTTAGCTGTTCTGTTAAGGTTCTTCATCAGGTGCTCCAGTTTTCAAAATCAATTATAGCCTATATTTTGCCTAGGCTTAATAGCTATACAACAAAAAAAAGTTTCATTCAAATCCGTCCAGTAGTTTTTGCGTGAAATGGGTACATATATACAGAGAGACAGAAAAAAAAATCAAAAAAAATTTTTTTGCTTTCTATTATTCTTTTTAAATGACCCTTTATCCATTTCAGTCAAAAATATTAAATGTACAGACAAAATATTTTTACTGTTTTATTATATGTTTAGATTAGGCGTAAATTACAGAATGGCTCTTGACCAACGACTTGTTATCCGTTATTTATTAATAGAGGAAGAAGAAAATCAAATGCCAACAAGAGTTATAAAAGTTTGGCCGGCCTCTGAATGCGAATGACGTCACCCGCGCCGCAGCGTACGCTGTTGACTACCGGCGTTAGTGACCTTAAGTGTTTCAGAGAAAAATTAAGTTTGACAGACAGACGGTCAACAAAGTGATCTTATAAGGGTTCCATTTTTGCCTTTTAGGTACGGAACCCTAAAAAAGAACCTTCAATTTTCGAGAAGTGCTTATGGAACCGCTGACTAATATTATAAATGCGAAAGATTGAAAGTGAGTAGGTATGTTTGTTACTCAATAATACAAAATCTACTAGACGGATTTTGATGAAATTTGGTAAATTCCCCACGGGAGCCCCCCAACCCCCGGGCGCAGCGAGGGTAGGTACAGTACAACTGGATTTCTTCACAATATAATAAGTGGTACGCTCGAGTCGGCACGCTAAGAAGCAGCTCCTTTGTTTTAATTTGCTGTGATCTGGGTGAAAGATCTACGCAATGAACATGAACAATACCCATTTGGCTTTAAAACCAAATCTTCAATTATGTAGTCCTAAGATACGGTCGAAAAATAAATCAAACAAAAATCAAAATCAGTCGTGTAAAAAGAAACATCGTCGCCACCTCTTGCAAGAGGTGGTGTATATAGACAAAGGACATAGTTTTACTCGTACACGTCTATGTGGTTCATGCTCGCACCGCAGTGGCAGTCGCCGCATTCATCGTTTTTGTTGATGGCCTCGTACATTTGCCCGCACCGCAGTCCCCGCAGTCGTTCCTGTCGCCGCACGCACCGTAGTCCTTTTTGTTTACATTTAGCTTCTAATTTAATCAAGATTAGGCGTAAATTACAGAATGGCCAACGAACTAATGACAAACGATTTATTATCAGATTTATTATTAATAGAGGAAGAAGAAAATCAAATGCCAACAAGAGTTATAAAAGTTTGGCCGGCCTCTAGATGCGAATGACGTCACCTGTACCCGTACGCTGTTAAGGGCCAGGTTAGTGACGTCATCAGCTGCGGCTTGGGAAATTCGGCCGTGTCAGGGACTGCGGCGACTACGGTGCGTAAGTATATATACATGTATGCGGTATGCGAGGTTACATAATATGTAACCTCGCATACCTACACATAACTTCATATAAAGAAATCGAATGCGGGAATTGTGGTGCGTGCGGTGTGGCAAGCTAGTCAAAATTTCATGGAGATCTGAATGACCTACTATTTGTACCTACATAGGTAGGTACTTATTATTTTCTCTACGACTGGGTCAGCAGAAACACAAGCTACAAGCATAGCCTACCTAAAAGTCGGGTCGGTCATCGAAAGCATCTACGCGGGGCAATCGTGGGGGTGTGAGGGGTGAAGGACAGTGAGGGTTGTATCACACTAATTTCATTTTCGATTTAGTATGGCAGTGCTGTACTAATTTATAATTCGGAACCGATTAGGTATTATACCTATATTTACATTTTACTTTTTATTATTGGATCGGAGATGGCTGTATTTTTTTTTTTTGCAATATGGGTATCGTTTGATAGGTTTTCGGGGATGCTAATTACGAAAATAACATTTATTTTTAGGTTCAAGAAGGCGGACAATTTTTTTTTTAATTTTGCAATATGGGTTGGTATTATTTCATATTGGTTTTCGGGGACGCTGATTACGAAAATATAACATTTATTTTTAGATACAAGATGGAGGACATTTTTTTTTCATGTATTAATAGGGTTCCGTTTGGATCCTTTGGGTACGGAACCCTAAAAACCGGCCAAGTGCGAGTCAAACTCGCGCACCGAGGGTTCCGTACATGCAAAACATCTCAAAATATTGCTGTTAACTTAGTTACAAAAATAAACTTGTCTTTGCAGTTCGATGCTAATACTGCATTTTTTAGACTTCCAACTAGGTACCTACGTATTTACAATTTTCACATTTATTCTTATATATATTTTATATTTATTTATTATTGTATACTTGTACAGGGACTTGTTTTTTGCCAAATTTCATATGAAGTACCCCGCTCGTAGGGTTTGTAGTCGCAAAATATACCTGCGAAAATTCGCAACATTTGCGGTAATGTCCCCTGATCGCGTTGACGTATAGTTATGGTTATTTTACAGCTGAAACCATCGAAATAGCTGAAACAGACCGTGAATCCGAGTTTATTTGATATGAATTTCAACTTGATCCTGAAAAAAAAAATGTTTGTCAGACAGACGGACAACTAAGTGATCTTTTATAAGGGTTCCGTTTGCCTTTGAGGTAGATACGAGCCCCTCAAATTACGTTCGTAAGTTTAGGTCTAAGTAAGTATTTTATCTATTCTTCTATTGTTCTAACCACATACGTATAATTAACTATAGTAATTAACTTATAGCGATGATTTAATACCTAGGTATTAAATCATCGCTTTAAGTTATTATACCTGACTGAAGTGCATTTTATTGCTCTAAATGCATACTTAAATATTATTGGTTACAACTTGACGCTATGAACTGTTAAATGATTAACGAGTAAGTACGACATGGTTATAAATACACAACATTTATAAAGTAAATAATAAAACCAGATACGCAAGCGATAGCTTATCTCGTGACCATTATACATACATCAGTCTAGCTGGCATTGAGAACCGAATTAATGTTTTTGGGCAGCTAAACGCGTACTTATAGAATATTATTAAGTTGTTCTAAGTTTTGACAAAGTGCAGCTCAGTGTCTCAAATATACTTAACTTACTTATCTATCAAAACAATGAGTAAACCGTCATTTCAAAGATCTGCTAGCACGTATTATAATACTAATTATCAATACACAATAGTTCAAAATAAGGAAAATGGTGAGTTGTAGAAAAAATGTTTATTATAATAATAACTACCTATATTTTTTCAATGTACGAGTAAAACTATGTTCTTTGTCTTTAGACACCACCTCTTGCAAGAGGTGGCGACGATGTTTCTTTTTATACGACTGATTTTGATTTTTGTTTGATTTATTTTTCGACCGTATCTTAGGACTACATAATTGAAGATTTGGTTTTAAAGCCAAATGGAAAGTATTGTTTATGTTCATTGTGTAGATCTTTCACCAGATCAGACAGCAAATTAAAACAAAGGAGCTGCTTCTTAGCGTGCCGACTCGAGCGTACCATCTATTATATTGTGAAGAAATCTAGTTGTACTGTACCTACCCTAGCTACGCCCGGGGGTTGGGCTCTCGTGGGGAATTTACCAAATTTCATAAAAATCCGTCTAGTAGATTTTGTATTATTGAGTAACAAACATACCTACTTACTCACTTTCAATCTTTCGCATTTATAATATTAGTCAACGGTTCCATAAGTTCTTCTCGAAAATTGAAGGTTCTTTTTTAGGGTTCCGTACCTCAAAAGGCAAAAACGGAACCCTTATAAGATCACTTCGTTGTCCGTCTGTCTGTCAAACTTTATTTTTCTCTGGGACACTTAAAGGTAGGCATCAAGTTAAAAACTCATATCAAATACTCAGATCCACGATCTCTTTCAACAGTAAAATAATCAAAATTATATGTGGAGAAATCACCGTAAATGTTGCCAATTTTCGCATAAATGTTGCTATTTTAAAAGGGAATCAAAACCAATAATGTGCAAAAACAAGGTCTAATAGTAGGTACTCGTACAGGAATAAATTTGAAAGTTGTAAATATGACAAGACAAGACAAGAATACTTTATTAGCACACAAGATTACATAGCACAATATGTTAAAGTACTCTCATATAGAAATTAGATATTGTGAAAAAATTCCATGCGAGCAGGACTTGAACCCTGGGACCTTGCTCTTCCAACTGAGCTATCGCATTTCAATCCTGCACATCGAAAATCTTCACCATATCCAATTTCTAATCAAATTCAATTTCTTGGATTTTCGATGTGCAGGATTGAAATGCGATAGCTCAGTTGGAAGAGCAAGGTCGCATAAAGACTGGTCGATATGCGAAAATTCGCAATATTTACGGTAATATCTCTTGATCGCGTTGACGTATAATTTTGATTACTTGTTGCTGAAAGAGACCGTGGATCCGAGTATTCGATATACCTTTATTTAAGGCGAGACCCAAGGCTAATCAGAGGGGGTGAGGGGCGGTATGTAAGCTCTGCCTTAAAGCAGACACAATAAGGTTACTTTTCGATTTTCCTATAATTTGTGTTTTTGCTAACGAGTTTTCGTTAGGATCTTAGTGTAATTATTTTAGAGGTTTTCTTTTAATTATTATAAAACACTTAATACATTTTAAAAAATAAGCCAGTATCGTTTTAAATTACAGTATTCATTGATTAATTCTTTAAAAAAATTCTACTGTTATCGCTTAAATTACGGTGATTTTCGACGATAAAGGAAATAAAAACAGCTTTATGTATTTTTTTTTATCTAGTCTTATATATTTTATTTGTAATTTGATTCAGTATAATTCCAGTTTAGTATTTTTCTCTTTACGGGATATTTTTTCTGCTTCAGTACTTCTAACCTATGGTTCACACTTGACGTTTAAAGACAGTACGTTTTCGGAAAATCCTGATTGGGTATGGCCTTAAGCGTTCCTGAGAAAAAAAAGTTTGACAGACATACGGACAAACGGACAACAAAGTGATCTTATAAGGGTTCCGTTTTTGCCTTTTGAGCGGAACCCTAAAATTAATCAAAATTATAAGTCAACGCGATCAAGAGATATTACCGTAAATGTTGCAAATTTTCGCATATTTTGCGATTTCAGGCAGCAATCAAAACCTATGAGGTACTTACCGTTGATCTAAAATTATGAAATTTGACAAAAAGCAAGGTCTAACATCTGAAAATTGTAAATATGTTGTTGGAAGTCTGATAAAAGTGTTACAAACTTTTTTTGCGCTGGATTCAGTATGAATCTTAGGGATCGAACTGCAAAGTTGTTAAGTTTGTTTTTGAAACTAGTTGGTCTTAGTTAGAGGTAATAATGATAATTTTTATAGGTAGATTAAAAATTAAAATGATTGTTATTTTATATAAAATTCTTACCGAGTAGACAATGTCAAATCCTCACCACAAAAATACTTTTTTAAAGAGTATTTAAGTTATTGATTCTCACTTGCAACAGACAACTAATTCTTACAACAATAAACTTCTAACTGCTTGAGTGCATGTGTATGTGTAATAGAATAGTGGAGTCTTTCTTATATTATACTCGTACAAACTTAAATCGGGGATTCCCCGAGCATCAGCAAGCATTCAGTTCAGCAAGTATTACAAACGGCAATATACTCTCTCTCAACGAGACCCTCCGAGCCAAGCGAGACATGCCGAGCTAATATAAATATAAGATCAGCAAAGGCTTTAAGTTTACCTTTTAATTTTTTGTAATATAGTTAAAAAAAAATCCTTATCCTTACTAATCCTAATCCTAACTATAATATTATAAATGCGAAAGTGAGTTTGTTTGTTTATTTATTTGTTTGTTTGTTACCTCTTCACGCTTCATCTACAGAACCAATCTTCTTGAAATTTCGCATACACAATACACATAGTTAGAAGTACGGAGAAGGACATAGGGTACCTTTCATCCCGGGAAAAGGCACGGTTCCCGTGGGAAAATCACGCGGGCGAAAGCTAGTATTATAAATGCGAAAGTGAGTTTGTTTGTTTGTAACCTCTTCACGCTTTATCTACTGAACCAATCTTCCTGAAATTTCGCATAGGTACACATAGCTGGAAATACGGAGAAGGACATAGGGTACCTTTCATCCCGGGAAAAGGCACGGTTCCTGTGGGAAATTCACGCGGGCGAAGCCGCGGGCGAAAGCTAGTAATAAATAAATATAAATAAATTGCCCTCACTGATTGATGCAAATGACCAGTCGTTATCATCTGGCGCGGTCGCAGATCGTGCGGTGGCCATTTTCACGATAATAGTACATTGTGATATAAGTGCGGTAAGTTGAAAATTACCTACAGCCGAGGCGATATTGCTAGGCAGAGGCTGTATTTTTCAAAGCACACGTATGTCATACGACGTTTTATAACATATTTGCGAGGAAATATTTAAATAAAACTCAGAAAACGACAATACCAAAGAAAAAGCGCGCGGTATAATTTTACTTGTTCACAAATTAGCGATGCGCGCGCATCAGCGCTTTTTTTAAAGGCAAATGCACAAAAAACAGCCAGTATTACCAGTATTACTAATAAAGTAAATTAATTAAATTAATATTTTTGTGTTTTGTTACAGATAAATGGTTGTATTTTTTGTCAAAATTAATTTAAACAATTAAATTTTTATTTACTTTATCTCCTAAAGTTAATTTTATTCATAAAATGTTGACCACTTTTCTGACATAAAAACTCTTTGCTAAGATTTAAAAAAGTATCATTCGTTTTTAGACGGAGCGTGCGTTTTAATTTACAATAACGCACAAGTGCGTAATGAGATGAGATACAATACAATATTGAAATTGGTGAAATAAATGACACTTTACGAGCAAATATGTTATAAAAGAATATGATATATTATTTCACATGCTGAGATATTATATATGATATTGTAAATTGAAGTTTCAATTATATTATTTTGAGTGTTAGTTTTGAAGCTGTAAAACGTAAAATGGTGACAAGTTGTAAAATCTGTGGCTGAGTTAGTAAATTACGTGGCAATGGGAGATTTTCCGAGACCCAAATTTAAAAAAAATAGTTCCAGATTACTTCATAGATGACGCTTAAGTAAAAGGCGCGAGAAAAAATTCTGTGGCTGGACTTAATATTTCTCTTTGTAATGTAACAACTAGTGTGACAACACTGCCATTAATAGGTCAAACAAACTAGCGTTGCAGGACTATCGATAGTTAACCTTGAAAAATGGTCATACTATCGATAGGCCTATCGATAGTATTGCCTTTCAATACTTAATAGTTTAGAGTAATATATAAAGTTTACAACACAAAATAAAAATGCAAACAGGCCTCAAATATTTAATTTATCTTCTATTTTATTATATTCTAAATTAAATACTTAAAAAAAAACAGCATGATTGAAAAACAGATTGATTGAAAAGTTTACATGTCTCATTACTATCGAATTTAACTGTCAAAAGATGCACCGACGTGTCACGATTTGCGAATCATAGGCTTGGGTGGACTTACTAGGGAACGATTCAATAGTCTAGGGTCACAAGTGGGTTACAATCACAATACTATTGACAATACTATCGATAGTCAACACTATTGCTGCAACACTAAAAACAAACAAAGAAATGTCAATCAAAAGAACGTAAAAAATTAGTAAAAAAAAGTTCATCTAATTTCCGTAATTTCCCCACAAAAATACTTGTTTGCCTATAAAATCATGTCCCGTGATTTAGATCAATCTTATTACCATATCATAACACACATGTTAGATGATTAGAGTATTATTTGACTTGAACTTGGAATATGTAAGTAATAACAAATTTTAAGGAGTTTTGTTTTATAAGTAAAAGTAATCATCGATTTTTTGTTTACAGATGGAGCTAAAATGCACGGATCTCGGAGAGTAATAACATTTTGTTTCCTAACTGCAGTTTTACCAACGATACTCATTGTCTTGCCGTTGTATCTTAGGAACATGAGATACGCAGATGTGTTGTACCGAATATCTGATTCAGATGTTATTCAAATTCACAAAGGTCAGTCTTCAATATTCTGTGAGAAACATACGTTACGAATGAACTCTACATTTAATGCTTTTCAAATGAAAGGTAGGCCAGAACTGTCCGATAAAAGGAAACACATCAAACTGAGAAAATCAATGACTCTACCAGATGATACTTTGGAATACTGGGGATTTTATCTTTTTAAAGGAGCAACAGTAGAACTAAAAGCATGTTCTCGATATGAAGGTGCGAAAATATTGGTTGTAAAAGGTGAGAACAAATTAAATACTTGTGGAATATTAGAAGGTGATAAATATAAGAAGTCACATCCTGTTGTTGGAAGCCAAGGGAATGTTTTAGTAACATTAGAAGATCCAAAGGAAAAGAAAGAGAGATCAAAGTTGCAAGTATTTCAAAATATAAATGAAAATATTGAATGGTTAGAAAAACATGACATAAACAACACAATTAATGAAAATGAAATATTTTCTTTTGAGAATAACTCTACTGATATTAGTAAAAGATTACATCTCAAATTAAGAGAAAAGAGAAATACAAAAGTGCACAATCCTAACACAGTATTGGACACAGGTGTGCATCACGGTGGGAATGCCTTTAATGGAACGACAAACACTTCACTGGACAGTGTGTCCAGCTTTGAGAATACATTGCATGAATGTTACCGCAATAACATACTTATGAGCAATTCAAAAAATGCCTTTCCATACTCAATTTTATGTAATAGCACAAACTATTTAGAGAAAACCACTACCCTGAAAGTAAAACATGATGTAATTCTTGATGGGTATTATTATTACATTTTTTATAGTGATAATGATTTTGTTTTGAATGACATCCATTCAATTTTTGATATTTATAAGCCAACATTCCAATATGTTAATATGTCTGATTCAAAAGTTTGCATAAACAAAACAGAGTGTATATTTGATGTAGAATTTTTCAGTGATGAATTAGTTATTGTTGAAGTGCCTACAGAAGATGGCCTAACTTTTGATGATGATAACTCTTCAATTCTAATATCTGTATGTCACCCACGAGTGTCTGTATACATATTTTTCCCTATATCAGTTCTCCTGATAATCTTACTCTTTGCATTTTTATGATATTTGTTAAAAGTTACATTCCATTATTTTATAATCAAAACGAACATTACCAGAAGTGTGATATTAATTTATTAAGCTAGTATCTATTTATATTATTCTAAGATATAAAGTTACTAACGTATTATGTTATTAGTTATATAAATAAATAAACTTTTATTAATGTTCAGGATTTCAAGCTTCCATGTGACTTCTGCGCGCAAAATGATCCACAGTTCCAATGTCCTACATTATAATAATTAGTCTGTCCGAAACTGGACTTATGGCTCCGACATCATTCGGCAGTAACCGAAACTCAAATATACATTATTATTAATTATCAAATTATTTGCCAGACATATTTTATTCAGAAATTAGGCTTGTGTCCGTGAACTTCGTCCGCGCGTAATTTACTATTGTTAACATCTCAGGTTCTAAATGACGACGTATCAAGCAAGATGAAACAAACGCCATATTTTAAGTTAGATTACGTAGTATATATTGATTCTGTGGATGTGAGTTACCTTAAACCATATAACTGTGAAAACAGCATCAGTCCAGTAGTTTTCGCGTGATTCACATAAAACCATACAGACAAAAATAAAATGTTTTGGCTTAGCCCCACGATTTTTTTTTTTTTCTTAAATATCTCCTACAGACAGACCAATATAAAGTTTTATTATATGTATTGACCACAGGCAGGAGCGAGCTTCGCTCCGTGGCGACGACACGTGGTGGCGCAATAAAATATTAAAACAATTTCCAACTCTCTCTTTTATATGGCGATAAGTCCTTAACATGGACGATATAAAGGAACTTAACACGGACTCTTTACATTTCATCCGTGGCAATGTGGTCCGTAAGCAGGCAGATGAAAGCTGTGTCTCTGCTCCCCACTCCTCAGTGGTCCCGGCAATTGCAGCCTTTCAATATCTGGAATCTATATCCTGAATGTCCACGTGATCTTGTCGCTTTAGCCATGTTGTGATTTACTCAGTTCTTAAACTGGTATTTATTAGTTGACATGCTACCTCCTAAGACCTAAGATTGTGATTGGGTAAAAGACGCGCGGACGCGGACGAAGTCACTGGCAATAACTAGTGTAATTTTTTTTGCAGAGGCCAGTCCCTTTTTACACGACTGACCATAAAAGGAGTGTTGTTTTCAGGGTTCATGTATGTATGTAAGTTTCTTATTCCGCCATAAGTCCTGGGCCCGAATTCTCTAACTCCCAAACGTACGTTATTGTATTTCAGTTGTGTCTCAAATGCCAAATTTACGCCATTTGGTATTCTGCACCTTATTTGACGCCTGAGGACATGATACCGACATACTATTGGCCCATTTCGGTATTCTGCACGTTATCAAAAGTGCCATTGGCACGTCGATTGTTGAAGTATTGGTATTCTCTTTGCTATTTGACAGGAGTTTGTCAGGTAGATCTGTCGGATCTCAATTGCTTTTTGGCCATTGAGCAACAACACCTTTTATGATCAAATTGTAAAGTAGTATGGTTTACATTGTTTCATTTAGTGATGAATCCCACAATTTTACCTCTTCATTGGTGGCTCTTATTCATTACAAATGTCGTACCTATATAGCCGACGAGATATTAAAGACATTTCAGCTTAAAATGCTCAAGTTATAGACCTCAACAAAGAGGTAACCCCATTACTAATAAAGGATATTTTGTCGAGATGGAAAATTGCTAAATTTAAAGGTTAGTAAGAGTTTCCGAGGTAAATGCACTTGTAACTATTGTGACTGTACGTAATTCAATTAACCGCTGATATTTTTTATATTAAAGGTTAAGTATATAGGTATAGTATGTATAAGATCATACATATAAGAATACTATAATAGTTGAGCCCCGGAAATGATGTGGAAACTTTGTAATGAAAAGCACCTTATGTTGCTATTCCTTATATTTTCTACCCTTGTACCAAATTTTATTGAAATCTGTCTTGTAGATTTTGTGTGACAGTATGTAACATAAATCCAAACTCACAAACATCCAAATGTAGGTAGGTACTCTGTGCATTCAATTTAAAAGGACCCACATCACAAGATTTTTACCTATATTACTGCGATGCGATTATTAAAATTTTGTTTCAAAAAAATTCAAAATTATTTATTATGTATCTAACAATGACACTAATACAATCATATAACAAAGAGGAAGTGTTTGTATGCATGTGAGTTCGTTTGCAGAGGAATTCTTCAGAATTACTGAACCGATTTCAAAAGGTCTTTCATTATTAGAAAGCTACATTATACCTAAGTGACATAGGCTACTTCCCGAAACTGGGGCGGGATGCTAGCTCTTTGTGATTTAATTTATGTTAGGGTCTACATAAGCTGAATACTTATGCCAGTAGACCCCGCTCTATGATTAGGTATATAACCTATATATGAGTGTAATGTGGTACTCAGAACAATAATATACATACTTTAATGCCTAGTGTATAAATAGTATTTGGTAATACTATGTAAAAATGTCTTTTCAGCTGTTCCTGTTCTCACATTTCAAGCAATATTGAAAATTAAATGCTGTGTGTATGCAGTGATACCCCTGTTACCTGTGTAGGTCGAAGCAAAGAACTAAAGACAGCATCATACATACATATTATTGTTTTCCTATGGGAAGGCACCATCAGGCAAGTCTATATTTCTGTACATACAAAATTATAGACTAACCGAGTTGTCAAAACAGAGACAAAACCGCTGAAAGTAGAAACTTGAAATTTGGTAGAGGGTGTTTCAAGAGCACAAGCAGACCCTAGGGGCTTTGCTCCTATTAGAATTTAGGGATAAAAAGTACCTACCTTTTGTGCTAAGTATGTCCGGTATTTTTCAACTCGTGTACCAAATTTCATTAAAATTCATCCAGTATATTTATTATGAGTAACAAACATCCAATCTTTCGCATCGCATTTATAAATATTATAGTAGAATTAGCAGAGAATAAGTGAGTATTAAAAAAGCAGTAAAATGTATTGTATAATCAGTTTTTAACATCTTTGAAACTGGTTGATGCTTAATTGTCAAATGATATTTAAATAATAACTATACTTTATACTTTCAATACCATGCCAACCCCACATAAGTAGGAATTGGTAAATAGGAAGAAGATACTACATCTGTTTCTATCTACAAATAATATAAAGAAATAAAATTTTCAGATTGTCACAAAATAACAGTATGCTTAGTAATTTGTACCAAACAAGTTCTGTAATTATTATTTGCAGGCTCGATCAACTGGAGTAATGTGCTTTAGAAAAAGGTGTCATCCATAGCTTGTTAAAAGACTATGTAAGTATTCTCATCTATATAAATATAAATAAAAATTTTATTATTGAATTCAACACTGACCAAGTGGTATATAAATGCAGAGACAAAACTGCTGTAAGTAGAAACTTGAACTTGTGTAGAGGTTCTTTATATAGCATATGCTGCACCCTGGGGCTTTACTCCCTTGAGAATATACAGATAAAAAGTACCCTATGCCATTTTCAGTATTTTTCTACTCGTGAACCATATTTCAATGAAATCCATTCAGTAATATTTTGTGATAAGTAACAAAATATTACTAGTAAGTAATATTAGTAGTAAGTAGGATAAGTATATTTAAGAAATTACACTCCTAAGGGGAAGAAAAAGGTTTTTTTTTATTTACAACTTCCTTAACTAAGTCAACATAGTTACTAGTTCAAAAATATCTCAATTAAGGAACAACTAAAAAAAAATATTTTAAATCAACAACATGCTGTTCCTTTCTTTGTCTTTACTTTAAAAAACCAACAATATAGTACCAATATTGTAAAGCTGAAGAGTTTGTTTACACAATAGGCAGACTTAAATAAAAGTTATTCTTTATATAACTAAACATAATTATAACAGCAGTAAAAATTATTTGTCATTCTTGCAGGAACGATCTACTGATGGCGGTTTCCTGCTTGAGAAACGAGCTGACATCCATAACTTGTTGAAAAACTGTGGAGGAAACAGTGTGGTCTGGTTTAGGATATATTTTAAAGACTAATAAACAAAATAATAATAATATTCTTGTATTATTCATTACTACCTTACATGATATCTTTATCTTAACATATCTATACATATAATAAAACAGTAAAAATATTTTGTCTGTACATTTAATATTTTTGACTGAAATGGATAGAGGGAGACCTAAAAAGAACAATAGAAAGCAAAAAAAAATTTTTGGAATTTCTTGTCTGTCTGTCTGTCTGTCTGTCTGTCTGTCTGTCTGTCTGTATGTATGTACGCGTTTCACGCAAAAACTACTGGACGGATTTGAATGAAACTTTTTTTGTTGTATAGCTATTAAGCCTAGGCAACATATAGGCTATAATTCATTTTGAAAACTGGAACACCTGATGAAGAACCATAACGGAACAGCTAAACTATAAGTAATATGGAAATGGTGCCTTAACAAAAATCGTTCAACCTGATGAGCATTTTCTGCTGACGTATAAAAATTTAAGATCTGGAACATCTGATGAAAAGCTCCAAGAGACCAGCTACACTATAACATATATGGAAATGGCGCCTTAGCAAAAATCGTTCAACCTGATGAGCATTTTCTGCTGACGTATAAAAATTGAAGATCTGGAACATCTGATGAAAAGCTCCAAGAGAGATTTTTCTTCTAAGCGAAACTCACGCGTGCGAAGCCGCGGGCGACAGCTAGTTAAAAAATAAAGTCCCCTGCCATGTCTGTTTGTGATAAACTAGAAAAGTATTGAACAGATTTTCATGCAGTTTTTACCAATGAACAGGGCAAGTCATGAGGAAGTAAGTAAGTATATAATTTACTCTAGTGTCCCTGCGTTAAAAAGCAAGCTAATTTAAATAAAGACTCCTGCCATGTCTGTCTGTTTGCAATTAAGTCAACATTGAAATTATCATCTTTATTATCTGTTACTGCACATTGAAAGTCTTAGGTCAACTTACATGCCAGGTATTGTACAATTGAAACATGTCAATATGCTTTATTTATTGAGTTAGGGGTAACCCTTTTTTTCACTGTGTTAATCAGCCCAGTCTCCTTGTGAAACTCCAGCCAGTCGATGAATACTGTTATATTTTCAAAGCTCCGCACTTAGGTGACTGTAAAAAAATATTATATTTGTTTGAGGACTCATGTTTTAAGTCAAGCATCTTAATCCTATCCTAATATTATAAATGCGAAAGTGAGTTTATTTATGTGTTTGTTACCTCTTCGCAACTTATTTATTGAACAAATCCTTCTGAAATTTTGCATACACTTACCTAGTTAGAAGTACTGAGAAGGGCATAGCGTACCTTTCATCCCGGGAAAAAGCACTGTTCCCGTGGGCGAAAGCTAGTACTTAATAAATAAGATAATTATTGTACTTACAAAGAAAATCTCACCTTAGACGCAAATAAAACTTTAAGAACTCAATCTATAACTGCTTGACTGGATGAGACCCTCCTCGGGTGAAGTCAGACTTATTTGACACGGGAGTTTGACTTATTATTTTCAAGCATATTTTCTTTGTACAAATTAATTTAAATTATAAATAAATTAAAAATAATTTTACAGTAAACAATAGAACGATTATAACCTATAAAACATGACTTTGTCATAGACAGACAGTTTACATTTTTTTAAAGGCAAAGGCATCAAAGACACACATTAACTAATTTTCAGTTTTTTTCAGATATAAGCGTGAAACATGGCTATATGTCTTTAAATTTATGTCAAAATATCAATATTAGTTCTAATTGATAATATTTCTTACGTTTTTAGCGGAAAAAAGGAGTTTGAATTTTATTATTAAATAATAGTAGTTTTTTCTAGCAGCGACGGAAACACCAAAGATTAATCAACAACACCTAGACTGACATCCTATAGACACTTTATTCCCACACTATAGGAACATGAATAACTTGTTGCAGAATACCTTTTATAAGACCTATTGTTGTCTTATGAGTATTGTGTGGCAGTTGGTCGGTGATTTTAAGTAAAATAGTGGAATTGACACCCTGAACGGCTCAACAGATTTCGATGTGAGAGGTATTTTAAATTCCTTTTATATCTCCGAGTGACAAAGGCTATAATTATGTGAGTTGTCAGTCGTGTTTTTTTTATTTTTTAATAATTAGTTTGTTTAATTTATAAGCAGGTACTGTTTCCAACTTTCACAATTCTTTGGGAATGTTCACTAAAACCTGAGCATGTTTTCAATGAATGGGGATAGTCCATTTTTTTCGAAATCGTCTAATTCCAAATCCATTTCGAGGAATAGTGTTTATGAACATATTTGTGTAATTAAAACTTAAAAATACCTTCAGAGTAATTTTATTTTCAAAAAAACATGAATGACCTTAGTTTAACCTTCATGACGTCATATTTTGGGATTATAATATTAGACATCCGTGCGTAAAGTGCCTATAATTAAAAAGTTAATAAACGTCACTTGAGGTGCAATCAATGTTGCCAACGTAACTGTGTTCCTACATTTTTTGTCTTTTATTTATTTTTACATAAACCTTTAAAAAAATTATAATACCTATATCTATTTTCCTATTATTTTCTCTAGTCTCCTTGCTATCTAGATGTACTTTATTCTATCATTTTCTTGAAAAAAATATATCATAGGCTCTCTGTCCACGGTGACTAATATATGTATGTATCTTTTTGGATTTCGAGCACAGGCAACACTCAAGCCGAACGAAACACAAACGTCACGTCCATGAACAAAACATAAACATACATAACCCTAAAGCAAAAATTACCTATGATACGATTGTAATAAATATAAAAATATTTATTACTTATTACCTACCTACCAATTTTTTAGTCTTTTATTCGTTGATTTCTTTAAACTTGTTTTAAGTTGGAGTATAATCAATCTTCTTGATGTTTTACCTGATAATGCCATTGTTTTGGAAGACAGAGGATTTAATGAAATTGAATCGATCTTAGTGCAAGTGGAATCAAACTTCTACACCAAGTGTTTATTCAGGTTATAAACAAACTTATGTTGAGTCTCACAAAAGTAAAGTGATTGTTAGTCAGAGTCACAGACATAATATTACCGTCAGAGTGCATGTGGAAAGGGTTATCAGACGTATTAGAGAATATGCTTTGCTCAAGCCGCACTCTGTTGTACATTATAAATATGTGCCATATTTGGATGAAGCTGTAATTATTTCTTGCGGACTGATAAAACTACAAGGTGAAATAATAAAAAGTTTTTAGAAGTTAAATCATATTTTATTTTTCATTTATGATGTATTTTTTTTCAGCACTCGCTTAAACCTTTGGAAATATGAATATCTTCCAAAATATTTCTGCCTTTTCTATTACACTAGATATATAACTTCTATCAAAGTTTTCTATTCACACAAAATATTAACATTCTTTGTTGTTTCGAAACTAGGATCTGCCACACAAAATACTCCTTTACTCTTCCTACAAAAGCAAGCATTTGACAATGCTGCTTTAAATTTATTTTGTATCACATCATTCTTGATATATTTTGAAATGGATTTATTGGAAACTGGACATTTCACTTCGACAATGAAATCATCTGTTAAACTGTTAAATATTTCTAACTGCATCTGTTAAATATTTCTTTGCTTTTAACAAGTTCTGTGCGTGCACTTGCTAAAGGTTTCTGCCAGTAGCATTGAATAGACGTTGAAGCTGGTTCAACACTCTTTTTCTAACCAGAAAAGGAGCAGCAAAGAATGTTTACATCCCCCTGTAACAAATGAAGATATTTTAGGTTACAAAACATAGAAAATACAAATTTTGTCATATTACAATGGGATGATATGGCAAAGTTTTCAGTACACATTCCGATTTATTAACAAGGACAATTCTGAATAGAATCTTTACCTGCGGCAGCTGCACAATCTGTTGTTTCATCAATAATGCACATAACATTATAGAGATTGTTAGCCACTATGTTCAGACACTATTTTTCCTTTCACTGCTACATTACTACCATTTCTGTTAACTTGAATGAAAGTAACCAACAGCAATAATAATCACGAATAAAGAATCACGGGACGACCTGAAAAATAAAAAAGGTTACATACATATAAAGTACTCTGTGGTTACGTATGCGATGTTGGAAACCTGAAGATGAGGAAACAAGACAGCTAATAAACGGTCAATGAGTGTTTGCCACTAAGAGTTTTAATTAACAAAACAGACAAAACGATCCAGGACTCCTGGAGCTCCAAAGATTTGCAGAGTATGCCTCCAAAGTCGAGAATTTTGGATAATAAAACAAATTACTTACTTACATTATTTTCGCACACCGTATTTCGGCAATATTATGCTTGTTGCTATAAGCAATACTCCATTATCATAACATTCTCTACTTTTGGTAAGTAGATTACGAGAATCCAAAGAGTATATAATCACTACGTTTTCGAGAATCCGCCCTCACGAAATTACTCATATTTTTCACTTTACCACAGTGCACCACGTTAAGCAAAGAGTATATAATCACTACTAAGATTTAAAGTTTGTTAAAGTTGTACAGTAAAGGACCGGTCGTTATGGAAATCCTTGGGGAGGCCTTTGTCCAGCAGTGGACGTCTTTCGGCTGAGAGAGAGAGAGAGAGAGAGTACAGTAAAGTAAGTAACAGCCCCGAAACTACATGAATGAGTCAACAATAACCGCAGAAAGACTGGGTTTTTTCCCGGTTAATTTATCTTCCCGAATCTTTCCGTTTCTTCTCAAAATACTGGTGGCAAAAAACGATTTTTTTTTTGTTTTCAACTAAGTAAGTACCTACATATTAGAACTTTTCTCAAAAATGCTCGGAAATGTAGACATTATTGTAGTAAAAAGTTGACAGGAAGTTTGTAATTCCTGGCTCATGCATTACCAAAGAGCATATAATCACTACGTTTTATGCATTACTTTCTGGCCTAGGCCGGGAAATTTGTATGAAAATTCATTCCTGGCCGCTGCTCAAAACTTTTTAATTCATCTGTCAATGTCACATTAACTAATTATGTAACTTGTCATACAGCCAATTGCAACTTCATTATAAAAAATGCATTCATAGAGCATACCTATTAATCACAGATTTTTTTTAAATATTAAGAGTATTTATGTCTGTTAAATTAATGACTTTTCGTTCTGAGAGAAAAAACCAAAATATATGCTACATTTTTGCGTAAAATATGACTGGACTGTATGGGCTATGTTTCCTTGTCACTAATTGATAATTAAATATTTAAAAATGTCCGAATGTACCTAATAAATATTACCGACATTATATATTTTTTATTCATTAATTTATTTGGCATCTCTTTATTTTTAAATTGAGAATTATTCTATACATGCCTCGGCGGGAATTAGAATTTGCTGGACTCGTAATTATTCAAGGCCTCGTACTCGTCCAGCAAATTCTTACTTCCCGGCCTCTGCAGTAATGTACTAATACTGACAGACGGATAACCAAGTGATCCAGTAAGGGTCCATTTTTTACCTTTTGCGGTACGGAATCCTACAAAATGCAAAAATTAAAGTTCCACAGCAATAGCTTTAACAATAATTTTAGTTTTTGAGGGAAAATTATAAATTGAAAACGTGTTTAGAACGCCGTCCTAAACACTTATCACTCACTTCTTGGAACAAGTCATAAATTTAAAAAAAACATTACCCTTTTGCAGTTTTCCCTGTTTCCCGGGAAAGAATCAATCTTCCCAAGAATAAAACCGGGAATATGCCATTTCTGCGTATGACGTACGAGTGGCCAGATGCTAATGTTGACAGTTGTCAAGTTGACATAATGACAACTTATACTTTTTAATTTTTGATCGAGTGGGCCTGGGAAATGTCCACATAATGACATGGATGACGTCATCATATCATTTTTTTCAAACATTTATATAAAATCAATAATACAACTTAATACAATTTTATTCAAATTAGTTTCTCAAAATAGCGTATATTTTCGAAAAATAAAATAAAAACACTAGGTAAAAAAAATGGACAATGCCCATTCTGAGAGAGTGGCCCTCAGAGCACACGCTATTTGTATTTTTTAAAGCCTGTAAGTATAAGCTGAGCAAATTATTTTGACGAGACTAAATAAAACAGGCAGGCGTTATAAAATCCATACTAATATTTTTGTACTACGCTTTCTACCGAATGATATTTCTCAACCCCAATAGACTGCATGGCAAGTTTGTATGAAAATCAAATGTTATTATGAGGTATGAACGTTTTGCAGCTGTTTCATCTTGCAACTTTGACTAGGCTAGAAAATTGAATATGTGAAAATATGTAAACATGAATGTGTAAACTTTGATTATATACTCTCTAGATATAGTCACGGTGTAAATATGAGTGAAGATTCCTTCCCATTCTTCCGATTTTAAATGAAGGTACCAGGAGGTACTGATATCAATTAAGTCCGTACTTTTATACATGCAATATGTTTGTTGACATGGTTTCTGGCGTAGTTTTTCGTTTTCGTAGTAGTATTTCTTTTATTCTAGCAACGAAATTCGGGGTTTCCAATGTCTAACTTTCTCCAAGTCTTAAATTAAACAAAATTTATAACAGTTTCGGCGAACGAACAATCTGTCCCAAATGGCTTATTCATCATCTTAGATATTCCCTGTTCGGAGGATTTTAAGACTTGGTCCTCAAACAATCTAGTCTACAAATCCCTCGAGCAAGGATCATGGCAATTTTGGGAATAAGCGCCATGTCGAAATCCCCTGCCATGCCAAAGGGATTTTGGAACGAAAAGCATTTATTGGGAATCCCAATCCGTGATTTTGGGAATAAGCCATTTGAAAAACAAACGGCAAGTCTACTACTGCGAAGATCCTACTACGAAAAATATTATTTAGGTTTTTAATCCAAAAACAAGTTTTGGAGAAAATTAACACGGCATCTATACTGTTTCCTCCACTTACAACGAGCTTGGTTTTGGTAAAGGCAAGTAAATAAAATTAGCATACTGGAGATCACCAAGTTATTAATAAACAATACTGAAAATGTACGGTATACATACATAATGTAAAGCTAATTTAATTACACAGTTCCCTTTTAAAGTACCTATATGCATATTACCGTAATAGTAGGTAGGTAGGTATTATAGGAACCTTAATTACCAAGCTTCGTAAAAGTCACTAATATTGCGAACAAAATTTATTCCAAAAAATATAAATAATTCGAAATGAACATATAAACCATGTAGAAAACAAATTTAAAAAGTAAAATGCAAAAGCAATATGGGAATAATACAATAAGGACCTGTCAAAAGAAAGTAACTTATTAAGGAAATTTTGATTTATTATTTCCACATAGTTGTGTCCAAAGTGCGTTTCAACAGGCTCAGGTAGATCTTCTGCAAAACAAAATTTATTCAAGTTCAATAAAGTTTTAAAGAAATTAAGGTTCCGATCGGGAATGGAGTGCTAAAATTCGTATATCAATAACAATACAATTAAGATTATTTCATTATATTTATTTAGCGTATTACAAAAACAGTTACCATATTATGTACAACTGGAAAAAGTGTTACAATACATTGTTTTCTTCTAGTACTTTTGTGATTGAAATAGCCTCTCCAGTACCCGATGAGACACCTCTGCAGGCGGCAGAGGAGCCTGCGCGGAACGGGGGCCATCCGGCCGAGCCGGTCTTACTCCTAACTATGTATATTAAACTTATATTGATACGTCTATTATAGTATAATGTATTCATTAATTAAACTAAAACGAAATATATCGGTCCAAATAAAATGAGTTCCAATAAAAAAACGGCACAGCGGTAATTAGGAGATATCCCCTAATACACACACCTTATAAATATCGCAATAGATAGAACGCAGGACACAAAGTATAAACCAGGAAGCGTTGGCTCCTCAGATGAGGTTAGCCACATCGCTGGGCATTTCCGTAATAGTTGTATGGTAAAACTCCTCAATATCCTTCAATGCTCTTTTATCAGCTTCGGTCACGAAGTTGATAGCGATTCCTTTACGGCCGAAACGACCTCCTCTTCCGATTCTGTAATCATAAAAAAAATTTGCACCTTCAACATAATTCCACTATGTTTGTGCAGATATATCTTTCAGACATCTTTAGACTTTACTTGGCAAAAAGCTTTATATTCTGTTTCAGACCTGGTAGAACAGTAGCTTTTAATTTGTCACTAAAATATGTATATGCACATTTACATTTATCCTAACTAATATTATAAATGCGAAAGTGAATTTGTTTATTTGTTTGTTACCTCTTCACGCTTTATCTACTGAACCAATCTTCCTGAAATTTCGCATACACATAGCTGGAAGTACGGAGAAGGACATAGGGTACCTTTCATCCCAGAAAAAGGCGCTGTTCCCGTGGGAAATTCTTGAAAAATTAATATCAGTTCTACTTTCAATAGTTGCTAATTAGTTGAATTAACACGTCGTCTCTTACCTATGAATGTAGTTCTCGCGGTTAGTCGGTAGATCATAGTTGATGACGCAAGACACTTGCTGGACGTCAATGCCACGCGCAAGCAGATCAGTGGTGATGAGCACACGAGAAGAACCAGTACGGAACTGCCTCATGATCACCTCACGCTCACGTTGGTCCATGTCGCCGTGCATAGCAGACACGGTGAAGTCACGCTCATGCATTGACTCAGTAAGCCAGTCCACCTGGAAAGCAAATATGCATTGTTAATTTATCATGTGGCTAGATGTAGATTTTCTCACTGCTTCCATATGGTTTTCACAGAATTGCAAGGCTGCATTGTTTCGTCCTAAAGATACTCCATAAATTCTTCCATGTTTTTCCCACAAAATTTAAAATATAACATTATTTATCGTATTCAAATATCCATTACATTTCTTTCAGATTTGGGTAGTGTTTATGATTGAAGAGAACCCTACACTTTTCTATGACCATAAGCACAATGTATTAAAAATTGCAGTTATGGAAAACATCAAGGCAACTGAAACCAAATAATTCAGTCAGCCAAATAATAGATACCTAGTACATATAAATCATTACATAGATTGCACAATAATTTGAAATATTCAGGTTAGTATCTCTTATAGTGTGTTGTCATTATGATTTATCATTCCAGGAACTTTATTTATGCCAATGCATGATGATATTAATGATATTATTACCTCAACAAGTTCCTATGTATCATTCAAGGAAATGTTCTTCGGAGGTAACTCTACACATATTCTACACAAATATTACTTACCATAAAAATCACCACAAAAATTGATCCAGCATAGATGAGTTTTTTTTTAAATAAATGTAATATTAAGAACCAATATATAATTGAGTAGAAGACTCAATTTAGTATGAACCTACTAGTATGGTTTTTCTGATACCTACTTATTCCTTTGAAACACATTTAGTAGTTATTCAATGTATTTAAGCAGATAAACCATGTTTTGTGACAATGAACAATGTAATATACTCTATTTATTTGATACTGATAAAAGATTCACTTTTTTCTTACAGCAAGTAAGGAGTAACTTAGTTGCTATTTACATGAGTGAATAATACCTCTCTCCTCCTCCTCTTTAATACGCACTGGAATATCCAATATCTATTAATAATATAGAACAGTGCACTGATGGCCAATGATGGGACAATGAATTTACCTATTTCCACATCAGTACTAAATTATTGTGAGGAAATGATTGTCTTAATCCATCAGTACTAATCATGTACTTGTTATTGATGATCTAACAGTTTTCCCAATATAAATAGGATGCTTACCTTACGACGGGTGTTACAGAAAATGACAGCTTGTGCAATTGACAAGGTGTCATATAAATCACAAAGTGTCTCCAATTTCCACTCTTCCATTTCAATAGCAATAAAGAATTGTTTAATTCCCTCCAGAGTAAGCTGTAAATATAAACAAAATTGAATGAATACAATGTTCATATAACACAAGAATGTAATGAACCAAATTTAGACAATATTATTATTATTCAAGCAATATTATAAGTTTATAAAGAACACTGAACATGGCAGGCAATTTTTGTTTGTAAGCTTCTAGTTAAGTATGTTTTGAGCAAAAGATAAACTACCTCTTCCTTCTGAACAAGAATGCGCACAGGATCTCTCATGAAGCAGCGTGAAACTTCCAACACATCATCAGGCATAGTAGCAGAGAGTAAAATGACTTGAACGTCTGCAGACAACATCTTGAATACATCATGGATTTGATCTTTGAAACTGAAAATAATGAGTAAAATTAAGTCTCTACACAAACTAACACCAACCATAATTATTGTTACTCATCCAGAAGTCTGCACTCATTCACTATAATAATGATTCTTAGTAACAATTCATAATATTAAAAAAATATTTTCAATAATGCTAATTATAAATGATGAACAAGAATGGTGAGTGGCAAATAATGTAAAACTCACCCCTGGATAACATTTCATCAGCTTCATCAAGTACAAAGAGCTTGATTGTATTAGCACGAAGGGCACGACGAGTTATCATATCATACACACGGCCTGGGGTACCCACAACCACATGAACACCACTTTCCAGTTGGCGAATATCCTCGCGGACGTTGGTGCCTCCAATACAAGCATGGCATTTAGCATTTAAGTGATCACCAAGAGCTATGACCACCTAAAAAAAGTACACTGAGAATAATACACAAAACACAAGTCAATTCACATTTATCACTGTTTTTTTTTCAAATACTGAACTAATTTTTTTTACAAAATTTACCTTCTGAATCTGTTGGGCCAACTCTCTGGTTGGGGCCAAAATCAATGCTTGGCATTCACGAATACTAGTGTCTATTTGTTGCAAAATAGAAATAGAGAAAGTAGCTGTCTTGCCAGTTCCAGACTGGGCTTGAGCTATAACATCGCGGCCTTGGATGCACGGCATAATAGCGCGCTGTTGAATAGCTGATGGCTTTTCGAAACCATAAGCATAAATTCCTCTCAGCAATTCTTCTTTCAAATTCATGTCATCAAAGCTTTCCACGACTTGATGCCAATTTGTATCGAGGGCTCCTTGGGGATCCATACCCGGAGGCCCGTCATAGTTTCCTTGATCCTTAGGGCCATTTTTGGAATCCTCCGGCCAATCTTCTGGTCTGTAAACGATGCATATAACGTTAATGCTAGAGTACCTCCAAATGAAGATGGATCAATAGCTACCAATAGGCATACGGGATAAAACAATTTCGAAAATGACTGAGGAGTCGCTGCTGTCAAAATGGCATATAGTACATACAAAAGATTTATTGGAGAGCAGAGTACATAATTTGAAATGGCACGGAAAACACATCACGAAAGTAAAGAAAATATTCCTGACTCACGATAAAATGCCACACTAAATTAACACGTGCGCTATGCTCAACTTGCTAAATTCTACCAGCGCCATGTTGGCAATCGGCGACTTATGAAAATGAAGTAATTTATGCGTTTGTACGGCGAATTGAGAGATACGTTTTCAACTGATTGATACCTTGTAAATACGTGCAACTTGTCTCAATTCTATATAGGAATTCCAACATAAAACAATACATAATTCAAGCTTACCTTCTTTCAGGTGAATAGGACATGTTCCAATCGCGGTAGCTGAACGGAAAAGAACTAGCAAGGTCAAGTTAAGTTTAACAAAAGCTTTTTTTTGTATCAGTTTCTAATACAACTTTCATAAAGCAAGTAATTAATAATTATATATTTATTATTTTAAAGGATTATTTTTTAAATTGTTCTTTTATGATAAAAATCACTGTTCACAAGTGAACAGAATTAATAAAGATAAAAGGAATTAAAGCACCGGAAATGGTAAGCGTCAAATTTATTATTATGTTGGCTACGTTGAGTTGCATTCAAAATTAAAGTTTCGTTCATCGAAATCGAAATAAGAATTTATTTTAAATGCAGGATGTTATTAAAAAAGTTGTTGTGAGGTTAGCGTTGTAGCTACAAAATGGTCGCGCAGTTTGGGTATTTGAATGAACCATGTGTACCGTCATTAAAGTTTGAACTACCACTTGTAAATATGCTTCCTTTTTAGGGTTCCGTACCTCAAAAGGCATAAACGGAACCCTATAAAGGTTCCGTTCATTTTGTTGTCCGTCTGTCTATTATAATAGTCTATTATATATTAAACTTTTTTTTTATCAGGAATACTAAAGGTATCAAGTTGAAATTAATATCGAATACTCGGATCCACGCCACGGTCTTTTCAGCAAAAAAATAATCTGTAGTGTACGTACAGCTACGTCATCTACGTAGTGTGACGGACCTCGATAATATTCTACTTAATCTCTACGTACGTACATCTACTAGTGTAACGTCACACGACCTCAATAAATAATAGAATTATAAGTAACGCCTTTAGTCCACCGAAGCGTTCGCTGGCGGCGACGAAACTTCAAAAAACTTGTCAGTTGTATGAGAGCGTTTTGCTTAAGCTGTGTCTCGCTCAAACTAAGCGAGATTTGTATAGTTGCATCCTTATCAGCTACTGTTTCGCTCGTAGCGGCGAAATGGCTGTTACACCGACGCTGGCGATTCGCAAATGTCATATTTCGCTTCGCAACGCGTCATGCCATACAAAAACCTGCAGTGTACTAACGTTCCGCAGGCGATTCGCTATCGCCAGCGTTTCGCAGCGATTCGCTTTCGCCGGCGAACGCGTCGGTGGACTAACACGGTCAAGGCGTACATTTGCATTAATGAGCGATTTTGTGACAGCTAAATTAAGAAAAAAATTAGTATAAAAAAGTCTCAAAAGATAGCGTTTTATGAAAGCCGAGTCGTAATAATGGAACCTATATGGTGCGCTTTTTCTTGTCAACCAGAGGCAGATAAAAAAATCACCTAACAGTTTGAGAGTAGCACAAATCACAATATTGATACTTTTTAGTTGTTTGTTTTTCTAAGTTTAATTTTAAAAAATGCCGAATCCGTGAATTTTTTGCTTTTTGTATGGATCTTTTTCTCTCGCCTTTTACTAAGCACCATCTATGAAGTCATCTGGAACTATTTTTTTTTTTTAATTAGTGTCACGGAAAATCCCTCATTGCCGTAGTTACCATACCATATGACAGTCCATAGAGCAACACGGACTCCTTACCATGGAAGTAATATGTACATTGACAAATCTGTCACCACTAGAGATGGGCATTTACCCGATAAATTTCCGAGACTCGGAAATTTATCCATTTATACCCATATTTTCCCAGGAATTTTTAATTTATACCGGGTAAAATTAAAATCAATTAAAATGTTTGTAATTACGATATTTTACAATATATCGTTAAGATTTATTATGAAATAAGCACATATTTAGTTTTTAAATTAAGTACTGTGTAAAAAAGTACTTATAAAGTGTACAATTTACGTTTTAGTTACAAAAAGACCTGACAAGATATAGGTATCTTTATTCTGACTCATTCGCAGCCAACTGGTTTTAGACGATAAATGTTATGCCGGGGCGACGAACAAGTTTGCCAAATGCCGGAATTCTATTGAACGGCTAGGCGATCATCGAATCGTAAGGCCCGCCTTACACGAATGTCAGCCAACTTAATTACACTCTCTCTCTCTCTGTCAGAGGAAAGACGTCCACTGCTGGACAAAGGCCTTCCCCAAGGATTTCCATAACGACCGGATGCGGGCAGCGCAGGACCGGTCGTTATGGAACTTAATTACTAACTCTCTCAAAAACACGCTTGTATAAAATTTTCTCGATAGAAAAATATTGCGAAGTTACCTCCAAATCCTAACTAATATTATAAATGTGAAAGTGAGTTTGTTTGTTACCTCTTCACGCTTTATCTACTCAACCAATCTTCCTATTTCACATACACATAGTTAGAAGTACTGAGAAGGACAGGATACTTTTCATCCCGGGAAAAAGCACTGTTCCCGAAGGAAATTCACGCGGGCGAAGCTGCGGGCAAAAGTTAGTCTATAATACAACTGAAGATGTTTTGATTTTTTTGTTAATTCCACTTTAAACAGCCATATACTAAAAATGCATTATTATTTTCAAAATATTATTTGAATACATATGATTTTAAATCTGTTGTTTATGTTTTTTTAATATTTGAACCGAAAACAACTAGTTATTTATCTTCCTTATAATCAAAACACACCTAATATTTATACTTTAATTATTATTTTATCAGTATTAAAGAAAATAAGGATAATTTACTTTCATTTTAATTTCTTCCCGGTATAAATAAAAAATATCGGGTATAAATTAATTTTTACCCATTCTACCCATTCTTTCCCATTTTTACCTTCCGGAAATTTATCCAAGCGCCCATCTCTAGTCACCACCCGTCAGATTTTTGTGTACGAATCATGGAAGTAGTAAGTACTTTGTACAAAGGTACTTATTACTTCCATGGTACGAATATAAGACAGAACCATAGAGCAACACGGACTTCCGGGCCGCGCGCGGAAGTCCTTGTTGCTCGAAGTGACAGTCCTACAAAAGTCTCAGCTCCGATTAGCGGATTGCTCGATCCTCGCAAGCTCGACAGCTTTCTCATTGCCCGCCAATATGACCCGGCACCCAGACTAATCTCAGCCTGTTGTGCTGGTCCAACATGTTTAGCGATCTGACACAGTCTAAGACCAGGCCCTTGATTCTACAAATTAAAACCGTAGATGTCGTGCCTCAGTTGTGTCTCAAAGGCCAAAGAAATCGGAATAAAACATAGAAATATTACAGAGATCTTGTCACTTTATTTCAATTTCCTTGGATCTTGAGACACAATTGAAACACGACATTTACGTTTGTAATTAGTGGAATCGGCCCCCAGACCAGACCCAGTCCTACCAGAGTTGATGGTAGCGAGAACTCATTGGCTATCAGTAAGAATGTAGATGGTGCGATTTCTCACGCCCTCCTCTAGATTCAGTTTCGCACAGACGGTAATCCACATAGTTTTATTATATTTTTTGTCTTGTGATCATGTAAACATATGTATCTGCGTACTATATCAATTAACATTATGCGTATTTTTAAATCCATGATCACTAGTCACTTTAAATATGTACATATTCACAACTGAAGTGCCGTAGCCAGTGTCGCAGCTGCGCGCGTCATCGCGGTGGCGGTGTGTTCTCACTTACCCCGTTCGCACACGAGCAGTAGGAGTTGGAGTTGCGTCAGCATCGCGTTTAAACGCTAGGCGTTGGCGTGCCGCATGTATAGTCGATGGCGTGCCGTTATAACTTGTGGTGTTCTGCACACGAGCCGTCGCGTAGCCGTCGATCTCACAAGGTTTCAATGGTTCTAGACGTTTTTAGTTTCTTTAGATGAATGGGGATTTTATAAAACTTCGTTTTAATTCTAATATGTATATTATAAAATCAAGTCCATTTCTTCGTTTGTCTTTCTGTATGCAATACTCAGAAACTACTGAACGAATTTTCATGCGGTTATCACCAATACACTTGGTAGGTCATGAGGAAGATTTGGTATATACTTTATGCGGGCGAAGCCGCGTGCAAAAGTTAGTAAAAATCAAACCAGTCCAGCCAGTCTATTTTTGTCTGGCCAAGCTGTTTGAGAAACATTTTTTAATACTATTTATATAATTTTATAGACAAGGGTACGAATTTTTTGTGGTATCCTTACTTATTATGAAATAAAGTCCCCACCGGGTCTGTCTGTCTGTCCGTTTCTAATAAATTCAAAAACTAGTGAACGAATTTTCGTGCGGTTTTCACCAATGGACGTGGTAGGTCATGAGAAAAGTTTTGGTGTATAATTTACGCGGGCAAAGCCGCGGACAACAGCTAGTATTGAAAAAATAAATAACCAAAATATTTTTCACGCGAGGATTTTAACCCCGTTCGCACACGAGCAGTAGGAGTTGCGTCAGCGTCGCGTTTTAACGCTAGGCGTTAGCGTGCCGTTATAACTTGTGGTGTTCTGCACACGAGCCGTCGCGTAGCCGTCGATCTCACAAGGTTTGAATGGTGCTAGACGTTTTTAGTTTCTTCAGATGAAGAGGATTTGATATAACTTCGTTTCAATTCTTATATGTATATTGTAAAATCAAGTCCCTTTCTTCGTTTGTCTGTCTTATGCAATACTCAGAAACTACTGCCAATACACTGGGTAGGTCATGAGGAAGGTTTGGTATATACTTTATGCGGGCGAAGCCGCGGGCAAAAGTTAGTAAAAATTACTAGTCCAGTCAGTCTATTTTTGTCTGACCAAGCTTTTTGAGAAACATTTTTTAACTACTTTTATATGATTTTATAGATAAGGGTATATATGATTTTTTTGTGTCATCCTTACTTATTATGAAATAAAGTCCCCCCCATGCCCTACCGCGTCTGTCTGTTTGTCCGTTTCCAATAAATTCAAAAAATTTGTGAACGAATTTTCATGCGGTTTTCACCAATGGACGGGGTAGTTCATGAGAAAAGATTTGGTGTATAATTTACACGGGCAAAGCCGAGGACAACAGCTAGTATTGAAAAAATAAATAATCAAAATATATACAAACGCAAGGATTTTCACGCCAGGTCGCAACGGCTGCCGTTATGACGGCTGCCGTTTTTAAAATCCTCATACGCAACGCCCCGCCTCAACTCGTCGTGTGCGGACTTGTTTGAAGATGTACGTGGCCGTTGCACTGCCGTTGCGCTGTCGTTCGACGCGTGTCCAACTCGACGCCAACTCAACGGCTACGTGTGCGGAGTGCCTAATAACGGCAGCCGTCATAACGGCAGCCGTTGTGACCTGGTGTGAAAATCCTCGCGTGAAAAATATTTTGATTATTTATTTTTTCAATACTAGCTGTTGTCCGCGGCTTTGACCGCGTAAATTATACACCAAAACTTTTCTAATGACCTACCCCGTCCATTGGTGAAAACCGCACAAAAACACAGACAGACAGACGGGGTGGGGGGACTTTATTTCATAATAGATGGGTAACCACCCGGGTTAAAACCCGAGACTGGGTTATAACCCAGTTACGACCCATTTCAATCCACCCAAACCACCCATTGACCGGGTGAAAACTAAATATTGTAAAAAAAATATTTTTTTGTGTATTATTACAAGCGATTATTACGTAGGTACCCATCTAGAGTGAAACATCTAAATGTTCAATGGGAAATACCTATAAATAGTACCACATTTTAACTATTTTGTGTTACTGTGTAATATGAATAAGAACATCATATTTATCTCCTATTATTTTAATAAGAAGCCACATGAAATTTTGTACAAAGGTCCCTCATGTGACGTAAGTGAGCACTAAGAGAGGAATTTTGGAAAATCTACGCCTAAGGGGGTAAAAAAGGGGTTGAAAGTTTGTATGAAACTTCGTCATTTTTGAAGTTATGTTCATGAAATTATAGATTTACGCTCTTATGTAATGAAAAATAATAACATTATAATTGAATTTTAAATTTGTTCCCCTAAGGGTAAAAAATAGGGGTTGAAATGATGTATGAAACTTCACCTTTTTTGATCCAATCTTCCTGTCGCATACTTCTTCTGGTCCAGTACGCTCTTGACAGAGCGGTTGTATTGATAAGGGCAGCTGTAATGCGCTTCACGACATTTCCCCACCGTTGTCTGTTGGAGATCATCCTGCTGCACTCGTTAACTGACCCTCCAATGGCAGACTTGATCAGGTCAGTCCAACGGGTGGGTGACCTTCCGCGCGGTCTAGTGCCTTCTGCCTTTCCTTGGACGACAAGGCGTTCTATGGACTGATTGTCACGCCGGAAAACATGACCAAAAAATGTGAGGATGCAAGATTGTACTATCGAAAACAGACGTTGCTTGATACAGAGTTCTTGAAGTATCGAGACCTTTGTGCGAAACTCGGTCCACGAAATCCCAAACATTCTTCTCCAGTACCACATCTCCAGAGCATCTATTTTCTGTCTTTTCACAGAATTATGGGAAATATAAGCGTCCTCACGAGCCTGGTCTTCTTGGCTTGGTTATATTTCTATTGCTCTTTAGTGAACGGCGACCGCCGCGAAGGTTAAAGTTGCCACTGAGAGCGGGAGCGATGTATGATGCTCGACCGCCCCGAAGGGAAGATCTTCCCGCCAGGCTAGGTATTAGGCTTGGGGAGCCGAGGCTCCAACGATGTTGCGTTGCAGTTCGTATATATAGCGAGTTGCCTTGGAAATTCTGATAGCGCGATTTAGGATTTTTCCGTTTTTGTTGATGAGATTCTGGGTTGTAGTATGGAGATTGAGTGGAGTCTGATCTGTAATCTATTTGCGATGCTGTGAAGTTATTGTTGGTTGGAGAATATTCGTACAATCGTTGTTATTCGCAATTATTTGTCAATATGTAAGTGTAGTGAAGACTGTGACGCCATCTTGTGTCGACCTTGCGAAGTAGTATTGCTGGCCGCCGAGATTCTGTGGAGCCGTCGTTTGTCGAGTCGTCGAGTTGCTGCATTCCCTCGGTAGATGTGGATGCTACAGTACTCCCCCCCCCCTCAAGACCAAAGGTCTGATGTGATAAATCTGCTGTGCAGTCTGTGCTTCGTAGCTTGCAAGGGCCAGTCTTATTGTGTGCCAGTGAATCGGGATGTGCTTGTAATCTAGTTGAGACTGTCGGTAGACTTGTGTGCGCCGGTCCCTGCAGAGCCACCACCCTGGTGAGTGAGAGTGCACCGCCGTCGAAATCGTTCAGGCGTGGGCTGCAGAGTGCGTCGGTGCGGAAGTCGTCGTTGTTGTCGTTGTGGGTGCAGGACTAGGAAGCTCAGGACCTGATGACACCCGTCGTCATACCAACAATCATTACCATGGTCTTGCCATTAATTCCAAGTCCAAACTCATGGCTCACTCGTTCTATCTTTGACAGTAGCTCTTCCAAGTGTTGCGAACTGGTTGCAAATAAGGTGGTGTGTTTGCAATCCTTTATCCACCAATTGTTACACCATCCGTCCAGTCTTCTAAAGTGATACGAATTATAAGCTCTGTGCACACATTGAATAAAAGTTTTAACATAATGCAACCCTGGCCTACTCCGGCACTAGTATGGAAATCACTTGACAGGACATCATCCGTGCGAACTGAGGCTGTGTCATCTTCATATAGACGTCTCAAAAGGTGTACGAGATGTTTTGGTGTGCCCATGTCTAGCAAGGTCTTCCACAATACGGGCCATTTCACCGAGTCAAAATCTCTGGAGAAATCAACAAAGCAAATAAATACGGGCTTATTTAATTCTCTAGATTTCTTGATAATCTGGCGTACGATAAGAATTTGTTCCCGAGTGCCCTTTCTCTTTACAAAACCTGCTTGTCGCATACACATAGTTAGAAGGGCTGAAGGACTTGAAGTGACTTTCATCCCGGGAAATAGTACTGTTCATGTGGGAAATTCACGCGGGCGAAGCCGCGGGCAAAAGCTAGTAACGTATTAATGTAATTTTCGTTACCAATATATGATTCGGTATTCATTCGAAAAAAATTGTCTCTTCTCAGATTAGGTACAAGATGTCATCCTCACTAACAGTATAAATGCGGAAATGATATTGTTTATTACCTCTTCACGCTTTATCTACTGGACCAAACTTCAAAAAATTTCGCATACACATAGTTAGGAGTACTGAGAAGAACATGGTATACTTATTATTCTAGAATAATAAATAGTTTTATTATAAACTGTTTTCACCCATCAAATTGGGTGATAATGATTATAACCCGGGTGGATTGAAATGGGTTATAACCCATTACCCATCTCTAATAAGTAAGGATGACACAAAAAATTCGTATTTAAGTAGTATTAAAAATGTTTCTCAAAAAGCTTGGGCAGACAAAAATAGACGGGCTGGACTGGTAGGTATATTTAATTTTTACTAACTTTTGCCCGCGGCTTCGCCCGCATAAAGTATAATACCAAATCTTCCTCATGACCTGCCCAGTGTATTGGCGATAACTGCATGATTGTTCAGTAGTTTCTGAGTATTGCATACAGACAGACAAACGAAGAAAGGGACTTGATTTAATTTAATTTATTTATACATATAAGAATTGAGACGAAGTTATATAAAATCCTCTTCATCTGAAAAAACTAAAAACGTCTAGCTAGCACCATTGAAACCTTGTGAGATCGACGGCTACGCGACGGCTCGTGTGCAGATCACCACAAGTTATAACGGCACGCTAACGCCTAGCGTTAAAACGCGACGCTGACGCAACTCCAACTCCTACTGCTCGTGTGCGAACGGGGTTAAAATCCTCATACGCAACGCCGCCTCAACTCCTCGTGTGCGGACTTGTTTGAAGATGTACGTGGTCGTTGCGCTGTCGTTCGACGCGCGTGCAACTCGACGCCAACTCAACGGCTACGTGTGCGGAGTGCCTTAAGGCTCGCGTGAAAAATATTTTGATTATTTATTTTTTCAATACTAGCTATTGTCCGCGGCTTTGCCCGCGTAAATTATACACCAAAACTTTTCTCATGACCTACCTCGTCCTTTGGTGAAAACCGCACGATAATTCGTTCACTAGTTTTTTGTATTTATTGGAAACAGACAGATAGACAGACGCGGTGGGGGGACTTTATTTCATAATAACTAGCTGTCGCCCGCGGCTTCGCCCGCGTGAGTTTCGCTTAGATGAAAAATCTCTCTTGGAGCTTTTCATCACATGTTCCAGATCTTCAATTTTTGTACGTTAGCAGAAAATGCTCATCAGGTTGAACGACTTTTAATAAGGCGCCATTTCCATATATGTTATAGTGTAGCTGGTCTCTTGCAGTTCTTCATCAGATCTTCCAGATCTTCAATTTTTATACGTCATTAGAACATGCTCATCAGGTTGAACAACTTTTGTTAAGGCACCATTTCCATATTTCTTATAGTTTAGCTGTTCTGTTAAGGTTCTTCATCAGGTGTTCCAGTTTTCAAAATAAATTATAGCCTATATGTTGCCCAGGCTTAATAGCTATACAACAAAAAAGTTTCATTCAAATCCGTCCAGTAGTATTTGCGTGAAACGCGTACATACATACAGACAGACAGACAAGAAATTCCAACTTTTTTTTTTTTTTTGCTTTCTATTATTTTTTTTAAGTGTCCCTCTATCCATTTCAGTCAAAAATACTAACTGTACAGACAAAATATTTTTACTGTTTTATTATATGTATAGATAAGTAAGGATACCACAAAAAATTCGTACCCTTGTCTATAAAATCATATAAGTAGTATTAAAAAGTGTTTCTCAAACAGCTTGGTCAGACAAAAATAGACTGGCTGGACTGGTAGGTATATTTAATTTTTACTAACTTTTGCCCGCGGCTTCGCCCGCATAAAGTATATACCAAATCTTCCTCATGACCATACACAGTGTATTGGCGATAACCGCATGAAAATTCGTTTAGTAGTTTCTGAGTATTGCATACAGAAAGACAAACGAAGAAAGGGACTTGATTTTATAATATACATACACGTATAAGAGTTAAAACGAAGTTATATAAAATCCCCCTTCATCTGAAGAAACTAAAAACGTCTAGAACCATTGAAACCTTGTGAGATCGACGGCTACGCGACGGCTCGTGTGCAGAACACCACAAGTTATAACGGCACGCCAACGCCTAGCGTTAAAACGCGACGCTGACGCAACTCCAACTCCTACTGCTCGTGTGCGAACGGGGTAAGAAAAGAAATCCTGTAAAATACTACACTAACAATGTCATCATGTCGAGCGCGTGTGCAGCGGCGTTGCCGTATCGCTATTGCGCGACCACACCGCGACCGTTTTCGGTTTGTATCGCGCGGACTGCCGGGCGACTTTTTTTGCATAATTTCATAATTTTAGGTCAACGGGTTTTGATTGTTGTCTCAAATCGCAAAATATGCAGAAATCTGATTGCGTTGACGTAAAATTTTGTTTTTTTTTAAGTTTATTTTTTTTTTCTCGTCCTGGCAGGGTCGCCATGTAATATTTTGACGCAACGGAGTGTTATAAATAAAACTCAATACTTGTAGGAGCTGGCTTCCCAACTATAATGAACTGTAAAGAACTCTCTTTATTGTAGATTTTCCAGAGCTTATATACTAGTTTTTCACAGCGTCATCCTTCGTCACATGACATATAACCGTGTTAGTCCACCGACGCGTTCGCCGGCGAAAGCGAATCGCTGGCGATAGCGAATCGCCTGCGGAATGTTAGTACACTGCAGGTTTTTATATGGCATGACGCGTAGCGAAGCGAAATATGACATTTGCGAATCGCCAGCGTCGGTGTAACAGCCATTTCGCCGCTACGAGCGAAACAGTATCTGATAAGGATGCAACTATACAAATCTCGCTTAGTTTGAGCGAGACACAGCATAAGCTAAACGCTCTCATACAACTGACAAGTTTTTTGAAGTTTCGTCGCCGCCAGCGAACGCGTCAGTGGACTAAAGGCGTAAAGCTCAAATGCACAATTTAAAAATCGGTATGGTAAAAATAATCATTTTTTGCAAACAAACGCAAGAAATACGCAAGGGTCAGTAGCAGGTACCGACCGCTATTTTTCCTAAACGGACTGCATTAACAATACGACGACGCTCAGCAGGACATCGTCAGCATTACCCACCCAAGCCACGCTATCCGTTACCGTTCGAGAGGACGAAGCGATACAAAATTGTTACGAGCACTAGGCTTTTGAGCTATATACCCCGCGAGCTTATAGAGATTGCAGATCGAACGTAGGGAATCTATATAAATATAGGCGCTTAGGCCTCTTGCGCCAACTTTGAAATTTTCAAAAAATGGCTAGACTATCGATTTTCATACGTTTATCGAACCTGCTCTTATAATTTCACGAGAATCGGTTGAGAAATGCGACATCTAAAGGAGAACACCCAGATATACCAAAGAATTTTTGGCCAGGCTGTAACGGAGACCTGTACGATGACTGTACAATGATTCGGAGACCTCGCTCGCTGCGCTCGATCGGTCGATGAAACGGAGTCCTCGTTCGCTTCGCTCGCTCGGTCAATGAACATGAAGATAATGATTTTAGTCTCGTTTTAATTAAATATTTTTTTCGTATTTAGATTATAAAATTCTAATTAGTTGTCTGAAGTATTTTCAAAGTATCGCAATTCTAAATTATTATTTATTTATGTATGTCCATTCTCCATCTAGACGTAATTTACTTATATTAATTTTTAAGAGCGTGTAATATTGTCCCTCTTTTAGTGGTTAGGGCAAACCCTACCCTTTTCCCAGCACTCTCGGTCTATTGCCTTTTGACAACAACTTTTGTTGCCATTTCTTCTCTCACAAAATAATTTTGAGGAAATTATTTTAAATTCACACACACGTCGCATAAATATGCGACGTGAATAGCATCCAAGGAGCGCGCTCCCCAAAATACGCCTTCCTGCCTAGATTATCAGTGATACATGGATCCAGTTATTTTTTAATGTAGCCCAACTCAATACCCCGAGGGCTTCTTTTTCATTTTTTGATATCACATTTAGTTTTTGAAATATAGTTGATTTTATGACAAAAGACCCTAAAAATTTGGTCAAATTTTACACATTTTTGCGATTTTCAAACAACTTTTTCGATTTTTTTTTCACCATATTATAGCCCTTGCCAATACGCGTCTTTTGAGACCTCAAACATTCATGTAGTTGTACCTCTCGATACCAAAGCGATGGAGCGAAAATGGGGACTACCGTAAAACGGGGAAAATAGGAATGGCGGGGTAAATTGGTATAAAAATCAGCTTTTCTAAACGTTTCTTTTATTGTTACTTCTATTTATTAGAGATTATCACCTTCTTGTTTTTGAACGAGCTTATATGTTTTTGCTACTGGCCACACTGAGTATTTAAGCCAGCCAATCAGGATTCATTTAGAAAAGTCACGTTTTTCTGAGGTTGTCGTAGCCACGTAAAATTACATAGTACAAGAAATGTATATTGAGAGTGATTAATCAAAGAAAAGTGCTGAAATCCGAGTTATTATTATTGAGACACTTGTCTGTTATTTGGAAAAACTTTAAGGAGGATGATTTATTACGTAATTTCATTGAAAATCTAACTTTGAATAATATACTCTTATTTAGGTTATTTAGGTGTTAATAGGAACGTGAAAGGGGGAAATAGGCATATAAAGTGGGTATAATAGGAACGACGCGGGGGTTACATGGAACAACACGGGGGATATTTGTTTTGAGAAAGAGGTAAATTGGAATACCGTCGCCTCAGTGCTTGTTTGTTCTATCTACCAAATTTATCAAAAATGAACTTTGAATGCAGTATTGTTAGAAATTAAATTTCAGTCCTGTTAGATAAAAAATATTTATAACTTTTTACTCTTAAAATAACAAAAAATTAATTCCAATTTTATTTGTCACACGACACTGTAATGAAATGTTAGTGCTTGTTTGTTCTATATCCAGCGATTGTTTTATGTCCTCACTCGTATAGGACGTTCAGAGCTTGCTTGTTCTATGTCCACTCAACCGACCAATCATAGCCCGCGACGTCATGTCCGCCATTTTGTTTGATTGTCACTGTGGCAGGAGACATCGCAACAAGTACTTTGTTGCTCCCGAAAATAATTCGAAAAAACTTGTTTTGACGAAGTTTTTGGTGTTTAATCTTATTTTATACATACATAAATTGTTTAAAAGTAAGTCACGGTCTGATTATAAACAAGAATTCAATCAGACGCTGCCTCAGAGTGTGCAGTAAGCACTTTTAAATTTTCACTTGAGTTCGTTTTGAATTTATAACAGGGTGTTGTTTTTCAGCGACTTTGTTGAACCATCTCCAAGCTAAGTCCAAGAGTGTTATCGTATAAGTACATTGCTATTCTTAGAAATGTCAAAGAATATAAGTAGGTATTACTAGCAACCGCCCGCGTAGAATTCGATTCTCCGACTCCGCTCAGCTCAGCTCAGCTGTTTGTAACTCAATACCTGCATTTGGTTTTTGGCAGCAACACGGTACTATTAACTAGTTAAGGTTTACACTCCTCAATTATTGAGCTATTGTGAACGGAGTAGGGAGTCTTTCGGGACCGGGACCGCGGTCCTAGACGCCAAAACTTGCTTGCTTCGTGTGCAAGTTTTTTTCATGAACTATGCGGTGGAATAAAGAAAGCATAGCCCTAAAAACATAACAGTCCTCTTTAGGCAATCGTGTTAAAAATACTAAAGTTAGTAAGTAGTAAACTAATTGAGTTCAGCATAGTGTTTTTTTCTTTTTCTTTTAAACCTATAAAACATCTTATTAACTAAAATAGTTTTGCTTTTTTATTTGTTATGAATAATATCGTGAATTAAACACCACCCTGTATAATATACCTGGGAGATAGAACAATTAAGCACGCAAATATGATATAGTCACTTTGTCGTATGTCGAATGTGGTAATGTTCTATGTCCACATTCGTAATTATTTTTGTGCATTTTTGTTCTATCTCCACATAAAAACTGTAATAAAAGGTATAATAATTTCCCTTCTACAGATAAAAGTTATAACCATTAATTCATAGGTAACTCATGTATTTTTAAAGACCTTCAAAAGTAGAAGCTAAAGCTTTTTTAAATAAATACAGCAAAAAACGCTTCTCCTGTAAAATTTGACTGATGGTAGATAGAACAAACAAGCACTGAAGCGACGATACCTGTATAGGGTTGTCCAAATCTAAAACATTTAGTCTAGGTATTGATTTAATTTTTTTAACTACCTAACCTAAAATGTTTGATATCATTTATTATTATTATTTGGTATCTGTACTTTAAATATTTACTGCTTGGATACGTAGCTCATAACCATGAGGAAGGTAGGTACTCTTCACCTAACCCGGTGAAAAGTAAGTACCTAGGTACCTACTAACTTTGGATATATGGAGTGACAGCCCTAGTTATATTTCCGATTTACCTCTGCCACGTACCTATTATCCCCTCCAGGGGTAAATTGGAATTCTCTAGGGTTTTTATTGAATTTCTGAAAACAATACAATAATTTTGGAATTTTAACCTTGTTAACACATAACAGAGCATAGCATGCATTTTTTACTATACCATAAAGGACCCTAACCGTTGTGGGACAAGGTTTAAATTGTCTTTGACAGTGAAGACTGGACCTATTTACCCCGTTTTACGGTATACAGAAACGATCGAAAAAACATTTCCAATGTTAAAAGCGTCTCGGTATTGAACCAAGGAATATTTTAGGTTATTACACTTTTTTCCGGTCCGCGCGCGGAAGTCCTTGTTGCTCGAAGGCAGTTTCCCATCAGTCTATACGTGACCAGACTGACGGACCAGACTGACACCAGGCCCTTGATTCTACAAATTATAAACGTAGATGTCGTGCCTCAATTGTGTCTCAAAGGCCAAAGAAATCATCGTAATAAAACATAGAAGTATTACAGAGATCGAGAGATCTTGTTACTTTTCAATTTCCTTGGATCTTGAGACACAATTGAAACACGACATTTACGTTTGTAATTAGTGGAATCGGCCCGCAGACTGTGCGTGTAATATCCGCCTTAGGAAATTTTTCTCTGCCTCTGGTTGACAAGAAAAAGCGCACAAGGTTATTATTATTACGATCCGGCTTTTATAAAACGCCGCCTGTTGAAACTTTTTTGATTTTTTATACTGATTTTTTTTCTTAATTCTTTAGTCCACTGACGCGTTCGCTGGCGGCGACGAAACTTCAAAAAACTCGTCAGTTGTACGAGAGCGTTTTGCTTATTTGTATAGTTGCATTGCATCCTTATCAGCTACTGTTTCGCTCGTAGCGGTGAATGCTCGTTGGCGATTCGCAAATGTCATATTTCGCTTCGCAACGCGTCATGCCATATACCTGCCCATATATATATGCATATATATGTACCTGCGTACTAACGTTCCGCAGGTGATTCGCTATCGCCAGCGTTTCGTAGCGATTCGCTTTCGCCGGCGAACGCGTCGGTGGACTAACACCACAGAAATATTTTTTTTTCTTACTATTATTATATGTCTGTGACTAACACGGTTAGCTGTCAGAAAATCGCCCATTGGGGCATATTACATTGTCAATATTATCATGATCCTAATATCGCGGTATTGCAAATATTGAATTTGGGCTATTACATTATCAATAATATCATCATCAGTACTCATTTGAAAATACTGGAGTAAGTAGTGTTTCGAACAAGATAAATTTAAAAAAAATCATGGACTCTAGAAAAAGCTGCTATAGCAATAATACTCGCATGCACGATAAAAACTAAACGGAAAAAGAGGAAGTGTTGGGAAAAGACTGGATTTCGAAACGAAATCAATATACATATTTAAATATTACGCAAGAAATGATCTTGGGCGACGATTTAGATTAGACGATTACAGCAGTTATTTTAGAATGAGTGAAGACTGGTTTGAGAAGCTTTAAAATTTGGTTTTGCCGTACATTACCAAACAAGACACACAAATAAGAAAGGCTATAGAGAGAGATAAAAACTTGCCGTAACATTACGCTACTTAGCAACTGGTAGAAGCTTCAAATGCTTAAAAACATTAAACTCATATTTTATTAATAATAATTGTATATAACTTTATTAAACTTAAACTCTGACGTTGTTCCGACATGGCTGCGATCACGGAAATATGAATAAGAGGCTGCGATCGAATACTGACAGAAAAAATATCTCGATGCGCTTACACTTCAATAATATTGAAGCCACGCCCCTGAATATCGCGGATTTTAAGATTTTTGAATAATTTGTGATATTATCACGATGCGATATAGCCTATTACACCATCAATATTACCACGGTATCGTAATATTATTGACAATGTAACATGCCCCATTCACGCACCGCATATTTCATGCAGCATAGCGAATAGGTCACTATATTTATTGTCTATGCTATTGTCGATCGTTTTTCGGTACGAAACGTTGGTAGCATTGTACTTCCTGTCTGTATTGTCTATGACACAGTACGCTGCCATTTTGATTTTGAACCGCAGTGCTTTTTGTTCGTGTGGAGCGTTTGCTCGTTGTGAAGAGAAAATTGTGATTTAGCCAAGTAGTTTTATTTTTAATCGAACTCTATCAAAATGAGCTGGCAAGATTACGTTGATAAACAGTTAATGGCCTCCAGATGTGTTACAAAAGCTGCGATTGCCGGTCACGATGGCAATGTCTGGGCCAAGTCGGAAGGTTTCGAAGTAAGTTTCATGCTCCGCAGGGCCTATGTGATCAGTGCATTGTTAAGAATTCAGATATAGTGCGTACATTTGTGCTTTAAAGTGTTTAAAATGTGCTAACAGTGCTATTGAGTAAATGGATGACGAATTCTATTCGGCAAGTTTGACAAGATGGCGACATGTGGCAGAAGGCTGGCAGCCAATTCTAAGTACTTAGAATGTGAATTTTATGAAGTCATCAGAGGATATCTTTGTACTTATAAACAGGAAACACTTCATCTTTAATATTTGACCACCAATTCCTCTTATCATCGTTTCTCACTGAACTTCATTCATCGCCCGCGAAATGACGGTACCGGCCGGTTTGATTTGCTAAAGTACCTACCTATTTACTGACAAACTTTGGCAATTTCTCAAATTGATATACCTAATTCAATGATTCCTCAGTTTATCATTATTTTTGCAAGAATATGTTTTGCAATTTGGAGAATATATTCTCACCAGGGCTTCGCTTGAGGGAATTTCGTGTTGTAAGGACCCCATGTGTTATTCCAGTATTTTTTATCAGTGTACTAAACTTATTGGAAATTGGTCTAGTTGAGTTTGTGTCAGTGAGTAACAAACACACACAACAAATCACATCTAAACTCTTGCATCTTATATAAAACAAAGTCTGGTTAGTTACATACCCCATTTAAAACAAAAAGGGCTGTGTCATTTTACATGAAAGGTCAAACATGGAATAGCATAGTCTTGATCATTTTTATTCCGAAATTTCTATGGGAGCAGAGCCCTAAGTCGCAGCTAGGTTATAATTTTAGTAAGAAGGGTTAGCTTTACCAGAAAGAGTATCAGTATTTCCAAAAACCAAACCTAATTAATATGTATGCATTATTCCATACACTGATAAAGTATGCATATAGCAAAATTAAATTGATAACATGACTTGCCTGTTAATTGCTCTTTGTTTTTTTACAAAACTGACCAAAAAAGGAGTGTTATGTTATCAGGGTTCATGTATGTATGTAAGTTCAGTATCAGATTTTGATTTGAGATGTATTATTAGATTCCTTGCATTCCTCCGAGTGATAATATAGGTTATGTTGTCAGTCAGTCATGTTTTTTATTTCTTGGATAATTAGCTTGTTATCTACAACTAGGTGTGCCCCTGGGGCTTCACTCCTTTGAGAATTTTGAGATAAAAAGTACCCTATGTGCTATTCACAGTATCTTATACCAGTGCAGGTACCTAATTTTTATCACCAACTATCCTAACAGACTGAGCATGATTGAGTAACAAACATCCAAACTTTCTCATATTATATAAATTGTTTTTGAAACAAAACCATTATTTTAATTTTAATGAGAGTTCTTGTCAAAACTGTTGGTGTTAATATTGGCCATTACACTAATTTCAAAATTGATACGATATCCAGTTGTATAGCCTGACCCGGAATATAAAAACCCTCGCCATGTTGCCGAAAAGTAATAAAACTAGTTTCTTATACTGGCAACTAATTTAAAAACCCATCTGTCATTTCTTCTATCAAAGTTTGACTTTCAATCAAGGGCGGATATTTAACGTAGTGATTTTTTTCTCTCTGGGCGGATAAAGTAGGTATTTTTTCTGGCAAGGGCACCATTTTCCATTCTCGAGAATATTTCTGAGAATTTTTATGAAAGTTTTCGCTTGTTCTTTGAAAAATTCGAGAACGTCACACCACTAATGGTAAAATAGGTGGTGGATTAATTTTTTGGAAATACTTACTAAGAAACTATTTAGTACTAAATCCTGTTATTTTAACAACTTGAATCTTAATTTCATATGTAGGTACTGTTATGGAAGCTGCCTCCACAGTATGTATACAAAATAGCAGTCGGGGGGGGCACGTGCCCCCGTGCTACCACCCTTTAAATCCGCTACTGCTTTCAATAATGTTGCAATATAAAACACATATGTGCTGCGTCTAATTCAAGGTTTTTATATTACTGGTCAGGCTTTACCATAGATTCTATGCTTTTAACCTATGTTAGATCTCACAAACACTAGCTCACAACATTCTCAATTTCATCTTGCACATCTAACAAAAAAGTAAATCTCTTCATATGAAATGTTTTTGAATGTTTTCAATTGAGCACAATGAACTTTCAAAGATTAAAATGTCAAACCAAACTCATAATACCTACCTACTTAACCTTTTTGGGACCCAAGGCACAACTACCTAAAGTCCATTTATTCATAATTGTCCTATTATGTAAACAATCTTCACAGTACTTTTTGTTGAAAATAATCAAATATTAGTTCAAACCTAAACTTTCGAAAGGAATACATTTATTAAACACAAAAGTAATTTCCTAAAAAGTCTATTTTAAAAAATGTTGTAAAATCATAAAAAGATTGGTAAGATTGTTTACATAATAGGACTATTTTGAATAAATGGACCATAGTTAGCCTAAAATTTGTAATAACTGTCCAGCCTTAAGTTGTGTGCATTTTTCAACAATTCTATAATGGTGGATATGAAATAATTAAGTCACATTTATTATTTTGTTTATTCTTTATTGCACAAAATACAAATTGTAAAAGTACAAACATTAAATTACAGCCTTAATTCTAAAAACATTATCTAATAGTCTACTTTTGATCATACAGATTTATTTATATCCAGTGTAGGAAAACATTGTTAATGATTAGTCAGTAGGTAGGTACATGTGAAATGTAGAAGGCAGTTTCATACCAGACACAAAATTGAAAAATTATTTTTGCAATTGTAGAAATTTTTATAGGTAAATATTATTTTAAAAAGCTCCTTATTAATAATAATGCATATGGATTAAAATGAATGAAGATAAATGCTTTATTATACTTTGAAAAAAAGGAATATAACACAGTTACAATAGGTTGAATAAATGTGAAATATATAAGAAAATTTAAATGTGCATGTTAAAGGTACTGATACCGAAACATTGTCTCAAAATAAAAATATAAAAGTAGCTTTGGCCATTGCTTTATTTGTTAATGTATGATTAATGAAAACATTGTTAATGCACACTACCTGACTGTTAGTTTACTAGTGTGAATACGACAATAGCCGCTAGATGGCGGTAGTTGTCAAACTAGGGTGGAACTAAAGTGGTCAATGTAACTTTTAGTATCATCGTATCATAGACCACTTTAGTTCCAGGCTACTCTTCATGTCAGATGCCTTAGGTAACTTGAGTAAATCTGACAACACCAGTGTATTTATAACATTCTTGATAAGATGATTAATTACTTATTACAGAATTTCATCACATCATGACTTTTGTGCTAACTTTATAATCACACCAATTTTATACATTTTTAAAGCTAAAGGCAAAAATATAAGAAGTAGATAGATAAATAAGTAAGTGAATATATCACAGGGTAATAAACAAACCAGGTATTTCACAAAAAAACATAGGGATACCATGAAATCTCAAAATATTCTTATTATTAATTAGTATTGTCAGATCTTCTATCTACTAGATATAAAATATATAGGTAATTACTTATTTTCAAAGGGGGCTCACTCGATAAGCACACACACACACTACTTTATTCATCAACAGTTTTCTTCATTTCACTAGATTTAGTTTAGCATTTTATCATAGCACTAAAAATTTTTGGTAAGAAAATATAATGAACAAGGATATTCGACATCTACCGTGATTTCGTGGTATCCCTAGGGATTTTGTGAAAACCCTGGCTGGTTCCATGATTTCTCTGCGACCAAAATACCTAGATATTCAATTACTGGGTTGATTCGGAGTTGAATTTATTCTAACCATTTGAAATCTTTATTAAAATTTACTGTTAACCTCCTAGTTAATTGATAAAAAATATTAAGTCAAAATATCATAACCAGATACCTATCTTAAACAAAATGTGTGTCTAATTACACCACCTTTAGAACTTAACACTATGACTCCATATCGAACAATATAGATCCTTTAGTATAGGGTGTATACATTATCTCTCTCTCTTTAGTCGTATTTTCTCATGACTGAAGGTCGTGGTCATTATATGAAATGAAACACACACAACAACTCTCTTGGCAATTTTAAAGGAGTGGTTTGCCATTGCCTTCTCCATTTCACACACTAGCTGATAATCATCAGCCAGAGTGCAGGTTTCCTCACGATGTTTTCCTTCACCGGAAGCAAGTGGTGGTTAATGAAAACTAACATGAGTCAGATTGGTATACAAACTCACGTAGCCCGGGCAGGATTCGAACCTGGGATTTTGCATCCACAGGCGGGCGCCCTACCACTCGGCCACCACCGCTTCATTATTATATATATTATACAAACATTTAAATTTTGTTATTGGATAAAACTGCCTTTGCTGGCCCTGAATAATTCCATCTATAGTAATTCATTAAATTTTGTAATAGTAAGTTCAACTTCTTTTGGTTTTCAGATCGATTCCTGTAAAAGTACTTTAAGATATTGCTTGTTAACAAATGTTATGATTCTAGGTCAATGGGAGTTTTTACCTATAGGTTTTAATTCCTTTATGAACCTACCCCATAGGTTTTAATTCCTTTATTAAATCGCAAAATTTACAATATTTAGTCATTTCTTCATATTTTTTTAAAAAGAGACCGAACAAAGACAGGTAAATTGCAAACCAGGCAACCTGCATAACACCATGTTGATGTACCTATTAAGTATAATTTTATTTATAACTGATAGTAGATCCATACACACCTATACATACATAATAATAAAACTAATTGGTCTATACATATATTTTTTTAAATGTCTTCTATGCCTGTGCATAGGAGATATTTAAGATATAGATTTTTATATGATCATAGATAAATCGTTTTTGAAAACCAATAAAATCGTTTATTAGGAATAATTAAAAATCAACATATTTTTTTTTAAATTTATATCTCTTTGTTTGTAATGCAAAAACTACTATATGTAATTTGATGCTTATTTCATATTGTATTGTTGAAGCACAGAAATAAATCGATGTTGAAGGACTGAATTAAAATCTTCTGCACAGATTTTGATAGAATTTGGTACTCTGGTTGGAACACAGACATCATCATAAAACAATTTACAATTGTGTTTGAATATACAATACAAATAATTAAAATAATTCCGAAATAATATTAGAACTAAAATAAAATTAAAACAAAATTAATTAAAATTTTGTTTTACAAAATTTTAAATGGCGATAAATGCTAAACTTTTCATGGGCGGAAGAACTCCTCTATGTCGATATATTTTTTTCAATTATCATTTTTTTCAGCTTATTTTTAAACAAGTTGAAACTGAGATTTCCTCTAAATTCCACTGGCAGTCTATTAAAAAGTGTAACGGCTTGATAAAGTGAACTATGCTTGACAACAATAAGATCCGTATAATATTACATTTAGGATATTTCCTTCTTGTTCCTATACGCTCAATCCTTTCATTTTCCAATTCCAGTTGAGGAAGCTCTCTATATTTCGTCACGGACGATATATCACTATATATCGTCCGTGGGTTGGAAATACCTACCGGAAATAGCACGGTACTTTTTATCCTGAAATTTCTACGGAAGCGAAGCCCCAGGGCGCAGCTCGTCTATGACATTTCTTGTATTTAGACTTGAGTTATAATTACAAGAAAATTCAAGAAATTAAAACCTAGGTATTAAATAAACTTTAACTAAAAATATAAGTCCTCTGATTTTAGATCTAGTTTTGGTGGAGTGATCAAGTTGTCCGCCTGTGGTTTAAGAATCCCAGTTTCGAATCCTACTCTTGCATCTTAAGTTTGTACGTTACCTACGTACAAACTTAAGATGCAAGACCTTTCAATCTGACTCATGTATAGTAATTAATTTTCATATCACTACTTGTGTCCGATGAAGGAAACCTGCGGTCTACTTGTTTATTTATCAGCTAGTGTGTGGAATGGAGAACGCAATAGCAAAGCACTTCATTATCATTGTCAAGAAAGAAGCATAACATAGTTGTAGTAGTTTCATTCCACGTAATGATCAGGAGCCAATTCTCACGCAATCGTAAAAAGTTCACGTTCGTAAAAAAATTCGAAATTCGATTTTTTTTCGAAGGCAACACATTTTGCGTATTCTCAGAACTTTACAATCGAAATATTTCTATCGAACATCACTCGAACGCAACGAGTGGTACTGACCAATCGAAATAACTCGTATTCGAACTTCAGCTGATAAAATAAGTTTGTTTAAGGTTATGTGGGATAAGTTTAGTTTGATTTTAGCGATTTTTTTGTTGAAGTTTTGAAATCATTTGATTAAAATGAATTAAGAAGAGTTCAAAGTCGCCTTTTTCGGGAATTTAGTTGACGAAGGTGTAAACTTCCCACTTTTTAACTTGGGGTTTCCACCAAATCAAATCATATCAAATCATTCAAATCAACCAAATGGATTAAGTGGAGATTTTCTCGACACTGGCATATTTATCTTATCCATTCCCTTCAACGTAACAAAACTATAAAATAATAGGGTAAATAGTAAATACGACCAAACTTCGATCACTGACATTGACACAAGACAACTTTTTAATATGTTACATATTTTTCAAAACAACTTAGGAAATATTCCAAATTTTACTTTTTTAAACGTTTTGAAACCGTGATTAATTAAATAATATTTTTTTGAGTTTAAAAAATAATCTTACGAGCTTCGTGATTTTCGAAATTTTGTGAAAATCACCAATTGTTAGGTAAAAATTACAATCTTTTTCCAAGCGTTTTAAAAAACGACGTAATGAAACATAATAAATTGTCTATGGTACGTTCCATTTGACAGTTCGAGTGGTACTTGTTCTATCGTGCCCCAGAATACGAAATATAGGAAACGTTCGAACTTTATAGTAGAAACGACATCTTCGAATAGAAATTACCACACTGAAAAAGTTCAATTACTTGAGAATCGGCCCCCAGGACTGTCAGCCATGGGGAATAGTCACGAATAGTGATAAGTACGACTATATGTAGTTAGATAACAAGATCATTAGCATTTAAGTTTAGGTACTAGTTAGCTGCGCCCCGGACCTCCGCACCCATACACTATGTGCTATTCCCGGTATTTTACCACCAGTGTCCCAAATTTCATCGAAATCTGTCTAGTTGATTTTGCGTGATTCCTCTCACACATTCAAACTTTCGCATTTATAATGTTACTAGCTGCTTAATTGCTTAATTTCGGGATATAAGTACCTAAGTATGTGTTATTCCCACAATTTTTCTACTCTTGTACTAAAATTCATGGAAATCCGTCCAAAAGATTTTGCGTGATTGAGACAAACTCACATTCAAACTTTCGCATTTTCATGTACCTAACTACAAACATATATTAGTGAGATTTACTAGCTGCCCTCCGGGGCTCCGCCCCCGTGGGAATTACGTCATGAAAAGTAGCCTATTTACTATTCCAGGTTTCATTTCATCGAAATCCGTTATTGAACTTACATGTAACTAAACAACACATTACATTGCAATCTCATCATCTCATACTAAAAAACTTATTAAAAAATCGCAAGGCAACGTGCCCAGAATTCTATATCACTATCACTATCACTACATCACTTCACTACATAGTATAAAACAAAGTCGCTTTCTCTGTCCCTATGTCCCTTTGTATGCTTAAATCTTTGAAACTACGCAACGGATTTTCATGTGGTTTTTTTTAGTAGATAGAGTGATTCAAGAGGAAGGTTTATATCCCGTGCGAAGCCGGGGCGGGTCGCTAGTCTATAATAAAACATATTTTTGGAGATCAAAATAGTAATAAAATATTAATTATCAACTAAATTCGAGAGGTACATTTTGAATTAGAAAGTATTCCTTCCACTAAACAATTTGAGCAAAGCAAAACTGAAACACTTCTTCGAGAACAAAATAACTGAAAGAAAATATTAAAAATCAACACAATTAAAGTTACATTTTAACATTACATTGCAATCAATACTAAAAAACTTTAAATTAAAAAATCGCAAGCCAACGTGCCCAGAATACTGGCAGTTGGTGTATTCTGCCGGCACTTTAATCCCTTTCAGCCCTATCTTTAACGAGCGTGCGCTTGCGTGTAGGTGGGATTTCTCATATTGTTATATTTGTCTGTTTAGGTAATTAAGTTTTATTTATGTTACTTTAGTAGGTCGCATTAGTAGAAGTACATCTATAGGTAGAACGTTATTACCCTACTGCAAAGGAAGGGTTGTTTTTCGCGAGTATCCTGTATGTAGTTGTTACTTACTATATCTTTGAGATTGCCTTCCGAAACCCATAATTTTGATACCCCACTCGATTAGATTGATCCAATATACTTTTTCGTACTGCTATTTATCGTGTATATGTACAATCTGCCATTTCGTTTTCATGATAACGTCACATAGCCTATGTCACTTAAAATAATTCAAGGAACCTAAACACAATCGAAAGATAAGGCCGATGCACATTTTACATTTTATCAAAACCTTGGATACCTAGTATTGCTAGTATTATGAAATTTGGCCTATAGATAGCACAAGCAAAGAGACCTGCAAAAATACTTTGTTTGGAAACCAATTTTTTCATTCGTGACTTTGGAAATCAAGGATAACTTTTTCGTACTGCCATTTATCGTTTATATGTACAATCTGCCATTTCGTTTTCATGATGACGTCACATAGCCTATGTCACTTGGAAGAATGCAAGAAATCTAAACACAATTGAAAGATACGGCCGATGCACATTTTTACATTTTATCAAAACCTTGGACACCTAGTATTGCTAGTATTATGAAATTTGGCCTATAGATAGCACAAGCAAAGAGACCTGCAAAAATACCTACATTGTTCGGAAACCTAATTTTTTCATTTGTGACTCTAGAAATCAAGGAATAACAGTTCCCAAGTGCAAGTTTTTAAAGTATCTCATAAAATTTTATGTAATATTTGCTTGTCCACAGATATCAAAAGATGAAGTAGCAAAAATAGTAGCTGGTTTTGAAAATGAATCACTTCTAACGAGCGGTGGCGTGACGATAGCGGGTTCGCGGTACATCTACCTCAGTGGCACAGACCGCATCGTACGTGCGAAACTCGGCAAGGTCGGCGTACACTGCATGAAGACACAACAAGGTAAGCTATACTATGTTTACATATAATCCCTTCATTGAGGGAAGACCACGCGGAATTAGCTTTGCTGGTATCATTATTATGCTATTCGGCAATAAAGTGTCTTGTCTTGGCAACACATTGAAAATATGCCAAAACATGATTTGACACTAATTGTTACATTGTTTTGGTTTCTTACCTCAATAGGCAACGAAACCCTTATAAAGGATCTGTCGGTCCGTCTGGCTGTCAATACCGTAAATGTTGCTAATTTTCGCAAATTTTATCTACTTACATCTAGATTGAAAGACGATTTTTATCTAGCAAGTATAAATTTGTAAAGCACGATTTATTGAAAAAGTCTACTATCATGGGACCCAGTTCGGGTTGTGACGTATTGCAATGACCACGACGCGTTGTGAACGATGTTTTCGCTCACATCGCGAGCTTTTTCGGTTTTTGTGCAGCGCGGTGCAATGTGATAGCTGCCTAATCCTCTCTTTCTCCATCACTGAGAGTTATCGGGAAAATAGTTGTGATCTGCCAAATTCCCTGAACGATTTAGATGTGCTCTCTTGTTAGGATCCCTAGATAATTCGTATTGAATAAATCGTATTACATTATCAAGTAAACTATTTCAGAGGGCGGCAGTCGTGGTTTTTTTATTGTGATCAAAATATAACTAACAGCATATGAACTTCCCAAGTCCATTCCCATCAAATTCGCCGCTATACAGATTCATCTCACTTCAGTTAAAATTGTAAATACCTAGATTGCAATCTATCTCGCGAGATTTTAATCTATCGAGAAATTGTCAACTGAAAAAAACAATCTAAAGGCCCATTTACAATATTTTTCATTCAATTTTTAAATTTCATTCATCTATTGTGTGTTGTTTACACCGAGGTTCGCGTAGTGTATTTTTTTTTCGACTGTATTGCATTATGTAAATGGACATAACTTGCATTATGTAAATGGGCCTTAACGCATTATTTTTCGCTACTTTACAATCTGTCATCTAGCGTGCTGATTTGTCAATCTTACAGTTTAGTTAGAATCTCGTGAGATAGAATGTAACGGCTTTACAATTTTACGGTGACAGATATACCTCAAGGGTAATGGATATGAATTGACATTCACCTTCAGCCATTTCGTATATTTAACCTGAATGCATCGCATGTATATGAAGTTATATTTTGTTTCAGCCGTCGTAATCGCTTTGTATCAAGAACCCATCCAACCCCAACAAGCCGCGTCTGTAGTCGAGAAGTTAGGAGACTATTTAATTAACTGTGGTTATTAGAGGTAAGTTAGTGTAAACACTTTAAATCATATAAATTTGAAATTAATGTACCTATTTCCTGATTATTGTCGATTTATAATCATTCTCCTAGTGAAGTTCAAATTATTTTCTCAATCAAAATCAATATATTTTTGTTATAAATTATAATGACTGTTTTTGATTGAGCGTAAATGTAATTTCTCTTGTCCACAGATCCAAGCGCGCCGTGATCTAAGAATACTATAAGATAATATTTTTTCCACAGGGAAATAAGTAACTGCATTTTGTATATTCTATAAAGTGATAAGGACCGGTCATTTGTTTTGATATTTGATGAATTATGGCGTCATCAGCGTCTGATGCGTTTAGTATCTGTTTGCAGAAGCTATTACTTTGCGGATTCTGGACTCTTTTTATACGCTCACCGATTCCACAGAGTAATTGATTCTGTGAACTAATTGAAAATTATATTTTAAAATTGCTTGTCGACCACTAAAGCTTTGCAAGCAGGTCTCAAAGCATGATGTATAGAGATTTTTAGGTTTTCTTTTTAAGCATCCTAATACTTGCTGAATAACTGATCATTCTGCGCGAATAAACCATTGTCGAGTCCTACCTACCTAGGTACTGCAAATCGTCGACCACGGCAAGACGATTTGCCCGTGTAAAGATGCCTGACAAGAAATTATAATAACCGCGTAATGAAATTACTGTAACAATATTATTACAACATTATACATATATATATTATCTAATTACAAATAAGCATTTGTGTAAGGGCTTGTTACGAATGAAAGACACTGTAACCCAAGTATTTCATTTAATTGAAAATCTCTAGTCCCACTGGAACCATCGTGTGAATAATATGATATTCGATACAGTGTGTGCCAATGGCGCGTAGGGCATTGCGGCCTCGGCGTCAGCCGCGGGCATGGCCACGGCCCAGGCGCATCCGCCGTTGCATATACTGCTATGCTTTTTCTTTTAAATCGTGCCGCATTTATAATATCTTGTAGTAAGTAAACATTTGCATTCTGTTATTTATAATCTTAGCTGCAGAAACTATAAGCGCTCAATTTTACCCTGTATCCTCAAACAAGGCTTGCAGTAAACGAAGGGTGCATATTGTTTATATTTGATATTACTACTATAGCTTTGTACATTGTTTCTGATAAGCGATGGGAACTGTGTCTATCTAATAATAAAATGATTTGTATTATAATGACTTGTTTTTCTGTTTTGTTCAGATCACACCTTCCTTATGGCTGGGGCAGGGCTTATGGGGAATATAAATTAAAGATTCAAAATGTTATTGCTATTGAACATAATTTATTTTCTTTTGACAAAATCTACAATAGTAAGAGTTAAGTACACTCGAATACAAGGATTGGTATAAAATGTTAACTTGTAGCAATAGCCTTTCAAGTTGGTTCTTTAAATTACGACACACAAGGGCCATATTTTATGATACCTAAATCTACGTCGTAATTAACAAAAAAAAAAATGAGATTCAAAATAGATAACTATATTTTTTTGTGAAAAGGTACTTTTGGTATGAACTATTTTGCCCCGACAACAGTTTTTGAATGTAAAACTATGGATGTTATTGCTACGTGGATATCTACATTTCTACATTCTATTATCCAAAATGAAGTTTAGTACTTTTGTAATAAATATATCTTAAATAAATTATGCATTGATATAATTGTTTAGACAAATTAATGGTACCCACTATACACTTTTTTTTAAACAATAGCGGCTTCAATAAGCCTGTTACTAATTTTAGGGTACATACATTTCCAGAAATTCCAGATTAAGCATTACAAGGTAGGCTTGGCTTGCGGATAGACTTTTTTCTTGCGCTTAGTAGTACCAAATACTATATAAACTCTCCCTAGAGTTTATATAGTATTTGGTAGTACCCATAGACAATAGTTTCTATTTCATTATCGAGTGAACAAGAAGTTGCGGTATCAAATACATTTGTTTTTCAAAATTGTGCAGGATTTTTAAATTTTACATTGGACCTGTGGATTCCTTTAAATCATTAGTTCTCTTGCTTCTCAATGCTAATAAAAGCATCTCTCCCTACTCCTCAATCTCAGCACAGATTCTTTTATAGGGTTGAGTCAGAAGCATTCCCCTCATGTAATCAGGGATGTTCTAAGGAATAGTGACGAGATTTTTTCCACAGGCTTCTGAAGAATCCTTTGCGTTGTTTCTGTCCCGGGTGTTCCTCGCCTGTCAACAAAAAAGAAATGTGCGTTAAAAAAATAAAATGTTACTAATGACTACAACTATAACGTCATCCGGACGTCCTTATCTGGCTTCCTCGTTTGATATGATGAATAGATAAATAATTCAACAAATATTAACAGCAATGGATATTTTTGATTTGCAAGTTTCAGCACTGAAAAGGAGTGTATTCGTGTGATCAAAGGCTACCTAGCTGTTGGGTTAGATAGATATTGTACTCATATGGAGAAATAAACCGTTGCTCGGCAGCGGCGCTATGCGAAGTTGTTAGACGAAAAACTCAATTCTTTTGCACAGTCACTGCTCACCGAAACCCAATTAGCTGCAGTTTTTTTTTATACAGCCGCTCTATAGAGACATGAATTAATTTAAAGCTCATGAAACCGTGAACGATTTTCTTTAGAAATTCAATAATCCGCTAACTATTTGTTTTGACACCAAATCAATTTTTGTAAAAGAAATAATCAAGTTTGAATATTTGCATTTCGAACGCGCCATACTCTGAAACTGAACACTGTGACTGAACTAATGATTCGCGTCAGTACCTATATTATTTTTTCTTTGCTAATGAAAATCTTTCCTAAAATTCCACGAGGGCAGAGTCCTGGGCTTTATGCCAAGTTACGACGAAATAAGCCGTCAGTAGGGCAGGGCATCCCAGAATAGACGATAAGTAGGTATTTTCCAGCACGCGTCTCGAATGCCATACACACTGCTTAAAATAGTAGTGTAGTGAGTGATACCGCTCGCGCGATACCTGATTCCATTGGACTGCTTGCTACTAACTAACGTTATTTTGTTATGCAATTATTGCAAGTATTAAGTTATTCCATCGTAACTTGTTCCTGTTTTTGGGCAGTAGATAAGTGGAATTAAAACATGTAAAATATATAACTAGGTACACAATAGGTGGAAAAATAGAAGTATCTTATCCTATTTATAAATCCGCGGTGGTGGTCTATACCGATTCAAGTTCAATGGCTAGACTCCCGGATAGAGATTGTTGACAGTTGACACACACCACCGCCATATGTTGATAATCCATTCGCAGTTGGTCAGAATGTCTGGTTATTTCTCAAAAGAAAAACGTCTTTATTATTTCTTAAAAGAATGAGTTTGTGTAAAGTGATCACCATGTTCGGGTTAATAAGTAAATCTTCACATTAGGCCGCTGCGCTGCCCCGTGGTGGCGTTTTTATATTATCTGATTAGGTATTTTAACCCATTCATTTCATACAATCAAAGATACCATAAATTATTTAGCATAAGTTTCCAGTCTTAAATTAACCACCGTTTCTATCATTATCATCTAAGTAAGAAAAGTATTCTAGTCAAGTATTCTGTATATATTTTCGGACCTTCGAGCCGGATAAGTTCCCTAGGAAAACTTAATTAGCATCGAATACTATCGAATGCCACGTAATATTTTTGGGAATATTGGGCATGTAAAAGCGATCGATGTATAGGAAAATGTTAGTTATTGCAATTCGAACCTCCTGAAAATAGTTCTCATCTCTTTAGTTAGCTAATGGGGTGGAATTCGCACTAGTCTGTTTTTAGGTAGCTACCTACTAAACTTAGTTGCTTTATCAAGGGGTCATCAATCGTGCAAGCAACTTCGGTCGACGGAATATTAATGAGGATTGATCCGGTTCCAAAACTACACGCGGGGCGATCAACCTGTGCTTATTTCCAACGATTTTTGTCTAAACAAGCTTTGCTCTGAGTTTCTTGATAATCATTTTCGAATGTATTAATAACCATAACATCTCAATAACCAGTAGAACTACATGTCTACATACGGCTCATGCGCAAAATGTCTTTTTTACAAAATGTACCCTAGTCGTAAAATGTCTTTCGGAGAAATTTCGATTTTCAAAGCAAAATCATGTATACTTTAATAAATGATTTTGCTATGAAAATCGAAATTTTTCGAAAGAGACACTACGAGAAAGAGACATTTTACGACTAGGGGACATTTTGCGAAAGTGACATTTTACGTATGAGCCCTACATATATACTTAGGTATAAAAACACAAATCAGTAGAACACGAACAAGGGAAACTTATTATAACAACAAGGGACACGTAAATAAAATCCTATCCTATCCTAATATTATAAATGCGTTAGTGAGTTTGTTTATTTCTTTTTTGTTTGTTTGTTACCTCTACGCTTTAACTACTGAACCAATCATCCTGAAAATTCGCATACTCATAGGTAGTATACCTACTGATAAGGACATAGGGTACCTTTCATCCCGGGAAAAAACGCACTGTTCCCGTGGGAAGTTCACGCGGGCGAAGCCGCGGGCAAAAGCTAGTTAGAAATAAAAGTAATTACTATTTTGATAAAATGCACTAAGTACTAAATTAATAGCACAAGAGTATTTAAAAAATTTTTAGTAATAGCTTGAATTTGCATTATAATTTTCGGACGCTTTGCTCCTGTTTATTCTGTTTTTGCGGTTGTGTTAAATGTATTTTTTTCTTTGATAGAGTTTATCTCCAAGTTTCAATAAACAAGTACATAATATAGGAAAAAATATGATGCTTTTTATATCTACAGTGACAGACAGTTGTTGATACTTATACCAAAGATTGCTAAATAGTTACACCCAGATAGTTTAAAATGCTGGGCGGTGACTCACACACACACACCACACCACACACTGCTTACACTATCAATGAACCAGACAACGAATTTCCGTTAACTAAATTTTTTTATCCTATTTGGTGACACATTCACAAAAAATAACAAACATCTAAAATTATCTATTACTGTTACGTACTTCTAATAAAATCATGCTTAACTAGAGGGTCATCTCAAAAAGCAATGTTTCCTTTGAAATGTGATTCATGTTCAACGGCTCCCCTTTGGGTGGATCTCGTTGAATCGTACCCAAATCGTACCTAGTAACGATGACGACAATGGATTCTTTAAATAATCGGGTCACGAAGATCGAGATGGGGAAGTGTGAAGGGCTAAGTGAGATCCTGAGGGGAGAGAGTACGCGGGGGGTGTACAGGGGTCGTCGACACTGCGGTGAAGGGCAGCGAGGTCGGTGCGTTCGCTTTCGTCGGCGCGCGACGCCGCCGTCGTCGGCCGACGTATTGATCGCAGCCTCCGCTCTCCCGGAGCTGATACCGTAGCCGAGCCGCCCGTCCTCCGATTCTCGAGCTTCCCAATTTTATTGGTACGAACGCAATTCTTTACCCGACTTTGCATAAGTAAGTATCCTCGTCATCGTAAGTAAGTATAATGCTTTATGGGTTGCCCATCGAGGACAGTATGAAAGTGTTTGATAAACGTGTTTGTTCCCGTCCAAAAAATCTTTAACAGTGTTACACCTGCAACTACCCACCCTTTTTCCCAATGAGTAACATTTTTACTAAACGACACTCTGTTGCTGCTCCTTATATTGTTCCTTATAAGAAACTAGATGACACGGCCAAGCGTTACGAGCAATAAAACTAAATTGCAAAATTCAGAGTAGAACAGTAACCCTACCCTGGCGGCCACGCGGGTTGCCGCAATGACCACCGGCGCCAGCTCACGTGACCGACACACGATCCGTCCCAATCTTGAAAACTTTTCTCACACTTATTCAAGAAAAATATGTTTTTCGTTCGTTTGCTATTTATACCGTTCAAATTCCATGAATTTAGCGCGCAACCTACATCTTTTCGTCATTTGGAGCTGTAGTAATATACATATTCTATGATACCTAGCTGTGCCCTGGGGTTTTGCGGGAATTTCGGGATATAGGTGTGTATATTATATTTACCCTATGTGCTATTCTCGGTATTTTTATATCCGTGTACCAAAATCGGAATGGTTTTATGGAGAAATAACATTCACAAGGGCAAAGCCTCTCGCAAAAGGTACCTACCTAGTTTGAAAGAAAATTCTGTTTATAGGTGTATAATGTCGTCCCCATATGAACAATAAAAATAAATCAACTACAAAATAAATCACTATTTAAATTAATTGCTAATCATCTTCTGGTCAACGTCCGTTGATAAGAGCGGTCATGAACTTTTATCGGTACTGTAATCATTATTTATTTATCCTTTTGCAATACATAGGTATATGATGTCTTATGTCGTTTACTAATGAACAAGTTCACCACTCCGGCTATATTCTGGCTTTATTAGGTGGGGCTAATATCCCCACACGAATTGGGATATCTACTCGTGTGGTGCAACCATTGTCTGATTCAAATTAGGTATTAAAATACGTGTACGATTTAAAATAATAATTGTAGATTCTTCTTTAATTAAACTACAATAAGTATTCTATCCAATTATAACATTTTTAGACATCTAGATGTTTTCAGGTCCAAGAGTTTAAGTGCACTAATTAGTGCACAAGCATAATCAGTAATATTGTAAGCATCTAATTTATTCTATTTGCAGTTAACTACTTTTTTACAGATACCCAAGATAAATCCTTACAATGCATATTTGACAATCCTGAATCAAAATAATTTTGAAAGAGTAAGTTTAGATTTTTGTATTAAAATTGTATAGGTAGTTATTCACATTAATTGTACTCGCCAATTTTGATGCGTTTCATCCGATGGCCGTATCTAAGTACCTAGGTATTTTTTTTATTAATTTGATGAAGCAAAAATATACATATCTCATGCTTATAATAAGAATAAGTATTTAAAGCACACATGTTTTAAAAATTCTGCCACAGTACGTATAGCAAGTGCAAAAAAAAATCACGCCAAATGTGTCCGCGGTCAGTCGCCATTACAATATGAATTAATAATTGTAGACGAACGGTAGGTATAGTTCAATGACCTAAGGCTTAACTATGTGGTAATAGCAACTCGAAATATGAGCGCTAAGCTGACTAGCTAGAGTCAGTAGATTACATACCTACCTAGTCTAATTTTGTTAATGACAGACATTGAATATCAATTAGGTAACTCAGAAATTCAGAATAGAAAAAGCAAAATAGCATATCAGAGATAGGTACATTTTATAATTAACTTTGAATGAATGATATTTTATATCAATAAATGTAAGCAGACTAGAAGCATTAGAATATAAATAGTACTACAAAGTACAAAATTCTGGAAATCTACATGTCATATTTAAAATTTCTTAGTATGCAGTTAAGTGTTTAACGCTGGATCAGGTCCAAATGGTGCAAACGACTAATGTTTACCAGCAGCTGGATGCTAGGAATAAACGTGCCACTAGGATGGTGGGTGGAAGGGCATGAGAAATAGTCCACCCGTTTTTCGCCATGCGTTTTGAAATCATCTATTTTTGTTTAGAGGTTGGTTACATATCTACTAGATGAGAATGCAATTTGATAACAAATCAAATCAAGCCCTGAGTCGAGCTATTTTCTGGTTTAGTCTGTGACGTTTAAGACATGTAAACGGTATGTCATTAGGTAATTCAATAGCGTTTGTATGCTAAGCTTATGCAAATTAGTTTGTAAACAATAAAGTAGATGTACTTAAGTATGTTTTGATTGACATATGACTTAGAAAATATGAAATTAATTTAATTCAAATTCAGTGCAAAGGTACTTTGCCGCTGCTTTATGCATTTATTTTAAGTAATTTACTTTGTTTTATTTTATTTTTTTATTAGTTATTGCAACCTTAGATCTTTAGATATAAATCATATTTAAGCTTCCTACCTAGCTACAAATGATAGTTTCACCGCCTGTAAAATACAATTTCAGTTTTTAGGTGTACATAACTAAATAGCTGCTAAGATGGAAGTTTATAATGATATATGTTTTTTGCTTTTTTTGTTTTAATTAGCGATGTAGTCTACCGCAGATGCTGCCGACAGAACACGTGGCTGTCGAAAATCAGACAATTAGAATCTAGTACAATTATAATGTAACGAACGGTTAACTTTCAAAGTTGATTTTCTAATTATGATGTCTCTAGAATAACGAGTTCAATCGTTTATGCATAATTTGAAAAACTAGACTCCATGAACTACATTTAGTAAACTAAAATTATACCAGTCTATATTGGCGTAACGGTATTGGAAAGCGTAAAATTTGTTTATCGAATAGAGGATAATTGCATTGGTTTCAAAGATTACCTACTGAATAGAATGGCGACTATATTGTGCATTTGAGGGGATCTTATATGCCTACCTAATGTAATGTAGACTGTAATGTAAACTGTCTCGTTATATCGGTTCATTGTTTTGCCTCGAATGATTGTTATGAAGTGAAATGACAGAACGAAGTTAATCAAACATATTGAACAACTTAATGTTCGATTGAAACTCTTGTTTATATAAATACTAGCTTTTGCCAGCGGCTTCGCCCGCGTGAATTTCGCTTAGATGAAAAATCTCTCTTGGAGCTTTTCATCAGATGTTCCAGATCTTCAATTTTTATACGTCAGCAGAAAATGCTCATCAGGTTGAACGATTTTTGCTAAGGCGCCATTTCCATATATGTTATAGTGTAGCTGGTCTCTTGGAGCTTTTCATCAGATGTTCCAGATCTTCAATTTTTATACGTCGGCAGAAAATGCTCATCAGGCCGAACGATTTTTGTTAAGGCACCATTTCCATATTACTTATAGTTTAGCTGTTCCGTTATGGTTCTGCATCAGGTGTTCCAGTTTTCAAAATGAATTATAGCCTATATGTTGCCCAGGCTTAATAGCTATACAACAAAAAAAGTTTCATTCAAATCCGTTCAGTAGTTTTTGCGTGAAACGCGTACATACATACAGACAGACAGACAGACAGACAGACAGACAGACAGACAGACAGACAGACAGACAGACAAGAAATTCCAAAAAAATTTTTTTGCTTTCTATTGTTCTTTTTAGGTCTCCCTCTATCCATTTCAGTCAAAAATATTAAATGTACAGACAAAATATTTTTACTGTTTTATTATATGTATAGATAGGCAATAGGCCAGCTAGTGCTTCTATTTTCTACATTATGAATATTAAGAAATACCTATAGGTTGAATGGGACACAGTCAAATATACAGGCAGGATTCCAATTTCCGCAAAAATGCGGTAGGGTGGGTTGCCCTCCCGAGTCGTCGCCCCTGCAGAGAGGGGTCGGCTGTGCGGGGAGGGTAAGGGTGTACACGAGGGTGGCGGCTGCGCCTGCGCGGTCGGCTCCGCAACCCCCGGGGACGTGGCATGTGCTTGTGCGTTCCCCGCCGCTTCTCGCACAGCCATGCCCGTACCGTACTCCTTACACCCTCTCTACTCAAAATGCCCGATATTATATTAGGCACTCATTCATGTTCTTGCAATCGTCGCTATTGAATCCTTGATATTGTAAGGACCTATCAGAAATTAATTAAGTAATGGACTGACCGTTGGCAGAGCGAGCCGCTGGTGAAGTGGTTTCCTTGTTTCGGGCGTTGTCTTTCTCCTTCCCATTGTTCCCTGTAACAAAAACATGCTATCTATTTCTTTGTTCACAAGTTAACTACTTAGTAGTTAGCTGCGGATTCGCAGATGAGAATTTATTTTTCGTTATATTACCCTTATGTATTTTTTTATGTTTATTGCAGGGTCATAAATCTATCTATTTATATCTATCTAGTTATTTCGCTAACACTAAAAGTTTCTACTGAATAGTGATAAATATTTAATGGCACCAAAAAGTCAGAAATCACATGTACCTCAGAAACACTGATGTCGGGACACATTGTATATAATAGGTAATTTCACATTTATAGTGATGTATGTATTTTTACTCCGTACGGATGCGAGAAATGGACCCTCACAAAAAAGAAAGGAAGAAGTTGGAAACATTAGAGATGTGTTGGCGTAGATTGGAAAGGATGAGCTGGACGGAAAAAAATAGTAATGAAGAGGTCCTAAATAGAATAGGAGAAAATGAAGCATTTTCAAAAGTATTAAATATAGAAGAGGGAAAATGATAGGTCACTTAATACGACACGATCATGGAAGGAAAGATAGGAAGCAAGAAGGGGTCCAGTTAGACCAAGACAGAGAGAGTTATATGAAGCAAATAAATGAGAAAGTTAGCGTCGTGTCGTATGAGGAAGTGAATGGAAATGGAACTCCACCGACAAGAGCCTCCTCTTTGAAAACATGATCAATTTCTTTTAGTCATGGTAGGTATGCACCGATTTATTTTTGCTGTATTTTTACCACGTTTATACTTATACATAAACAAGTCGGAAAATATTTTATTGTTCAAAACAAAAATGAACAGTCAATAATGAACATATTCAGAGGAAAAAATATTTTATCAATTTTTTTTTGATTGTGTGTGTGTAGGCACAGTGTATTATAGATATCGTTGGCTGTCCTAAACTCCTGATAAGAATGCTGATAATGTATGTAGTTAGTGCCATATCAGCATTTGTTGGAATTACCAATTTATATTCGTATTTAGTTGCAATTCCCAGAAGGATGTAAAGGATTAGTAAGTAATCATTAGCTGTGCGGACAAGTCGGTAAGTTGATAACTAAAGTTGCAGCAATGGTTGCATGTTCAATTCAATTAACTGGAGCTAAGTGGCAGAGGAAGATCAGGTGCTTAAAACCTTTAGCTTCTATTTTTTATTATTATATTAACAATTACTACTAGGTACTTGAAATTATAATAGCGTCTAGTTACATTATCAGAGATCATCTGATATGAAAAGTAGTCTATGGACTCATCATCATCTCAGTGCTTTTTGCTGCATCAAGAACAGTTATAGCGTGCTCAAAGCCAGGCTATTTGCCTTGGCCACTTGATTTAGCCGGAAACCTAGGCGCAGACAGACAGAAGTGGACCGCTTCGGCGGCGGCACATTCCCGATACGATCCTTTTGCGTCGTTGTTGGCTGCGCAACCGGTTCCTGCGAGCGTTCACCTGCGCAGCGCCACGTCACCTATTCGTGAATTTAAAAATCCTCAATTTCCATGAGAAAATTCTAGAAAACGTTACAAATCGTATACGGTTTTAGTTATTTTTTTCTAATACTCTACGTGTGTTAAAAGACAACAACACAATTAAATACATATTTCGATTAGCTTCAAATGCTCGTGCAAGTTTATTGCTGTCATTATCTGCGATGTTCGTCATCATCCCACGCCCGCCGTACCGCTGATAAACTATACCTATAATAAACATTATCATGAAATTATATTCATTATCTTGTTGGCACTGCATTTATTGCTAGTTAACGATATTTCGTTTAATAGATTGCATCAAATTTTGATAAATAATAAGGCGATTGTTTAGCGAGCGATCGGTCGAGTCGACCTTGACAGTGGCGTTGACTCGCGGCCTCACATCGTCGGTATAGGTACCACAGAATAAATTATAGTACTAATACGGTCACTCCATAGAATGAGCAAGCATATGAACCGAACAGTATCAACCTAATCAGGAACTTGAAGTCTCAAAAGATCATTCTGCAGTCGTTTGCAAGCATAAGAATTGTAAGTAGGTATCTAACTATTTTACTATCGGCCAGGCAAGATATACGTGCCTTGTCCAAGATTTATGCAGACAACTTTGAGTTTCCATGTTTCCAATTTTTATCTTAATTTAGAAATATGTGTACTTTAATTGCACCATAATTACCTAATATAACCAATGCGTACTGGGCTGTGCTTTGCTACAGTACAGACATTGCATCTAGAAGCTAAGTATCTTACTACAAAACGATGTCTAAAGTAAAATACTTGCTAAACACATTACCCGTTCATAAGAAAAAAGATACTGACTACTAGAAAATGTCATTAAAGCACGTGTATTTTAATTGTAAGGGTAATGTGTTTAACAAGTATTTAGACATCGTTTTGTAGTAAGACAGTAAGTAGGTATCTCGTATTAAACTTTTGTGCCTATGCAAGGTAAGTATGAAGTACCGACTTACATTATCCTAACCCCAGATCTAACTAATATTATAATTGCGAAAGTGAGTTTGTTTGTTTGTTTATTTATTTGTTTGTTACCTCTTCATCTACTGAACCAATCTTCCTGAATTTTGCATACACATAGTTAGAAGTACGGAGAAGGACATAGGGAACCTTTCATCCCGGGAAAAAGCACTGTTCCCGTGGGAAATTCACGCGGGCGAAGCCGCGGGCAAAAGCTAGTAGGTAATAAAATCCACGACATAATCCATAAAACGGAATGGAGATAGTTGAAACATAGAGTAGGTACATAAAGTTTGTATGAAAAACTGCTTTTGGCCGCGGACGGAGCTGCGGGCCATACTAGCCAGTATATGATAATTGGATAGATATGTAATTTAAATAGTCCAGAATAACAGCAAAGGACGATATACCACAGGAAAGGGCGCACAGCGCACAGGACATCATTACTGAGATAACATACTTGTCCAACAGGAAAACCGTATCTAACTGGAATGTCAGTGGCCAAACGACATTATGGTGTGGCGTATGTAACTACGTAAGTATCAAGCTTGTTGGAGTAAGTATTAGATACAATTTATAGGCGTAGCTTTTGCTGTACATTCAGTGAGCTTTTTCATTATGGTGTGAAAAGGAAAGGAAAACGATTGTTTTAAATTAAATAACCAATTATTTCAAATCGAGGAAATTGCAGTGGCTACAAATTATTGTTAAATGACTATTTACATTTATTAATAAAACAGGAAACTGAGGAGGATAATTTAAATTAATTTTAATTAGGAGGATAATTTATTTGGAGTTTGTTAACTGAATATAAACTCTGGGTTTAATAATTGTGCACCATTCATTATGTATCCACTTGAGACTTTTGAAATAATTGAATCGGTCTAGTAATTTTGTAAAAATATTTTTTACCGTTAAAATTCTAGACAACTGTAAAAATCTTCCAAATTTTAACTCCACTGATCTTAATGCAGTCAGGTTAAGAATTTCAAATTTCCGTATTCTTTTAAAGATTAGCGTCTATATTTTTCATCTCAAAGAACCATATCAGCGCAGCGATGGAATTGATTTAGAATACGAAGCTAATTTATTGAAACAATGCATCGAGTGAGAGACTAATAAAAGTTTTTTCAAAAAAGTGAACCGACTTCCATCATAAAACTTAAAATCATTAAATAACATTAAAGAAAAATGTATTAGCATGCTACCTACTGAATGAGGTGAAGTCGGTGCCAAGTGCAGGAGTAAGGGTGTTACGTAAGTTTAGCTAGGCATTTTATATACATGATCCTAATATAAATTTAGATTATTTAATATTCAATTTGGCACCGACTTCACCTCATTCAGTAGGTAGCATGCTAATACATTTTTCTTTAATGTTATTTAATGATTTTAAGTTTTATGATGGAAGTCGGTTCATTTTTTTTGGAAAAAACTTTTATTTTATCATTTTCAGTGCTTCTACACCTATTTTCTTTAATAAAAACTTTTCTTTCACTGGCTGAAAATAAAGAATTAAGAATTCGAAACTTTTTGTGTTAGTTTGATTTGAAATGTCAGATCATGTCAAATTGTCTATTATTTTTGGCACATAAATAGACCGAGAGCCCGTGACGACCAAACCTTCCTTATTTTAGAAATGCTGAATGTTTCTCTGCGTGGTATATACGGGTAAAAAATAGTAGCGACTAGGTATGAAGTTTAGATCTTAGTTGAGTATGCAGGTAACATAGATAGCAAGGATGATTTTTATAGGTATTAAAAGCACCCTGGGGCCTCCCAAAGTAATATTAAATTAAGATTTTATAATAAAACAAATATAACTATAATTTAGTAAAGTTACAATGTCTAGCAGGGGTTTATATCTGCACCAATTGCCTGGTGATAGATGGCGTGATTTCTAATATTATTAGGAATAAAATCTTTAAAAAACTGTACTTTGAGGAAATTGAGTTACCAATTTAAATGTTATTGCTACAAATAATCTGCCTAAGTAATCATGAACCAACTTTTTATAGTTGCTAATCGCTATTTCTATGTTGGGAACATACACAGAAAATTTTGAGTTTTAATAAAATAAGGAAGGGCATGCTGTCGCGGGCTTTTGCTCTATAATGCAATGTTGGTATTTTTATATTTTGTTAGGTATCTTTAAAATTACTGAACAGATTCTGACGTGGTTAAAATGGGACCAACTTGGGAATACACCATTACGAATAAAAAAACAATTTTGGAAATCAGTCCACAGTAGGCGGAGAAATCGGCGAACATACATAAAAAAAAAACATACATACATCGAAACATATAACCTCCTTCTTTTTTGGGAAGTCGGTTGAAAATGGATACTATTAGCACAGAATAGATATAAGGTAAGTACCTAGTTGTGCTGAGTACGCCTGCATACGTAGCGCAGTAAAGTAAATCGCCGCCGTGTGTGTGAACAGGTGGCCGAGGTATGTAGGTGATGGTCGACAGAACGTGCACCGTCTGGTTTTAAGTTACCATTTTATGTGTAAGTACCTACTTAGTAAGATCTGGCGACAACCTAGATCGAACATCCCTAGAACATCCCTAAGCAAGATTTGGTATGTATTCTGGTAGGAATACATTTTATGAACTGATATATACTATTTTGCGAAACCAATAGGGAAAGGATTAGTAGTAGACATATGTGTAAAGCTTTTATATGAGATATTCGGATTTATTTTTTTGCCTACCCTTCAGAAATATTCGAAATTTTCTCACCGCCCGGCCCGCCCACGTAAGCGGATTGGACTCGTGATTTTAGACTCAAATATTCGTCAACTATAGATACAAATGCGTTAATTAGGTTTATTTATTATAAAATGTGGCGTATTCTTGTCACAAAAGAGCAATCCTGCCATAAGTCGAGCGTGGCGCCTCGCCATATTGGATTACTGCGAGGCCGCGGAGTCATGCATGATACTAAAGGATACCTTAAGGTTAAACTTTGTAATCTCACGCACAAAGCCTTTTAAAAAGATTATTAGATTGGTTCTCAAATTTCAACATGACAACATTATTGAAGCAAAACGCACAATATCGCAATGACGATATCGCCAACGGGCGAATGACTCATCGTTCAAACATAAAAATAAACACGTCGCAACTCCCAGTTGTTTGTCTTTAATTTTTCAATTTGAAATATCACTTTTTCATTTAGATGTACTGCACCATATGGTGTTAATGTTAGTCTACAAAGTCAAGTCCATAAAAGGTTTATGAAGCTTTTGGCTACATATAGGTCGACTGGCTTGAATGTTTTTAGAGTACGATTATGTGTATTTTCAACATATGGATATGATGATAAATAATAGAAACTAAGTAAAGTCATGTGGTGTGGCCCTAGAATAGCACCAACCCATCTCTTCCCGTGGGTGTCGTAAGAGGCGACTAAGGGATTTAAAACACCGGAGGATGGGCAGCAGCATCTTTCCGCGTACTATGCCATTACACTGCGATCGCCAACCCGCCTGCCAAGCGTGGCGATTACGGCAAAACCCCCCATGGATAAAATCCTTGGGGAGGCCTTTGTCCAGCAGTGGACGTCTTTAGGCTGAGAGAAAGAGAGAAGTAAAGTCATAAATTCAATATTTACGAACCACATGTCAATCAACATTTAATCATGGGTTTATGAAAATAGGATGCATCAGCTCTGAATTCTGAATTTTCTTGAGAAGGGGTGAGATACTAAATAAATCAATTGATAAATAGATGGCAAATTAGACACTTTCTTAAATTACAAGAAATCAGTTACATTGCTAATACCATTACAATTGAACCAAGCAAGCACGTGGGACTCGAAGGTTACGACAAATGTGGCGAGGGCGTCAGGCAATTGACATTCAACATTTCATTCCATCGAAATGCTGGAGGAATAAAATTATTGGTATGGTAGGTACCACATAATTTTGAACAAGTAGTCTCTGACCAGATAGCAGACCTCCTTCAAAAGTAGTATATTAGTAGCATCCATAACCGGCGAGCATGTATGAAGAGAGTGATGAGTGTAGAGGAAGCGTGAGAGAGAGGTTAGGATCGTAGCAAGTGGAAATCGCTAGTCCCTCTGCGAAAACCCACTAGAAAAAGGCGTGATAATATGTATATAGGTAGTACGTAAAATAGTTCCAAATTATATGTTTCGTACCCATACTTAGGAAGACAAAATCATTAACTTTAATCCTGTCTGTGTCTAAGTAGCAGTAATGTTTAGTTTAACACTTCATGTCATGCCATATGCCGCAGCATTACAAATTAGCAACATTTTTGTTGACTGTACTGTCGGTAGGTATTGAAATGACGTAAGCATAATACGTTAGCGATTACTCATCGCCCGATGTTAATAGTCATGGAATTCTCTGGGTTCCAATTATTATATCCCTCATTAATTTGTAAATATACAAAGGTTGTAGATATATCTAAGTTGTGGCACAAATATTTTGGTACGACCCTGTTTCTATAAAAAGCAAGATCTTTATCAGCTTAGCAGATGATACAATATAAGCTAAACGGACGGAACGGAAACAGAAGACCAATAAAATTTATTTCTGAAACTATACAATTTGTCGAAATGCCTTCGTCCCTCTTGATATATATTTCAATTCTTTCTTTTATGATATTGATATAGGAAAATCCAAAGAAATCCAAATCTTTGGGTAAATCGAAAAGTTATGAATTCAATTAAATACCGAATTTGCTTGGCATGATAACATCAAGGAAATATGAATAAGGTAGTTGCTTGAAATATCATTAGTCGGTTGTAGTTCTATGTAGGTTCTTCTAAGAATATTTATCATCTGTATGACGTCGACCGGATATAAGATTAGGTGGAAGACGGATGTGCGGCCATTTGCATTCATGGCGCGACTCGGCTACAATGCGCAGTGGGAATAGCGATGGATCAGCGTTAGTCGAATCGAATGACTATCGAGGATCTAAGGATGAAAATTATGAAAATACTAGCTACTTCCTCCAAGACTAGCTGAGTCTCAGAACTCACAATTACCTGAGAAATATAAGTATGTGGGTGTATTTTATAGGAAGAAAGTACGAGTAGTATCGATAAAAAAATTATGCCACTTTGTAAGGGTTGCTTACTTTTGCTCTTGCTCATCATCAGTACTTCACAAGTACACAGGAATTCCTCAGGTACTTGCTGACCTATTAGCTTTCTGAACGAGCCTGAGAATACCTAATACAATATAGGTATCACATATTTCATATGGAAGTCTGCAACAAAAATTTTAATGCAGGGTGCCTCCAAAGCGTACCTACTTGGAAAGAAAAATTTCAATGTGTCAAAGTAAGATAAGGAAGATCAAAACGTGAAGTTGATTCGATTACGCCGAATTATCGAAAGGATATCGCAATGGCTTCGCAACGATAACTTATCGTGTTATGATTATTACCTGCCGGATAGATAGGCAATGTACAGTAACGGAAAATATACAATGAGATTGAGAATTTGAGATACACTGAGACTTGTGATTGCAAATTTTTTTTTTACACAATATACATATAAATTAAACATCCACATTTCACAAGAATTTTACGAATGGGAATTGGCGGACCTCCAACATACTTGTAGTTCAGACGAAATATATCAACATTTTTATGACACGTTTACTAAATCGGGATGCTGTAAACAAGAGTAGTACGATTCATTGAAGTATAAGTTCATAAAAAGAGAAAAATACTGTTTCGTTTGTAAGTAGGGCGATGTCGTCGGCGACTCGGTTCTGGGTAGCGGGCACGGTCTTGGCCTCAAAGTCTGACCGGTTGCCATCTTTGGCTGTGACCGGTTTTACCAGGCCATTCTTCGTAGCTAACAGTTTATTCGCTAGGTAGATAACATTTATTCAAATTTAACCGACATCATTGCCACTCGTTGCACCAACTTTATGAACCTATTTTTAAATAATAAATCACTATTTAGAAAATTAACTGAATTTTTGGTTTGGCTAAATAAATTAAGTTAATTTAATTTCTGTTTCAACTTTATAATTATGAAGTCTATAATCAAGGATTAAAAATATTGATTGGCGATATTGTCGCTGGGTGGTTGGTTGATTGGTATCAACATATCAACAAAACACTAACTGGACTGGGCTAAGTATTTTAGAGAATATGAAAAATATATGATCATAATAGACGTACTAACGACGATAAAAAGATTCCTAAGTTTGTTAAAAAATCGTATTGAAAAAGCTTATGTATAAGTGCGTCAAAAACTCCTGAGCTGGTCAAACTGATGTGGTAAGAATGAAATGATTGGATTGTTACAAACAAATAAAGAAGGATATGAGTCAGGGTCTCTTTACGAGAAGTCACTATCGCCCACGTCTTTCACATTTCTATACTCATGGGTGTATCGACTCTAGGTCGCCAGCAGTGGGTGAGTCACTTCGACGACAGTCGTTGAGGGCGACTGAATCACTGCATCGCGTCGTCGCCGTGCCATACTATTATGCACATACTGATGTCGCAGGTAACAGAATTGACCATTGTATGCTATTCACTATTGTGCATCAAACTTTTTTGGCCCCCTGAGCGATTGTTAACGCGGTATTGTGTTCGGCTACCAGCGTAGGTACACTATTTAATAGATTGAATTTAAAATTCGATGTTGAAAATGTAAGTAAATATACTTACATTGGTAACTTGACACTTACCTATGGAATGATTGATACTCTTTGTGTTGATAAATCTGATCAAAAAAATAACACTTTTACGGTTATGTTATTAGCTACCTATACAAATTGTATTTTATCACTTATGGATTTTCCTCGTAGTCATATATAAAAGTCTGTATATAGGTACACAGTAAACGTACATAAATATGAGAAAGAAAATGCGTATCCTGGTACGGTACGATCTTTGAACCTACTAGCGCCATCTATCGTTTCTTTGCAAAATTTCAACGACAGATACAGAAAAATAGTTTTGAATCGAATAACGACTAATGAGGCATTTTCCGAGACCCAAATAAAAAAAAATAGTTCCAGATGACTTCATAGATGGCGCTTAAGTAATAGGCGAGAGAAAAAGTTCCATACAAAAAGCAAAAATTCACGGGATTGGCATTTTTAAAAATAAAACTTCTCTCTCTCTCTCTCAGCCGAAAGACGTCCACTGCTGGACAAAATAAAACTTAGTAAAAAAAAATCCATAAAGTATCAATATTGTGATTTGTGCAACTGTCAAACTGTTAGGTAATTTTTTGGACAGACTCCTTTTTAATATCATTATTCACCTCCAAATATCTAAATTGCTTTCTAAATTACTAGATCAGCCACAATTGACGCGCATCTAAATAATACTATCTCAAGCCACAATTATCTTCTATGTAAGCCACTTTTAATATAACTCAGCATGGTGGTTATTTTTTAGCATCAAAATTTATAACATGCTTTCAAGCAATAAACTTCTAAAATATTAATATATGGCAACAAATAGTAATTCATCACTCATACTAGCTGCGCCCCGGGGCTTCGCTCCCGTGGGAATTTCGGGATAAAAAGTACCCTATGTGCTATTCCCGGTATTACATATACATAAATCGAATAGTGCTACCCGTTACTGTTTCTACATCACCCAGTTGGTTGAATTGTAAAAAAAGCCGCCTTTGACTTTTTTGTAATAAAGTAAAATCCTAATCCTAACTATCCTAACTAATTTTATAAATGCGAAAGTGAGTTTGTTTGTTACCTCTTCACGCTTTATGAACTGAACCAATCTTCCTGAAATTTTGGAATTTTTTGTCTGTCTGTCTGTTACATATACGTACAAAAAATTCAAAAATTTTTTTTTTGCTTTCTATTATTCTTTTTAAGTGTTCCTCTATCCACTTCAGTCAAAAATACTAAATGTACAGATAAAATATATTTACTGTTTTATTATATGTATAGATGTTTTATTATATGTATACTTAGATTATATTAAAAAGCATAATTTATCAATTTATAGATATACATAGCGCCATTCACCATCCATCCCGCTCCCGATGCAAAATTATTGTGAATATTCTAAGTTTGTGACTTCTAATTTGTCCTGGTTTCGCGTAGTGTATTTTTTCTGTGTCCAGGAGTTGTTTTTGCATCTAGATTGTTCTGAGCATAGTACATGGAACATGGCAAGACATTTGATGAAGCGCGAATACGAACTGTCAAAAAGTGTACTTATGCATCTACCTTCGATTTAAAATAGCGAGCGTAACGTCGTAAGAGATATTTTCTAAGAAAAATACAGATTTAGATTGACTTTCTTGTTCAAGATCTCAAAAAAATCCCTTTAGAGCCAAGTGCAAAGAAATACAAAATATGGAATTCGAACAAAAACTATCGTTAAAAGATTTTGTTTACATTTCAACTTTATCGGATTTGGGTTTGGGTTCCAAAAAATATGGCTCCAGCATGCTAAAATTGGACATTGTACCCGGTGATTATGGGTTTTTGGATTTCCATGAAGGGTATGTAATAGCAAAATATGGTTATTACCCTGATTTCAAAGATGTTATTAAAATATTTAATACACGCGATGGTGATAAAGGATTATCAGGAACTTACTGGGATGGTGGCACGAAGAACCAGAATCATATGCGTCTGTTCAATGAATGGTTTCGTTTTCATTTGCACGAAGATTACATAGAGAACCATTATTATGATTATGAATATGACTCAGAAGAAGATGAGGTGTTATGGAGTGAGGAATCTGATAGTGGAATGGAAAATGATATTGTTAGGTCATCTGAAGTATTTACTCGCGCAAAAAAATTAAGCGAGTTAGAAGATTACCATAATTTGCCTGTATTATTCTATTTGAATCAAACTTTGAATAAAGATGATCTTTATCAGCTGTCCCTCAAATATCCAATAAATAAAAAAATAGGAAATTTGCAACGAGTGTGGAGAGTGGTGCATGATATCTATGGAGATATTGGAGTAGCAGTACTGCAGAAAAAACTATATAACCTAATGGGCGATCAAGCGGGTCTTGCCTTCTTTGCGACAGCTACCGGACACGCATTTGGGAATTTTAACGTGGTCAATCTTTACAATCAAGATATTTTCGCAGATGAATGGGTGGATCAACCTCGCTATCAATTTAATTGCAAGTTCAACCCCTGCAACTGCGACTGGCGGTACAATTGAATAAGGAAATGATAAAATTTTGTTTTAATATTTTATTAGTTTATTAGTTTTTATTTTAATGTCCTGTGTTGAGATTATGTTGCAGTCGAATTGCTAATAAATAAAATTTCCTAATAAAATTGATGTAATCTACCTTTAAACATGTTTTTATTTTTTACTCGTTAGCAAAAGTCAAACTCCCATGTAATTAATGATTTAGGGTCACGTACTATGTGTACCTACATACATATAAAAACAAACTGATAATAAAATCCCGCCTGTTACGCTATCACGCTTCAATGGCTGAACCAGGAAATTTTGTTAAATTTTGGTATAGAGAGAGATGGGACTTAGGAAAAAGATATTTTCTACTTATATCTTGAAAGAAGAAATAATAGGTACCTACCTAGTTCTTCTTTTTTTATTTTTCGGTAATATATAAAGATTTTGTATTTGATTGTATTAAATGGACGGAAAGCTTTAGGTAGGTACCTAATAAAACATTATTTATCACCACACACATAATTTTCTAATACGAGTACAAAAATAATAAAATTAATATTTTTGGCTTACTTTAATTTTTGTGTACTTTTACGAAAATGTTGACAATTTATGCAATAACATTGCGTGAACCCAACTCCCTACCACGATTATCGTGTGAAACTCATTTAGCGATAATTTTCATACATTTTGAAAATGTCGTTAGTAAATTACGATACACTGGTACGCAGGTGCCAATGGACTTTTAGGCCACGTAAAATGATTTCTGCTTTTAGGCGTAAAAGGTGCGTAGATGGGTAAGTGTCGGTAATTGTATAACTATTTTCTTACCTTTTCGTATTAGTAAGCTTGTGACTCTGCGCAGTGCTTCTCTCGGTGACTTGTGGAAGAACTTGGGCGTTAAGTTAGGTGGCAGTGTGAGGGGCTTGCGGGCGGCCGGGGTCTCCCACGACGGCGGGTGCTCCACCGAGCTCTTGGAGGCTGTCAGCCGGTCGAGGTGCTCAGTGGAAGCCGGCCTGCCGCGGGCAAAATGGGGCAAACGTTAGTCAGGTTAGTTATTACGGTAGTAGTTGATAGTGCGGTGGCAAAGTATCAGTCAAGTCACTCAGAGTTAGATATTAGACTGTCTTAAAAGTAAGTACGATGTAACTGTTAAATTCTAGGATCTTATATAAATGATGCTGTTCTTAGTGCTGTTACATTGAGGTACCGACCAAAAAAAACTTTTTCCAGCTTACAGTGTCTAACCAAAATTCCCCAATTGGACATTATATGATAATATGATCATAATTGTACGCTTGCAGTGAAATAGGATCTCATACCTACTTAAGATCGATCACATCAGACAATATGAATCGTAGGTAGGTATGTTGTTTTTATATCGTCATAGGTTCGTCGTATAGACTACCTAAACTCTATTTACTACTACTATTACCAGTCCTATCATGTAAACAATCTTAACATGTCTTTTTTTGATTTTACAACAATATAAATTAAAATAGACTTTTTAGGAAATTACTTTCGTGGTTAATAAATGTTTTACTTTAAGTAGAATGTTTTGGTTTGAACTAATATTTGATTTATTTTCAACAAAATTCAATAAAAAGTACTGTGAGTGAAGATTGTTTACATGATAGGACTGGTAAGAATAAATGGAGTTTACTAGATGTATGATCTTCGTTCAACAATGATGATCATAATCTATATCAGCCTACCAAAAGGATAAGTAATTAAATTCTAGGTAGCTCGTTATGTACATCGCTCGTTATTACATACATATTAATTAAGTAGTTGCCTAGGTATCTACAAAAATGATTAAGTAACTTCAAGTTACTACTAAACCTTGGAGCCTTGGTTGTTTTAAACCTTTAAGTACCTACCTACCTATACCTGCAAGATTTTTGTTGCATTAAACATAGGTAATAACCATAAAGTTTAGTAAGTACTTATTGATTAACTGAAACCCATATCTGACAACCGAGTTTGATAATACCGACTCATAAAAGTAGTAAGTAGTAATATTAGATAAAAAATATGTACCTACCTAAATAGATAATAAATAAGCTGAGGGACTCTTTAACGAACAATCATGTAACTTCTATGAAAAACTTATTTTTCTTGTCTATGCACAAATACCTACTGTGTATGTAATAAGTATGTACTCGTATGTATATAGAGTTAATTATCCGAATAAGCCTTACTTTTTAATGGCTTCTTATAGGCTATTTTAAAAGTACCTATACAATACATGCCTACTCAGTAATTTGTTTGTTTTGTTATATATTTTCTGTAAAAAATATTATATAAATATTTATATAAAAAAACCATATTATTAGATTAATTTTGTTGATTCTCCAATCTTGGATTCACTTTTACTTATCTTGTTAGACTAAAAATATGATAACTCGAAACATTGCCAAAAACTAAAATGACCTGTGTATGCACTTTGTTGTTAGTACGCGGTTATCTTTGTTATCAGATTGTGCCTTGGATCTATTTTTGGTGATTAATGAGGAACAGATAGATAACACCAACGGCACGATAAAAATGAAATTATACTTATATTAATTGAAAGTACAAGCTATGATTTTAAAAAGTTGTAATTAAAATACCTTATAAGGTAGTATTTTAATATGTACTGTCTATAATGTTTACTTACAGTCGTAACTTTGATAACACTTGCTTGTATTTATATAACAAAAAGGTAAAATAATATGCTACTCATATAATATTATCTATTTATTATTTACTAGCCGCGCCCCGGGGCTTCGCTCCCGTGTGAATTTCAAGATAAAAACCCTATGTGCTATTCCCGGTATATTTCTACCTGTATACCAAATATCATCGATATCCGTCCAGTAGATTTTGCGTCATTGAGTTACAAACATCCTCACATACTCACGAACTCACAAACTTTCGCATTTATAATATTAGTAGGATTTTATTTGTAAAATTCGAACTAACAACCTCGTATCCTTTAGGAAAAGTAGATACGTGCCCTCTGAACCAAAGATTTCAATCTTTTCTCCGGACCATCTGTACGGTACAGGTACTGCCCAGTGGTACAGCCGGTACCATTGGGTAGTACCACTTATGGTACCTACAACGTGCTTACCTATGCCTCTGGCGCGGGTACCAGCCCCTTGGCGGCCCTCCGAGCCGCAACAGGTCCGCACCGGTGCACACGCCCGCGCCCATCACGGAGCCTCGACCGTAGCCGCCAAGAGTCGCACTGCTGCCTGCTTGCAAGTAGAAAATATTATAGTCATCAAATATTCATAGCAAAACCACCATAAAGATAGATTTGCTTATAGCGGATCCAATCCTAAGGATCATGAAAAGGGTTCGTTAGGAAATCATATTTTAGACAAGTTAAAGTCTTCTTTTGTAGTTGTTGTCGAGTGGTTAAGATGTGTAGGCTGTGGTCGAAATATCCTAGATTTTTATCCTTACTCGTGCCACATGAATTTGCGTACCAATCTGACTCGTTTTCATAGACAACCACTGGCTTCCGGCACTAGCTGACCGTATAGTGTCGACAACTGCCGCGGAAGTTGTCAAGTCATGTCGGTTGCCTTTAGGCAAATATATATTTGTTTTGCTTTAGGTGACTGGAGATAAATCTGACACCAGTGTTATCTTAAACATATTCGATAAGAAACAAAATACTACTTATTTTACTCGTATACTGAGTGAAACCATTAGAAAATGCAAAATACTAGGAACTTATTTTATTCGTAGTGAGTGATGGACTCACCGTTGATATTGATACCGAGTCCACTCCATTAAAAATGCCATGAGAGTCGTTGTGTGTGTTTTATTCCATATAATGACCACGACCCTCAGTCATGAGGAAATACGACTAAAGAGAGAGATTTTACTCGTATACTGAGCGAAACTATTAGAAAATGTCTTAAGCGAAGTGTGCCAGACATTTTACGTTAAAAACTAAACTGACCTATGGATTGAATCGAGTTCATGGTGTTATTTCTTGGAGGGCCAGTGGAGTTTCTGGGTGGCGTCCTTGGCACGTCGCAGCCGCGGGCGAACACCGGCGTCTCCGGCAGGCTGGCGGACGTCTGCAGCGGCCCGCGGCCCGCCGCCACCGCGTCCCGGCTCTGGCGCTGCAGTGTGCGTCGACGAGCACCACTGGCTCCAATATCTGAAATACCTATTCATTTTATGTGGGCCAATCTAGCATCAGCTCTGGTCTTTTAAGTCGCACACTCTTGTCAGAGTGGTCGTGGTTGTGCAGATGGTGCTGGCCTGCGATCTTCTGTACTGCCCGTCCCCTGGGCTCTGGTCATACTAATTTAAAAATGCAATTTGTATGATTGTCTATTCAGGAGCTAGTACGATTTTTTACGCAGCCGCCGCCGCCGCCCCGCCTGCTGAGGCCGGACGGATCATGTTTGTTTACGTCTATATATATCAAAGTCGTTGGACAAATGTATGTCTTATAAAACTGTGCCAAGGATAGTAAGTATTATATAATCTGTGACTGTGTTAACATCGACACTCTTACTAGACTCAATATAGAAGCTCGAAGCATACAAGTATCGACCGAAATAAATTATGAACATGAGTCTCAATCTCAACTCAACTCAAGCTCTAAAATTCTCAACACAACGTAAGCTCTGTCTGTGCTATAGAAAAATTTAATGAGGTATTATGTAAAATAGTTATTGGTACATGTAGACCTGTGTATGAGATCCCAGCTAATTCTCTGTGGACAATTCTATTTCCATAGGTATAAGTGAAAATTGGTGTTAAGTACAGAAATTTTAATAATAATAATATTGACAACACGAACAGAATGTGTTGTCAATTATTCGGTGTTAAACTTGTTTAGAGTATCCGAATTAACAGACAAAGACATGACATCTATAGATGATCGACTGATAAAACATCATACGTGCCTATACTACACGTCTGTCACTTTATCATCATAACTATATCATAGCAAAAATTTCACAATCTAATCATCTACATCTTGTGCTAAATGTATAAGTTTCTCATATGGACTTGTGTAAAGAGATATGAATAAGTGACGCATAGGTTGTATTGTAAACGTCCTATGAACTCAATGTCCTAAAAGCAAAAAGACCTGTGAGCAGCTCGTCACATTATTCATATATCTATCTGTTCCTTGATCTACCTCTGCATGTTTATCGTTTGAGTGATTGTTGTATGTGTAGTATAGGTAATAGGCATCATAGGCTTTTCAGTTCAAAGAGTGCTGGCCTTATGGCACATCACGCCCGCCGGCTTTATAATATACCGTGCTTTAGTGACCATTTAGATGCCAGCTGTGCTGGAACCAGAAGGACTGGTCCAGGATGATTGTAAAGCCGGATGAATGGGGAGGCCATTATTGTGGCAATACTTGCAATCAACATTTGTCGACAGTCTGGCATCTTCCTATTTTCGCGGAGGTTCTATGGCTGCGGCCGAGCCCCATGTTTAGGTAGGGTGGACATAAATTTTACATTACAGCCGTTTAGGGGTAGATACCTTAGAACTGTGGGAACCATATAACGAATAATATCATGTTTGTTTGCGGCCACAACTAGTTATAGCCGGCTGCATGCAGTCGTGTAAAATTTGTTCTAGCATTCACGATATATTCCTTTTAGTAAAAATATGTATCTAAGTACCTGTAGGCAATGTTCTTCTGTCTGTGGAGCCCGTCTTGAAATTGCTACTTCTTCTATTCTTGTTGTAGCTGGTTTCCATCGACCTCGTCTTGAGACTGTTTGTCGTGTCGCGGTGCGGCGGAACTGCAGGGGGTTCTGAAGGCCTGTGAACAGCAATTACAGTTACGTTGTTAAAAAAATTTAAATATAAACATATATATAAAAATATAAAAATAATTTTTAATTGTAAAAAAATTAAAAAAAGTTAAAAAAATTTTAATTGTAAAAATACATATAAAAATAAACTGACCAAGTGCGATAGTAGTGATTTCAAAACTTGTGTTTTGACTATGAATATGAACGTGTATAGAAAGAGTAGTTAAAAAGAGTTTTTGAAGAAATGCAAAATTAAATTTTTAACTGTGATGTGATATGTAAGTGTGTGTAGGACTTTAATTAAACTTTGATTTTCTAGATGTTTTCTAAAACGTCAAGAAATACTAACCTTCTTCTAATTTCCATCGTAGGCGTCGGTAACGTATCAGCTTTTTTGGGGTGTCTTTTTTCTGAGGGCTGCATTATTTCCGTATATTCATCTTCTACTTCTTGTACAGGAGAAGGTGGAAGTGGAGGGAATTTAGGCGATTCTGGGGTCTGCGGCAGTGGGCCCATGTCATGACCCAAATTAGGTGACGGGGGTAACGGGTGATGTCGGTATGAATGCTCAACAATTTGAACATTCAGTGGGAAATCACCACCACTCGAGACTGCAGAGTCCGAAGAAGACGGCTGTCTCATTAAACTAACTGGCACGTCCTTCGCACTCGTCGACTTGTGCATACTGTTCGATCTCCTACCGGACGATCGATCTCTACGATCCATAGATCTGTTCTGTATCTCATTGTGACTCGATGACTTCTGTATATCATGTCTTTTCTGTCTCTCCCTAGAACTATAACGGAAATTGTTATCTAATATATCTTTAGATACATCATCACAGTATTCATCCTTATGTATATTCCAGTCTTTTGGTATGTATGGGGTAAAATGTTTTTGGTCCCGACTTTGACGTAGTATAGCACTTATATTGTTCTCGATCTTCCGTAGGGGCGAGACCTCGCCGCCGGACTCCGGCTCGGCGCTCTCCTGGTCCTCCTCCTCCTCCACCGTGGTGATGAGCGCCGGCCGCCCCGCGCCGCCCTCGCCGTCCGCCCCGAGGCTCGGCAGCGATACCACTCTCACCATATTCGGAGGCATCGTTGTCAATTCATTCACAGTTTCATTGCATTCAGCTTGAGAGGTTTCCTCAATTTTTCCTTCTTTTATCAATGATTGAATGTTGTCAAATGTGGACGAATATTTTTTAAAATCGGTAAATCTATTTTGTGGCGATAATTTGCTCTGTACCACATTATTTTTTGACGAATGAATACTCTTATCACTAGGTATTTTTCTACTTTTAGGACTGTGACCAAAATATTCTTGCGTTATGTATCTATCGGAGCCATTGTTAAGATCTAAACTAAGTCTCGATTTAGGTGAAGTCAATTCTTTGCTCAGTCTAGAATTTGGCGTACAGAGGTCTATACTATATCTGGAGTTGGGCGTATTGAGCTCTCGACTTAACCTCGAATTTAAATCTACACTGTAACGAGATTGTGGTAAGCTTAAATCTGAACTAGGTCTAGAATTATAGGATCCAACAGAGCCCGAGCCACTTATAGATATACTTGACCCATCAATCGATTTGTCTGTGTCTAAACTTCTATTCAAGCTATGACTATGTATTAAATTGTTCGTATTTATCGGTTTGCTTGCATTTTTATGGAAGCTTGGGAGTTGTTTTCTGCTTTTGCCCTTGCGTATGACGTATGTGCCAGAGGCAAGGTCTTGGCGTCTATTATCGTGCTCCCCGTCGTCGGAAGTGGGGGAAGCGAGAGGTTCGCACTGAGTGAGCGGCGGCGGTGGCGGCCAGTACTCGTCGCCCCAATCGTCGTCAACTCGTTGCGGTATCGAACTTGTACTCGAATGTGAATGATCACCAGACTTTCTTCTTCGTCTGCCAATCACCTGAAAATATAAAACATAAATTTTAAGACATTGCTCAGTATCATAATTAACTGTTTCACATTCTTAAAAGCTAAATTTTAAGTTACCTTAGTACTTCCAGGGGTCAACAGAGGATCATCACCATCGAGTGACACTTCCCAGGCTATGGAATTGCGTTTCGAAGGCGTGGTAACTGCGGGCGGCGGCGGCGGCGGGAACGCTTCTTCTAACGAATCGTCCGAAAAATGGTCGTCGTCGTTGCTCCTATTCGAACCTCTCCTCTTTTCTCCCTCCGTCACATCCTCCGAGGATCCTCTACACACTTCTCTATGCCTCTCCATAGAACCGGCGAGAGTACGCGGAGGTATTTTACTTTTGGGGGACAACATGTCCCCGTCGGACCTGCTGTCTCGTCTTGCATTTTTATTTTCTGAACTCCTCGTATTGGAGGGTGATAATTTCGGTATGTTGAATGTAGGTGAATGCAATTGCTTATTGTATTGTTTATTTGGTCCTGGATAAATTGTAACTGGATGTTCATTGTACGGCTTGTCGTTGAATTCGCTCGAAAAGCCCATGAAAGGGAAAACTGGGGCATTTTCGAGACTGGGTGATCTTTTTTGGTTGGTTGCTGGTGCATTGTGCCGTGGAGGCAACCAGGAGGGTAGGCCGTCGGGTGGCGGAGGCCTGGCGCCGTGCTGAAGGGACGCAAACCGGTAGGGCTGCACTGGGGGCTGCTGTAGATGGAAACCATTCGTCGTGTCATTGTCTTTCTCCCAACCGTATGGGCGTTGGTGTTTCGTTTTCGGCTGTAAATTAATATAATTCATCATATGAATATATTTAAGTATATAAACAATAAAGCTATTTTGTACAGTATATGAATCTTCAAAATATTAATATCCTGAATCAAGTTTAATTTTCAATTTTTATAGTTTTTTGCGATTCGTATAGAAAGTATACTAGTGTTATTTATGTAGAAAGTGTACGGTATTAGTTATCGGTTACCCGTTCTAGCTCTTTGACTACAAAATGCTTTTTCGACGAAAATAAATTCTTTAGTGGCCAATATTGGCGAGAGATGCTTTTTCATTGTTTTTTTAATGCTTTGCTTTTGCAATATGCTAATTTTTCATAACGCCAAAGTAAAAAGAAACCCGCAAAAGAAGCGTACGGCTTCTTTTGATAGGCGGTAATTAAATAATAGAGAAAAGTTCAAAGGTACTTACGAAAGTTGTTTGAGTGGCAGTTGTTATTCCGTTGATACTTATAATAGAATCTAGTTTTTCTTCTGCTTCCCGCTGCTCAATTAACGTGGTTCGTTTTGCTGAATTTGCGGGTGATACCCTGAAACAGATTGATAATTGTGTTTTGCATTATTTAAATAAAAATAAATGGATCAATGCAATGAAGGTATAATAAACAGACATTAATTTTAATTGTGCCGTATATTCTGGGCAAAATCCTTCTTCTTTTGATTCCTAACAGTAATTAAATCTTCAGTAATAATAAGTATTCATTTCAGAAACAGTAGTTAAGGTAATAAAATAATCGTCTCTATAATTCTATATTAATTATTTACTAACGCTCCAGAGATAGCTTTAAGTAGATACCCTTCTACCAAATATCACCAAAATCAATCAGATAGTAGTGTGAAGTAGGAACAATGATCCTCACAAGTTTTCGAAGGTTATGTTAGTGGAAGTAGAATGACGTTTACTTCGGCAAGAGAGTTGAGATGATCCTCTGCGCCTCCTCGGGCGGCGGCGGCGAGCGCGGCGACGGCGGGTCCGGCGGCGAGGGCTCCTCGCGCTCCTCCGTCGGATGGAAACCCAACGCGAACTTCGCTCTGTAATATTGATATAGGAGATTATTCGTCATCGTCATCAGCAGTTTTGATATACTTATTAAGGAGAATGGGCCATGATCCGCCACGCGGGCCCAAGGCTAGCTTCGTACCTTAAGCAGCACAGAGGAATTTGAGCTATGAATACATTTTTGGTCAACGACGTGATTTGTTTAAGGATTGACTGCAAAAGGTTCGACTAATATTTTTTAACTCGAGCAGTGTCATTGTCGGTTGCCAGAATGACGTGGCTGATTTCAATTATCATTTATCCCCAATCATCCCCGTCATTAAAACGAACTTCTTCTCTTCAAACTCAATTGTCATTATCTCAGAGAGAGTTACAGCTCGCTCAGAGATTCTGAGATCCTGGAACCTATCCATCTCTATAAAATATTGAGAGAGACATACCGTCTTCCGTTCATGCTCATGTAGCCATCGTCTTCGGAGGTGTGACCTGCGAGCGGCGAGTCGTCGTCGGTGGCGGGCGTGGCGGGGGTTGCAGGGGTGGCGGGAGTGGCCGGCGCACGCGCCTCCAGCGACCGCGGCTCGCCCTCGTCGTATTCGCTCAGCACTTGGTCCAGGAGCTCCAGAGAGCGCTGCACATCGTCGCACCCACTGGAATTCATACATTCAAAATATATAATACGATAGAGACAAAAATATAAAAAGATAAAGACAGTTTACATTCTAAAAGTTGCTCGATGTTGATTATCAGTTGAGAGTAGCTTTGGCTTCGCGTTGTAATGCCTGCTATAATTTGTAAATGAGTATACTTGACAAACATAAAATTTGATCCTCTATTAGCTCATTTACATGAAAATATAAAATTTAACCTTGTATAAATTCTAATATTATTAAAATTTGCCTTTTCGATCACATTTAATAGAAAGCCTTATGCCGTATGCCACATTTAAATGTTGTGGTATGTAAAATTGTAACCAGACTAGAGCAGCGGAGGCGTTTTCGATATCATATAGAATTTTAATCTAATATTAGAGCTTTGCTTTGATTGTCATTTTGGAGTCATACATATTTTATCAGTTTCATAGTAGCACAGAATAGTTAAGTAATAGTATTGACGTAGTAGTTAAAATGTCACCCTTATCGTGCACCTTCCGTTCGGTGCACATCTACCATAAAAATATCGATTACTTCGGATATGCTTTATGCCATTAAATTTCTTTATTGCATCAATTTTTGCATACCGACGAAAGAAGCAAAAAATGCACGTAAATATCGTTATGGAGAGAATTCATTATGTTTAAAGGCGCCGTGTTCTCAGTGCAGCGAAGTGGTTCTAGTGGCAGGCACAAAGCAACCCTTTTGAAAGAAGAGGTACTCTGCTCTCGCGCCATCTCTCGATAAGCTTTCACTGAATGCCGTCGTCGCCACTATATTTGTTCTGCAACAATTTCAATACATTCATGAAATCCTTTTAATATTTTGTAGAAATAAGTTTACATTTCTATATGTGACGAATCTTGTTATGCTTGAGAACATTATTTTCCGTTAAAATGTTCACATTGTGTGCATACTGATGTACGTAAAAACATATACCTATTTTATTTTAAGAGCAGAATATTTATTGGTTGACATAATGAATCCTATAAAAAGATTATTGAAGAAACCTCAACATTTGAAGAGGTGGCCACTAGCCGTTATCTTGAGCAGGCTTGTCTCCTCGGGCGATCTCCGACCTCGATCGAGAGGTTCATTAGTGTTCACCTCTGTAATGATCCCTGAGTACATTTCGTGCAGATCCTACGACAGCCTGTCTACCTTTACCGATTTTATCTGATTTATTTCTTGAGAATTCGGATATTGAAAATTGATGAATCTCCGTCCCGTGATTAAAATGTCCGATAAAACGTGGTTTTGAAGGGAATGTTTTTATTTCACTCAAGCTCTCAATTTATGATTCTAATAATTTAAGCACAGTTTTCTATAAAGGAGAGGCTTATGGAAAAAAAATACATATTGTGGCAACCCCTGGTCAAGAGAAGGATTATGATGTTAGCTTGACAAGTTCAATCTGTGCTAAAAATTACATTTGGATGGTGGGGGTAAGCAGTGCCTATGCGTAGGGTAGTTATAGCATATCGCATTGTATCGCTCCCGCCTGCCACAAAGCAGAACTCTCAGCACGAGTGCCGCCAGCGCGTGCCATCCTTTGTTTTATTTCACCCATACTCCTTCGCTTTCGAAACTTTTAAGGGGGACTTCAAATTGCGTTTCTCATTTTAACTGGAGGTCGTTTGGTGGCATTAGTTACATGTACCGAATTCCTAGGCCCACTCATTAGACCTTTCCTGTTGGAGTTGGATTAAAGACTTGTTAGTTCCGTTAATAAATTGAGTGTACAAGTTTATGCTAATGTGGCCATTGAAATGAAACGTACTAGTGGACTAGATAGACCTTTTAGGCGTTCGTTTGTTTAATCAAGATTAGTGTTAGTGACAGTCTGAGAGCTTGGGACTCAAAATAAATGTGGCAAAATTGAGTTACTAACAAAAACTTAAACTCTATCTAGTCAATGAATGTCTAGCGCGTCCGCACTGCCTCTTAGGCCTACATCTTGATACGGCGAGGCAGGTACTATTTATGCGGAAATGAATGCAGCGAGGTGGAAGTGTAAGCGCCCCCGGCCACCCCCGGCCGTCGACCCCGCCGCCTTCGTCTGCCACGAGTACACCAAACAGCTGAAAGGCGTCCCCTTAACAGCAATACGTCGATACGGAAAAATCGTAGATCAATCACGGACCCGGACAAGTGTGGAAGGTTGTATTTGTTGTTATCCATGTTCGTTGTAAAATTGCATGTCACCGAGTAAACAGAAAATACTTCAGGACCCTTTTGAATTTTTTAGGGATGTATTCGCGACTCCGGACAAAAATAAATAGGTATCTACCCGGATATGTTTATAAAAACTACAAAGTTTATTTTATAAGAGCAGCTGAAAGTCTGGATATTCGTGATCATACGATCATATTAAAAGCAATGAACTCAAAAGTTTCAGGTACGACGTTAGAAACTCTGTAAGAAAATTATAAGGATTTTAATCAGAATTCAAGTCTCGCGATAAGTTGCGAAGTACCGAATAGTTCGTAGTTTGTGGTAGTTTTCAGTTTGAGCTTGTAATTCAACTAGTTTTTAAAGTGCACCGAACTTGCGCAATTAGTTGTCGTTGAGAGTTCCTGTGTTATTTGGAGTGTTAATAGAGTCATGGATCTCAAAGGATTGATTGAAAGCTAATACTCCAAATTCCCTATTGAAGTCAGACACTGGACATAAACTCAATGCCAATTGGAAGATATTATCATAAAATATTTTTTATAATGTGCATTTTATTAAATTAGGTACTTATCTAGTTAGTAATTTTTATATAAAACTTTAAATAGTAGTTATAAAAACATTTTAACAACATGAATATAAAACCATGAAAATAGATAATTTAAGGCTATAAGTATCGCTACTTGTCCAGTAAAACTAGGTAAAAATGAGCAAGATCCAAACATGAAATTCGTTTTTATTCAGTTTATCTATTATTATTGTTTATATGTACTTAAGTCAAATTAGGTAACTCTTTTCCAAAAAACGTTTTCAAGTACACATTCTGAAAACTCCAGTTCATACCGTTTTACATATTTTTATTGACCTTAATTGTTAATTTCATTTGAATTAGAACCAGTATTTTATTTTCTAGACACGTTCGGTGTCGCTAAGTACGGCACACGTCACGCTAGAATTTGCAAGATCATCCTTTAAACGATTACCAAACTTAAATAACTTTGTTACCGAGTTTGACAACATAACGATAATGCCGCTTTTAAGCAATTAGGATGCTGTAAATTTATTGCTCATTATTTAGAATTTTATGAGCATGGCGAATATTTATTTATTTATAACCTACTCAGCATGAGTTAACATAACATTTTCTAAAATAGGTATATTATTTTATGTGCAAAACTGTTTATGAAAAAAGAAAGAACACAGAAAGCAACAGCAGTGAACATATCACAATTTATCAAACGCTTTCTAAACATTATGAAGCGGTCTAAGTAAAATCCGAGCAAGTACCGTCGCACGTCGTCGCGTCGTCGTCTCGGAAGGAAGCGCGGAGGACATGCCAATAAGCGCCCGGCTGTAACAACACCTCGCTCAAACAACCCCGGAAGCAATCCCAGCCCTCACCACACGCTTCAAGGTTGACATTCCAAATAAGCTTTTACTATTATCGGTTGCACCGACTTAAAGCAATTTTGTGAGTCAATATTGAACTTTCAGTTCTTGCGGGACGATGTGTTCCGCTAAAATAAAATCAACTATAGACCCACTCTCGTGTTAGTCGCAGCGACGACTTTTCAAGCTTTTTACGCATTTTCCGATAGCAGTTGAAAAGTATCGTGAACCATTTGCAGCAGTTTTTTTGCTGCCTCAATATTACAATAGGTTTTTTCAATATTATTTCAGTATTTAGAATTTAATTTATCCGGACTTCGACTTAGGGCTGATTTCATCGATCATATCGAAATCCGAGTTTATGAAAACCGAGTTTAATCTAAACGAGATTAAAGGGTTTCGTTAATCTCGATTACATACCAATTGATTTCTCCAGCTTATTTTGATCGCGTTTACGAAAACGCAGTTTACGGAAACGGAAGTATGACGCATAGTCAAAAAAATTGTGATGCGGCTTATTTTATATTTTTTTGATATTTATTTATTTATTTCCATGCCACAATTTAATAGAAATTACAACTAAAATTAAATATAATATTTATTTACACATAAAGAATATATTTTGTGACATTTACAATACCGGCAACGCTTTTAGAACATTTTTTTTCAGTAACTAAACGCCTGCCCATAAACCCATCTGCCCAAACTGTCACGAAGACGTGACGACGGCTGACGCATTACGAGTATTATAACCTCAACCTGTGTCGATTGTTGTTTTATATTGTTTAAACTCGTTTAAACGAGCTAAACGGCGGAAATCGGACGTTTTGGTTTGAAGCCGAGATTAGCTTAACTGAGTTTAGTTGATGTTGGTGAAATGCAAACTGGCGCTTTAAACTCGTTTTTTCGGCAAAACGGAGATTAACTTCAACTAATCGCGATTAGTTTCATCGGTGAAATTGGACCTAGACGGATAACATAAAATGTGTGTTTATCTAGTTTGCGTGAGGAGATTCGGATTGTGGGTGTTAATTTTAAACTGAACTTAGGTAGGTCTCACATGATTGTAGCGAGCAGTAACGGTTAATTAATGATGGTTAGGCGGTGTCTGAATCAGAGATTTAAGCTTGAAGGCACCTTTCGCCTGGGGATATTTTACAATACAGGCTCAATTTCTAAACAGGCAAATAATATTACAAGGATGTTTATTTGTGAAACCATTAATTCAATTCCAAAACATTTATTGGAATTCATATTTGAAACAGTCTTAGATAAATATTTATCAATATTCATAAAAACGTACAATATGAACTGTATTATATCGGGTACTTCTGACTGTCGGGATTTTCATTTAAAGATTAGTAAGTAAATGGTGGACCGACGACCTGGTGAAGGTCGCGGGATGCGCATGGATGCGGGCAGCGCAGGACCGGTCGTTGTGGAAATCCTTGGGGGAGGCCTTTGTCCAGCAGTGGACGTCTTTCGGCTGAGAAAAGAAGAAGAAGAAGTAAATGTTATTGTTACCTTACCTAATTATAATGTTTTAAATAGAGATCACTGCAGCGGTACAAAAAACTGCGGTTTCGTTTTTAAGAAAATTCAAATTAGTCTCTGATATAAATATGAATTTTGTGTAAATTTCGGTGTGGTGTAAATTCTGCAGACATTTTGCAAACGTGGTTATATTTCAACATTTTCCGTTAATAGCGTTCAGGGAGTCAGGGAGAGTTTAATTTTCGCTCTAAATCATTTGTGGGCAGTCATCGGCGGCGCGTGTGCGATTTGCGTACCTCAATCATTTGGGGTGGCTTTGTTTTTGTAGCGATATAGGTACTATACACCAAGCTCATAAATTTCGATAGGGGACGATTCTGTACTGTTAACATTTTTCTTTCTGTGCATCAGTGTCGACTTTGACCACAAAACGCAAGATGTGTTTTTTTAGTTGAGACGTGTCTCATTATTTTAATTTGTAGTCCAAAGATCTGATGTAATCCATAATTTCGTCTGTAACACTGCAGTCGCCTCACGCTCGATATCGATCTCAGCCGTAGCCAGACGACGACGCGCCAATGAAAAACTATGCTTTTTGTCACACACAACTTTTGCCACAACTTGTTCTATCAAAACTCGGCATCTATCGTTGTAATCAAACTATGTTTGGTGTCTAGCGGTATGGCGCATTGCGGCATTCGAACGCTGGTGCTGGTGAAAAAAATATGCTTAGATATTTAGAAATTCTAGAGCAATATTCTCGATCGGATGAAACAATTTGTGTTCGAACAATAAATAACAAGCAAATACTTACGAAACAATCTACAAACATGGGGTAAGTCTGGTAAGAGAATAATCGTTAATAACATTGGGGGTTGCCATGCCCGTATCCTCTAATGTCGAACCCTTCGGCGCCACATCAACCATGCGCAATCTTGTGATGTTGTGAATTCGTGGCATCAAAATATTTGTATAATTTTAGAGAGTTGCGTTCGGTTAAATTAAATTTCAATAATAAAATGGCGAGGTTTGTTTACGAGGGACTTTTAATTCGCGGCGCAGGTAGGATTATTAATTAAAAAGTCTGCGAAATGTTTATTTTATTCGTTCTTCATCCTCGAGCCCAGGTAAAGTATTAAAAATTAATTTAGATGTGCATTTTTCTTCGTAAACACTCCGGTCAGAGGTAGTAGGTAGAAAAAATAATCGTGAATAAATAATTAAGCCGGAGGCACCCTCTTTCCGGCTGTCGTGAGGAAGGCGTGCTCGGCGCGACTGTTTCGCTGGGATATGACGAGGGTTTCACTTGCCCCATGATAACATAAGCAACTGTTGCCGCTTGCAACGTACTGACAATAATCGGAGACGCCGGATGCACCAGCATAACCCGCGTGATTTATTTGTCTGGCGACCACTGTGTTGCGTTAATTCTGCAAACAATGCACAGGGGGATCCTAAGCGGCTATGAACACTTTTTCATCGCTTGTACCATTAAGCTTAAACAAAGAGTCTCCTAATGCCATAAATATTCAAATTAGATATCATAGGGTAACATATCAAAAGAGATTATTCTGATGAGGTAATTTGAATATGAATGGGTAATATCAAAGCATGTTACAAACAAACTGGACCAGCTTCGGAATCACAGGGACTACGAATGAAGTCTTTTCAAATAAGATCTTTATTATATCAAAATAAAGCAAATTTAATAAGAAACAGTGAGTTGCCTGAAGGAATAAAGGAGTCGCTGACAGAGATGTCATTTTAAAAATCAATATAATCACGGTCGCTTACCTAGCCACCCCAACAAATTGTTCCAACCCTATCACTGTGCACCCGAACCGACCGCTGTTTAAAAAGCCGGGGATAAAATTTAATCCCACACCCCAACCCTATGGTAGTACTTATCTGCAGTTAATTATCTATGTGCAGAGGGGAGACTTTGAAGACGCGCAATGCAAATGGCAATTCCATCCCGGTTGCTAACCTAAGAATCGCAGAAAATCCATGACATCAGATAGTCAATTAAAACTTAATAATTAATTTGGATTAATAGACTCTCCTTGTTGCAGTACCAATAACATACAGCTTTGGTAGGTGTCTTTTTATTGTTTTATTACTTTTCAGTAATCCTTACAGATTCGATCAACAATTTTAATCAAATATTCGTCCCATAAAATATTATGAAAATATTTTTCAGAAAAGGACAGCATTAAAACCATCCTTTATGATGAATCGGTGTAAAAATATCCAGAAAGGAATAAAACCATTCTTTAAGAAGCAGTAAACGTTAATGTTTTGTAGATCATTAAGGCGAGAGACGCGACTAGCAGCAAGAAATAAGGAATTTATAGAATTGCTACCGCTTTTCGTGTGCAATCACAATTTTGACGTTGATCTTGACAAAGCGAATATACCTCCAAAACAACAGAGCACGGAATAGTTGAGCACTTCGAGTCAAGAGTTGCGAGTAATTTAAAATGTACATACATGAATGAATGAATAAATGAATGAATGAATCGTTTATTTGTAAAATATAGGTAAGTACATGCACTTGATAGTAGGTAAATAAATCTTGGACCACGCAATCAGTTCAAAGAGTTCCATGCATATACATATTTTTTTATACATATTTTTTTTTATTTTATTTTTTTTACCCAACCCGCACAACATAAATTTCGTCTTCAGCAATTTCTCAATTGGTTGCCTGGAAGAAATTGCTGTCAGCGATAAGGCCGCCTTTTGCGCATCTTCCTTTCTTTTTTTTTAGTTGTAAGTTACTTTATGTATCTTAAAATGTAATTTCTTGTGTGTGAATAAAGAATTGTTGTATTGTATTGTATTGTATTTTGTTTTAAGATCTTATTTTTCAATGTGAATGTATCCTAATATTTGGGGTGCATATAGTGGTGCTAATAGAGATCGAACTACTTTCGCGAGAGATATGTTAACACGAGCAAAGCCGTAGTGAAAAGATAAGTAATATAAGTTAACACGTCGTTATAAAATCTATTTCATTAACTTCAGTCCAACTTGACTATAATCATTACATACATGAACTCAACGTCTCAGTCAGGTTTCTCCTCTATAATACATTTATTTTGTACAGGCGGTAGCCGAAAGAATACCACCCTCCGCCTACATTTGTCCCAAGGGCGTAATTACCGGCATCAAACGGATAAATTAGATTAATCACACTTGCTTTGACGGCCAGGTGCTAATGGAAACTCGCGTTACGACCTGTAAAACGTTAAGTGTTGACGTGCCTCGCGCTCTTATCGTTAAATTGAATATGACGAAGTCACCGCGACTAAACACTCTGTTTGGTATTTCAAGTTAGCTATATTTATTGGACATAAAAAAAATTCTGACCCTGAAAAAGTTTATTAGAACGTAGACAGACGAATTAAAATGATTATTACGTGGGGACAATCCCATTGCCGGACATAATTTTAAAACTGCCACTGCACAGCAGGTCTTCTTCTCGGCGTGTCGATGCCATTGCAACGATCTAATTGTACCCGAAAAGTGTTTTACGGCTTTATCACAGCACAGCAGATAAGTTGTACAAATTATAAAATCAAATGCGCGCATTTGCTTTCTCCAATTTAATAAAAAATAATAAAAATAAGAATTTAAAATAATGGGAAAACGAATTTCATTACCAATTATGTGGCTAAAGTAAATAAAACATTTCGTAGCGATGGCCTCTACGAAGCGACGCTACGCTCGCTACGGTCGTAGACTCGTAGTAGCAGCGTAACGTTAAAGCTTGGAATCAATTAAAAACAAAGTAATCTTATAAGGGTTCCGTTTTTGCTCTTTGAGGCTCGATGCCCTAAAAATGGTGCTAACGAAGCTATCGCAAGACATATCAAATACGTAAATCTGCAATTAATTTAAAATAAATCACTATTTACTCAAATTCACGATGCGTGTTTGGTCAATGTTTGAATATCTTGAGAATGTCTGTCTTATAGTTTACTTGAGATCCTAGAAATGTGGTTTTATTTACATAATGGGTATATCATACGCTGAATGCTACGATAATACAAAGCAGCGTTTGAGTAGCGTGCTAGTTAATTGTCACCGTCGTCGCCCCTGTAATTAGCTGCGAGTCGCTGAGTGTGAGTGCGGGCGACGCCGGCGCTGTTTGCTCACATCCTGCTGCCTTCGCGGACCCTCCAGCCCAGACGGGAGGTCTTTATCAACATATGAATAAATTATTAGTTCGTTAGGTAACAACATTTTGTTGGTTTATACAGGGCAGCATTTGATTCAAGTGATTAAAGCGAGACGTGATCATTTTTAAAATGTTTTATTTTGCACCTCATGTTTCCCACTTCTGGATGAAGATCTCCACTTTTTACTGTTGTTGCTCCGTTCATATGGTAAATATTACTATTAAATATAAACCAATAAAAATTATTTCAAAACAGCTAGTTGAAATCTTGAAGTTTTGATTTTGAAATAAAAAGTTATGAGAGGATATAAATGTGTTGATAGCCTGCTGCGTCATGCATGCGACCATATTTTATGAGCAGTTCTGTGATATACGGTCGCCATAGAGAGGCGGCTTGGATGTGAGTATTATGCAAAATATCGAGGAAAACTTAGAGTGGGGTGCGTGCGGCAGATGTAGCGTGCAGTGAAGCTTGTCTCGCTTGTTTTACACGCATCGTAAACAATGTGCTTAGAAATCTCACAATATCATAGTCTGGGAACGGCTACGCAGGAGAGCTTGCTTGAGTGCCTGCTCGTTAGCGAGAGAGCTTTAAATTACGCCGCAACAATGTGTCAGAAATAGAGGGTACGGAAGGTTAAATTAATTCATCAGTACTGTTTGTTTTTGTAGGAATATTGAAACAAAGAATTCTTGTCTACTATAAATTACATTTTGTCTAAGTAATATCAGGATAGAATGTCAGTGAAGTTTTTTTTTTCTATAGATTTATATATTGTGTTGTATTTTAATTAAGGGCGTTTACTCATATATCGTTTAACCCCATAACCTTGTTTATCCTTAGAGCGCACAATATAAGAGGCATATTGTTTAGTGTCAAATTCTGTAATGTTTTTATTTTGAGTTAACACTACGGTGCTCAGACAAAACACGGAGATACAACAATAATGTTTCAATTACGTTAGCGAGACTCTTAACTACTTGCTTTTAAATTGTGTGTTTTCGTACGAGTTTAACTAATGTCAGTTCAGTACAAGTACGTAATAAGTCATTTTATATGTAAATTGTAAACTAGATTAAGTTACATTGTACTGTTGTTTATTGTCCCAAATAAAATAAAATATATACTGTCACTGATATTTTCTCTGATATTTTTAAATCATCAATAAATAACAGTTCTTATTATTAACTAGCCGTACCCCGGGGCTTCGCTCCCGTGGGAATTTCGGGATAAAAAGTACCCTATGTGCTATTCCCGGTATTTTTCTACCCGTATACCAAATTTCATCGAAATCCGTCCAGTAGGTTTTGCGTGATTGAGTAACAAACATTCTCACAAATTCACCAACTCACAAACTCACATCCAAAATTTCGCATTTATTATATTAGTAAGGATTAAATGGTCATTTTCAATCAGTGTTGATAATATCTCTTATTATAATAACGAATTGTTTATTTTACAGCATCAAAGGTGCTAGCAAGCAACATGGTATGGTAAGATATGTTATGTCATGTGTTCTTTGGTTAGATATAATTTAGATAAGTTAATTACTTGATCGTAAACTGTTTAATGGTATTAAATAAAGTTGGTATAATAATATGCATATCATGTCAGAACTCCTGAGTACTTTCCCTCGTCTGCGGTTCCTGGGGATCCCGGGTCGTGACGGGAGCCGTTAGGAGACGGGGTGGCGGGGGAGGGGGAGTCCAGGGACCTTCACTTTCGTCCAGCCAAGTGCGGGTGCAGCCGACGACCGCCCGACATTTCCACACTGCACAACTTTCTCGATCGATATTATGATTAAATTACTTAAATCTTTCAGGTATCTTTTTGATCAGATTTATCTTAATTATATGGTAATTTTTGGTAAACAATGCAAATAAAATAGTGTGAATGTAAAGAAAAACAGCGGCAAAAGCTACTTGTAGATACTTACATGTAACAGGGTTCAGTAGTTACATGCTAATAATGCTTACTAAGTTGGTTTAATTAATATACATACAGGTAGGTATTTCACCACAAAGTTTGTCGTTCCATTCGCATACGCTGGAATATTAGCCCATCATTAAAAGTTATATCTACACCACTCGGTTCTTAACGATACTACCGCGGCCATACATCAACAGCATATAAAATACGAAGAAAATATACTCAATCAAGAAGACTCCAAGACTTGAGACCATCGATGTACGGAGCATACTCCGTACATCGATGGAAAGATACTCATAAGAAAACAATTTAATTAGGTACATGCAATATCAAATTACCTTAAATTTTTCAACACAAAATCGTTTAATTACGTAAAGAGAAGATTTAATTACCAATATTGATTCAAATTAGGCTTCAAACACATTTACGAATTCATCCAAACGAGATATGAGTAAAACAATAGTCCGTTGGTATCATCCGCGTATCGTGTTCCATGGACAGGCTTTACAAAGGCTTATACAGGTATATCATATAATAACATCTGGTCAGCGAAAAGCCGACATCGGTCCATTATGGAAATTGACAGGTGCGGAGGTGGGGGCTAGACTATGCGCATATTTACCGCAATTTTATAGATTCCCCAGCCGTCGTGGGTGATGTATGTTGCTAAAGTATCCACGACACGTATTGTGATAAATTACCTATTATGCGTGGCCGTCAATCAAATATAATAGGTAGCGATATTTTACATACAGATTATAAATTTGGTGCAAAGTATTTTTCATAATGATTAGGCAAATATCTAAAGTAATTTTACCAGTGCTCTAGTATAAATAAAAACTGCTAAGGTTAACGCATACACCTAGTATAAAAACTAGATATTAAGAAGAATTTAATAAAGAATATCTTTTGCTTGCAACATTAAAACATGTGAACATCTTTAATATTTGTAATGCTAATCGCTCACTATGTTTTCTTGCCCGTAAGGCATAAATGCGCACATCATACCTAGATAAAAAAGAACATTGCACAAAAGGGAATGAAAAAACATCCGAACCAAGTGGGGCAACAACGTCCTAAACAAATTTACCATCCCTCCATCGAATATTTAGATATTTTATTGGTCTTTTCTTCAAGGAGTATATAAGAATATATCTACCTAAGTATATATACATAACTGCAGTTATTTTCGGCTTATTTTAATATATATTTATGTAATGATTAACCGGAATGCGATAGGAACGAACAACGACTTGTTAAGTATAGTACTTATTTAAAACGAAAGTATATTTCCATGATCCATCATTCAATGGCCTAAAGCGGTACGGACTAAAAATATTTAAATTTTAAATGTAACTGTAAATTGTTCAAGAATAGTCTGCGTTAAAATATTGAAGCAATTTAAAATGGAAATGCAACGAAAATGCTGGCAATTGGTGACGGATATTACCCGCAGTGGAAGCTTGTGTATAATCTGTGAGATTGAAATTGAAATGTCCAGACACGGATGATCCGAAGCGATTACGTATTTCACGCTACAATTCCATAAATATTGCCTACTCAATTCATTGTGAATGTTTTACGGCAATTTATTTCACAAACCTGTTGAAAAATTCCGTTTATTATTTCGCTAGCAATGTCCTCCTTTATATTTAAATAAATCCATACTATATACTTACTATAATAATATTATAAATGCGAATGTTTGGATGTGAGTTTGTGAGTTTGTGAATTTGTGAGTTTGTGAATTTGTGAGTTTGTGAGTTTGTGAGTTTGTGAGGATGTTTGTTACTCAATCACGCAAAATCTACTGGACGGATTTCGATGAAATTTGGTACAGAGGTAGATAATGACCTGGAATAGCACATAGGCTACTTTTTATCCCGGGAAAAGCACTGTTCCCGTGGGAAATTCACGCGGGCGAAGCCGCGGGCAAAAGCTAGTTAGAACCAACCAAGCTGGAAGCGAGGCCGAAGGCCGAGCTTCCAGCTGGTTGGTTCCCCTATATATATATAGCTGCATTACCACTGACTCACTCATTGACATAATTAGTTTGTTCTACGGAACTCGGAACTGGGAAAAAGTAATGATGGGGAAGTGTGTAGTGAAGTAATGAGGCACCGGGAAAAATACGAAAGTGGAACTTGGAGCAGTTCCGGACTGATAGGGGTACTGCCCGCGGAAACCATAATAGATAGGTGGGGGGTGCTCGACCAAATGTCATAGAGGACCCTGGGCAACGACCACAGCCGGCGGTAGTCTATGGTTTTTTTAACTTTTTTTTTTTTCTCCATACTAAATTTTGTTTTTTCATACAAACTTCATTGGGGATTTTGGGGGGGAAAACGGACTCGTAGACTTTTACCGTCATAGACAATTTTTTATGTTGAGACCGTGGGACCCCCAAACTGACAGGTTTTTTTTTTTTTTCGAATTTTTTTCGAAGAGTTTGTATGGGTCAGCCAAGTCACTAGCCGGGGAGCCGAGGCCGTAGGCCGAGGCTCCGCGGCAAGCGAGGCCGAAGGCCGAGCTGCGTGTAAATCGAGGGCTGGGGGGGCAGGAGCGAGGCCGAAGGCCGAGCTCCCCCCCCCAAGCCGCGCAAGCGAGGCCGGAGGCCGAAGCTTGCGCCCGCGAGGCCGCAGGCCGAGCTGCGTCCAGGCGAGGCCGAAGGCCGAGCTCCGTCTCGTGCGACAAGAATTGGGCGAGGCCGAAGGCCGAGCCATTCATGGATGACGTGATGATGACAACTCATACCTCAAGTCACCAGCCGGGAAGCCGAGGCCGAAGGCCGAGGCTCCCACGGCAAGCGAGGCCGCAGGCCGAGCTGCGTATATGAATCCGAGAGGCGAGGCGAGGCCGGAGGCCGAGCCCCTCCTCCAGCCGGGGCCAGCGAGGCCGCAGGCCGAGCTGCGTCCAGGCGAGGCCGAAGGCCGAGCTCCGTCTCGTGCGAAAAGAATTGGGCGAGGCCGAAGGCCGAGCCATTCATGGATGACGTGATGATGACAACTCATACCTCAAGTCACCAGCCGGGGAGCCGAGGCCGAAGGCCGAGGCTCCGCGGCAAGCGAGGCCGCAGGCCGAGCTGCGTATATGAATCCGAGAGGCGAGGCGAGGTCGGAGGCCGAGCCCCTCCTCCAGCCGGGGCAAGCGAGGCCGTAGGCCGAGCTGCGTTTTAACAGCAAGAGCAAAAGACAGAGCAGCCTTTCGGCTCTTCACCTAATCCCAACCGACAACATTTCTTTGTAGATGACTTTTTCATAATTTCCCTAAAATTTTTCGTGCAATCGAAACTGCAAATATAAAATTGCCCTGCACAGCACGCGAGGTGCTTGCACCTCGCGCAGCCACGCAAAACTAGTTAGAACCAACCAAGCTGGAAGCGAGGCCGAAGGCCGAGCTTCCAGCTGGTTGGTTCCCCTATATATATATAGCTGCATTACCATGCTTGCATTATAAGTTTATTGATATTTATGTTGTAAGTAATTGTACTTATTTCGGTCTTCTTAAGTATTTCTTGTCTTTTCTTTTTAAGTGTTTTTGTGCCATTTGCTCATTTGCACTCACCCCAAAATGATATCTTTTCTCTCTGCATCACCTCTTGGTTGACTGGTAGAAAAAGCCTCTGGCTTTAAGTCCGCCATTTACATGTTTTTTGTAAAGAAGTTAAATAAATAAATAAAATAAAAAAAATTACCACTGACTCACTCATTGACATAATTAGTTTGTTCTACGGAACTCGGAACTGGGAAAAAGTAATGATGGGGAAGTGTGTAGTGAAGTAATGAGGCACCGGGAAAAATACGAAAGTGGAACTTGGAGCAGTTCCGGACTGATAGGGGGTACTGCCCGCGGAAACCATAATAGATAGGTGGGGGGTGCTCGACCAAATGTCATAGAGGACCCTGGGCAACGACCACAGCCGGCGGTAGTCTATGGTTTTTTTAACTTTTTTTTTTTTCTCCATACTAAATTTTGTTTTTTCATACAAACTTCATTGGGGATTTTGGGGGGGAAAACGGACTCGTAGACTTTTACCGTCATAGACAATTTTTTTATGTTGAGACCGTGGGACCCCCAAACTGACAGGTTTTTTTTTTTTTTCGAATTTTTTTTCGAAGAGTTTGTATGGGTCAGCCAAGTCACTAGCCGGGGAGCCGAGGCCGTAGGCCGAGGCTCCGCGGCAAGCGAGGCCGAAGGCCGAGCTGCGTGTAAATCGAGGGCTGGGGGGGGGCAGGAGCGAGGCCGAAGGCCGAGCTTGCGCCGCCAGCGAGGCCGTAGGCCGAGCTGCGTTTTAACAGCAGAGAGCAAAAGCCAGAGCAGCCTTTCGGCTCTTCACCTAATCCCAACCGACAACATTTCTTTGTAGATGACTTTTTCATAAATTCCCTAACTTTTTTCATACAATTCTCAACTGCTTTATTTCAATTTCCCTGCACTGCACGCGAGGTGCTTGCACCTCGCGCAGCTACCAAAAACTAGTTATTTATATATGAAGATAAAAAATCGATAGAAAATAGCAATTCGTATTCTTACTATCACTAGATTGTATAAACGTTTATTTGCCTTTGCATTACTTTCGCCATAACTATGGCAAGTTATTGATGATTAAACGAACTTACCTGAAGTGAAGTTCTATCAAAATTATACGAGTACGTTTCATTCGAAGATATAATTTTAAACACAGGTAGTACTCTTATTGTGTAGGACGATCACACTTTTCATAGGATGTAGGGGGTAGTTAGAAAACAAACGACCTATCATCCGATATAACCCAGACTGTTAGTCATCAACGCTCATTCTTTAGAGATACCTAGGGCACCTAGCTACAAAATTTTCCAAAGGGATCCGGGAAGGGAGGGAATTTATTATATCTTCGAATGAAACGTACTCGTATAATTTTGATAGAACTTCACTTCAGGTAAGTTCGTTTAATCATCAATTATACTTCGTACGTTTCATTCTTCGATATAATTTTAAACACAGGTAGATGTTTAGAGATGAAAATTTTGTACCCAAGTTAAATAAATGAATCCATGTATGTATACATGATTAATTTATGTCATAAAATAAAAGATTTTATAGCAAAGATTTTTCAGAATTTTTTCTTGAATTTTAATTCAATATAACAAAGTCCTCTGTTAATAAAATACGTAGGTATTTAACTGAATTATATTTGAGTATATTTTTTTTTTATAAAAAGCAAAGATATCTTATGTCATTGACGTAGTTATTGAGCTAGTATATTAGATACTGGTAGCAAAGTAAAAATACATTGACGCGAACCTGTAGGTTTTAAAATCTTGTCGTGCGTGAACAATGACATGACGATTGACAAGGCAATAATTTGCTGCTGATTTACCTAAATTTTATCAATTCGTTCATCGGTTGATAAAACTACTTGCAGGTAAATCTCTACGTTACACCAGACTTTTAACTTAAACTGACGATAAAATGTATTACCTTTTTAATTTCTTTATTAGAAAAATACCACCTGTGAGAACAGGCGTCAATAGTACATAACAACAACAGCCGTACGATTAAAACGTGGTAACTTGAAATGGTTATCAAAAAATTCTAGTTGCCTAGATAGTGAATTAATGTCTAATGAATGTCAATAAACGATATCTTTAAATTAATTTCCTTACAAAGGTGAGACAAGAACGAATTAAATTTTTTTAAACAATTGGCTGTTGAGTTATGCAGCAGATCATAGCGTTACATTTAAGTAAAAGTATATTTTATTTATTACGATATTGATATGAGATAATATGAATTTCATATATGAAATAAATAGTTCTTAGAAAACATAGTGACTACCGCTATGTTGGAGTAAACATTTTTGGAACCAAGAATTTGAAAAAGTTTTTATTTTTTATTTTATAAAGGACCACAAAAATAACACTAAGGTTGTCATGTTTACACGTAAGTACATATAAACAAAGGAAATACTTTAAGGATACCTTCCAAAGACCTTAGTCATGGAATTACCTAATTAATAAAGCGGTAGGTTCATTTCTAATTTTTTGGTTCTGTCATTTGAATGTATTCAAGTCAATTCAAAACATTTTTGCGATTAATATTATACAAAAGTTCTTTAATATAGCTGATTATCATGATTTTAATGATAAACTTATATCAACAGTATGAATAAAAAATACACGTACATCACAAGTACATCATGAACCCACGGCTAGCGGGTCTTAATTAGATATGGCTACAACGTGGATTCGTAGATCGGTTTCTATACGAAGTTTCTCTGCCTGACCCTATAGGTACAGGCGTGATGATGTGTATGTATAATATGAGATATATAATTTATATATTAATTAATTTTTGATAATATATAAGTTTCATCCGATTTTGAATTTACGAATCGACTTATTTCGTTTTATACATTTACTCGAGTAAATAAAATATGAATGAATTGAACGAAAACTTGCTTTTTATTTGGGTTTATAATATCCATTTTTGTAATTTATCTTATACAACGTAACAGATATTGTAAAATATCTTTCAGTTTACACAGCCATGAGTGCTCAAGAAAACAAAAAGGTTTAATTATAAGATATTAAAAGTACAGTCCTGCTTAAATGTAAAAGACACAAAACCACTTTACTTTATGATTTTTCTCCTATAAGAACCATCGTTCTTAAAACAACTTGCTTGAGTTATCGATCTCTACGAGAAGGTTATGCAAAGTTTAACATTTTTAGTTTTATCACAAGGAGAATTTAGTAAGATTCAAGAATCGTCTTATTTGGCAAAACAAAAAGTGCAATTAAACAGATTCCATCAGTTTATAAATTTGCGGTATGTGATGTAAATGCATCAATCACTAATGTTGGTTATGGTGAAACGCAAAAGAATTACCATTATTTTGTATTATTTTTATGTAGTTTCACGTTTTCTTCTATAAATAGAGTATATAATACGCAACTAATGCGGGCTGTGTAGCCAAACGAAGGAAGCATTATTATTATTATTATTTTTATATAAAAATAAATCAACTAGTCTTCTCTTGCCAATTCATTCAATGAGATTCATTGTTTTTCTTTGTTTTCATTACAATTAATAACTTTGTCTTTTTATTCATTAAACCTAGGTAACCATATAGTGTTTACCTATCAAGGTGTATATAATTATACATATTCCCAATTTACAGAATCGTGAGCAAAACATTTTTTTATTTGAACAGCTGACGTTAAAGCATTACTTCGACAGGCTTAAAATAGCCATGTGAAATTGTCCTTAATCCATTAGATACTGCAGGTTTATCATCCCAATAACGCAGTGTCTGCAAAGATGCGTGACTAAATAATATAAATTTAAGCGAAATATAAGTTGCTGTAAAGATTTTTATGTTTTAATTAATCGAGTTATTTTCAAATAATAATAGGAAGGTATAGTGCAGACCCAATTTTCAATCCAATCCAATTGTTTAAGCAATACATATAATAAACCGGCATAGACACGCCAAAAAGAGAATAAAACAGTAAAAAATAAATAAATCAGGAGCAAGATCTTCAAATAATGTGTACTAGGTACGTTATTTTAGAATAAATTCTATACATTACTTCAAGCTGCAGTTGAATCGAACATTTGGAGGATTGCAACTGTCTTCAAAATAACAGTTTGTTGACCTTTGTGAGTAAAACAAGTCAATTTACTATATCACTTAGACTTAACCTTGGATGTTTTGTATAAAAACATTTGTCTCATCATATACGGTTCTGCCAAGCCGTCAGGCAACCGATCCTGATATACGTTGTGATTGGTTAAATTATGCACCGCTAAACTCCTCTCCGCTTCACTTCTTGAATTGAATTAGAAAAACTGCGTCAGTGGAGATGGGCCGGCAAGTAAACTTAGTTGGCATATCTGAAGTAAGTGATAATAACTTAACTCATTTGGTAAGTTCTATTAAATTTTCGAAACATACATTTATTTTCTTCTATTTAGAAAACGAAAAATTGTATTTGGAGGTAATCGATTATCATTATATCGATGAAAAGAGATAATAACATATTTTGAAAAATAGTGAGTAATTCTCTTTCATATTTTACATTCGATTACAGTTACCAACTGTAATATTTTGTATTTGCTATATAAGCATAACGTACTTATTAGCTAATTATGCAATGTATTTTCTTTATATCAAAAAGGCCATAGATAACCCCATATGGGCTTACTGGAAGAGACCTTACTGGAACCGGCGACCGACACCATCTTCAGTGATCTTCACAACATGCACCCCCCTTCTTCTCCGAGTATCTCGAGGGAGCGCAAAAATAATATTGTATCCTTTCATTTACCATAATGTTGCGACCCCACATAAACGAGCATTATTCGTTACATGAGTAGGAGAAGTAAGGAAGAAGAAGAAGAATGTAGTCTTGCATACAGGATTTAGTTTTCGTAATTAAAAACTTAAGCCGCAAAATACGGTTTGTTAGGTACTCATTTCCAAGAAAAACGGATTAGATATAACTCAAGTATACTTATTGGCGGCATTGCATCAGTAACTATTGATAGAGTAGATGCATTAAATATTAGTCCAATTGTGGGTAGTTTGCCCGCATTCTTCAAATGCAAGGAACGAACGGTTCGTAAACTGTGACACAAAATTGCACAGATCTGCTATCCGATAAGGGAATATTAGTACATCCCCGGCTGCTCCGCCCATGGCACGACGCTCCCATGACACTCCATTTAGGCCAAGATTTACTTACTGCATATCCTGTGACTTGTACTTCCATGCTTGTGACATGATGTGCAATAGTCGTAACAATACGAACCGTTTTGATTTTGACCTTCGTGTTAACCCGCAGTTAACCTCCCGGCTTATTTTGACGCCTAATGCTATTTTCCTTCGTGATACCCTCCGGGCCAGCGCATTTGCTATGCCTTCGTGATATCCCCCAGGATAGCTTCGAGGCTACAAATTTTATGCATCATGCTATTTTCCTTCGTGATACCCTCCAGGCTAGCGCATTTGCTTTGCCTTCGTGATATCCCCCAGGATAGCTTTGAGACTGCAGTTTTTATGCATCGTGTTATTTTCCTTCGTGATACCCTCCGGGCTAGCGCATTTGCTATGCCTTCGTGATATCCCCCAGGATAGCTTACGATGTGTCAACAGTAGCATCATCTCAGGAGCAGCATCGCATGAACTGCATCGCAGGAACAGCATCGCAGGAACAGCATCGCAGGAACGGCATCACAGAAACAGCATCGCAGGAACAGCATTCGCCGTGATAGCTTCGGCGTGATAGCTTCGTTGAAACTGCTTCGCGTATTTCACTATCACTAAATTTGATTTAAAAATACTTATGTTTAAATAAACTAAAAAAAAAATATTATCAAAAAAATCAATCGTAAACGAATTCCATAGGAAATATAATGACGTGCGTATCGTCCCGCACACAATAAAAGAATGAGCGTTGATGACTAACAGTCTGGGTTATATCGGATGATAGGTCGTTTGTTTTCTAACTACCCCCTACATCCTATGAAAAGTGTGATCGTCCTACACAATAAGAGTACTACCTGTGTTTAAAATTATATCGAAGAATGAAACGTACGAAGTATAATTTATATTAGCGGGATCTTTCACAATAATTCCTGTAAGGTACACTCTAATCTTTTTCACTAATTTATAATGTGTCATGAAGAAGTCAAGGAAGAGATAATTATGAAGTATTGTAGTAGATTTGGACTCGGTATAGCTCGTAGTTGTGATCCGTAATTTACAAATTTCAACCATAGTATGTTGCGTGAGATTTGTAATTTGTAACGGCCTTTAGTTTTTTACAAACTTTTATTTTAGTGTTGTGTACAGTTAAGTTAATTGTAGTAGATTTTATTGCACGCTTACATCACAGAAACTTTTTTGCTTCCCATGCAATTGAAGACCTCTGGGTCATAACTTAAAAATAAATCAAATGCCAAGACCACTTAGATGGTTTCTTGTACTTAGCAGTTACGATAATATATATATAATAAATACCTGTGAATAGAAATTAATCTAAATAAGAAATTAACGCACTCTATTCCATTTAGATGAGATTTCTAGGGAATATGAAGATTTAGATAAGACTATTTATTTCTAATAAGAATCAAGTTGTCAAGTATAATAAGATTTAAGAAACGCGGCTGGCTCACATTTAGTGCTTTCCTTTCGAACCCTTTCATTTTGATACCCCTTTCGAGAACTTATGATTTTGATAACATTTTCGACTCTTATAAGAATCTCCTACAAAGATCAGTATTCTCAAAAACATATTTACTACTGTATAGTTACTTAGCTGCGGCAATGTAACAGATACATTATATTAATTTTATACCTATATTGTATAATAAATTTAATATTTGATATTTGTATAATAATAATTCTCCTGGCGTGAGATAATTTTTTTTTTAAATTTGTACGTTCTCGTGCTGATAGCGACAAATAAAAAAGAAAACCGAAGCAAATTGCTGGTCCTATTTACTTTTATTGTCTCATTTCGGACGCTGTATCCCATTTTATACATATTACGGTCATGGCGACACGCCGAGCGACCCTGCATCTATCTACTTACAAATTTGCTTTTGTTAAATATAATCATAATTTAATAATTTATCTACATAAGTATCATGACCGAGTCATAAATATACGCTTGAAAATGGACGCGCTTCGAGGAATATCTCTTTTATTTGAGCCAAATTAATTTTGTAATAAGACAGTCTTTTACTATTAAAATTGTAAGTGTAGTCACCGTGATAATCCGTTTTCATTATGAAATTATCATCCTAGCCAAGCTCGTTCGCCCGCCCTAGTATAATTTGTGGCTATTTATATTTATTACAGCCATTCATTATAGAAAACGACTTTTGCTCTAGCTACAAACTTTTCATGGAACAGCAGCTGTCAACAAGCAAACTGTCTTCAGGAACATTTTGAAGCCGCCATTGATTTATGAAAGCTGGCGGTTATCAAGAGCAGCGGTGCGCGGCGCGGGTGCTTGCTCCTGTAATTGCTTCGCAGCCGAGTCCACGAGTTTTTTTGCTTGTCGTCGTACGTGTTATAACTAGGTATGTGTGATGGATAATTTGAGACGGTAAAGATATTTTACGCAATCAAGTGTCCCACTGCTGAGTAATTAACTTACACTAATGAATTACAAACTTGTTTCCACGATAGAAATTGCCAGTGTAATGAAAAAAATATCTCAGATAAGTTGCTCCTTAATTTTGGCTAAAAATGTTACGCTAAAAATATCTCATTATACTCAACAACTGTGATATTCGCGGTTAATTTTTATTAGTTTCACATGCCGTGTTTATAATTACATGTTTTAGAAACGGGAATCGTTCGTTCGTAACGTAGGTGCAATACGTTAATTATGTTAAGTAAAAGTCAGTAATTAAGCGTTAAATTATGCACCGTATAACTGGTTTTGTGGTGGATTACAGAAAAGCTACAACAGATTTTACTCGGAGCAACTGAGCGCCGCCGTATTAATGGGAGTAAACACTGAAAATAATTATGCAGCAGACGGCTTAGTGCATGAATGCAAAGCAAATAAAATTATCCCACAGGTTTCGTTGAATCATTCAGTGACGTCTGCCGCAGAGGACAGGGACAAAGTAAACGTGTTGATTTTGATTTCCCGATAATGGTGACCATTTTTTAAAGTCTCAACTGTCGATTTAAGCTTTTAGAAAGATCAATACTAACCTGAGTTTCCGTACCGGGTTGTAAGAAAGAAGTAACAATATTCAGTGGATTAAATAACAAAAATAACCATACAAACGTATTGATTATAATCATGACGAATTGCATGATGACCAGCTACAATAGGCTGTGGGTTGGCGCGGCGATTCGAAAAGTATCGCATTTGATCCGGTTTTCTATATATTGTGCAGATAGTAGATAGACAATAAAAACAACGCATATAATTTTCCGAGAGCCCTCGTATAGTGTAGGGTTCTCGAGGCTGGAGCGGTGGCTTTGATCGGCTGCGGTAATGGCCACCGGACCACATTCGCGGAAACTTTTACGGGACACTGACCCACTTCTAAACGACCGGCAATGGTTAATGTGGCTTTTCTTTAAGAATCATCACATTAGTTTACAAGGGTCCGATGTCAAGATGATTAGTTTGAAAATAAATTATGTGGGGTAAGTTATAAGGGTATGTTTTATGTGTTGAATTATTAATTATGACTTAATCAAATTAAATATCTTTTTAGTCCTGAAAATATATCTCTACAAGAAGAAAATGTATTCAAGGTTTCTACGTTAACCTCAAAATCTAAACCACTGTAAGTCGGTCTAAGCTATTGTTCTAACTTAACATGATTGTTGATCGTAAATGCACCTTCAAGTAGTGTATTGTTTCTGAATTTATAAATCATGAGTGTGTACATATATTGCAAGAATATTCCACATCGACCTACAATCGAGGTCGAGCGATGGTGAGACCTTGCGGGTCGGAGAGGCCAATCAAAGTTATGAGCTATTTCCTTGCCCTGTAAAAGCCAGATAGGATAGGTACTGATTTACGACGGATGCGCACCTCTGTGAATAATGCCAGGTATCTTTTACGGAGACGGTAATCTTCAGTAAATATATATATATGGAAAAGCCAACACGGAACTCCGATAAATATGGTCATAATTTCGACAATGTGGAATAAACACGATAAACCGAATAATAAAATATGGGATATTAACAAATATAGACTTACATATTATGTCTTGACCTGGGAATTCATCCTGTACTTTTGCTTGTTGCTTAAAACATTCCAGCTCTACAACTAGCAGTTAAATTTTTTGTCGTAGGTTGTTATAAAAATGTTATAAAAGTAAATATTGCAGCTTAGTAGAAAACTTTCTTTGGTACATAAACTTAATATTATTAGAAGTCATATGAAGAAGAAGGCCTTGTGCGTGACGGATCACCGTCGGATATGAAATCAAATAACGCGATCCCGGCGGACGCTCTACATACGCTACGCCTTTACGTGGCGTTCACTGGAACAAAATATTACAACTTCAAAATATCTCATGGGATATTCACATGGGAGTTCATGCTTTTGATGGCGAAACATAGCAGTTTTGTTGTTTTAAAAGTTATACTATTACTTTATATTTGTTCGAGAGAAATAAATATAAAAGACCAAATAAACTCATTTATGCTTCCTAAAATTAATCAGTGTAATTTTTGTCCAATAAGTGTCATTATAACTTGGATGGTATGGTATGCAATGAACGAATAAAGTTTAGTGGAACGGAGGAGAAGTTGCTGCTAACAATTTAAAGTTAGCCTCGGTTGAGTGCGAGGTGAGGTGAGAAAATGCAGAGGACTGGGGCCAGCTGGACTACAAAATATGAAGCGAACAGAAGATCAATTATAAATTAACATAAAACAAAATTAAAGTGGAAGTATTAAAAAGAGGCCCTCTCTTTTTAATACTTCCACGATTTTTTTATATTTTTTAAACGATTTCACTGCTTGCTTTTAAGTATCTGATGAAAGTTCAATGAAACACAACTTGGGTAACCCAAGTTGGGTTTGCCTCTTTGTTATAATTTGCTGGTCGTATAGAAGTTGGTCAGACTTCAGCGGTTATTACCAACACTCTCTCTCATATCATATTGCATCAAATCTTAGGCTAGATATTAAAAATACAATAACATAACATATTATTAGTGTGTGGTTCTGAGTCTCTACATTTTGTCAGCGGTCGTCGGGACGCCGGACAGTGCCCGCCGCTTCGAGCACTCCAACTATGATAAAGTTTCGTGAAACTAGTGGTAAGTGACTTACCCTCTGCTCCACCTCCGCCACTTGCTTGTAATGTACTCTGATGAAAATTATATCAATCTCATAATGCAAGATACAGTCACACAGCGCCAAGGCTCTGCTTGTTTACATAACACAATTATGTAATTCGAATATTCCGTGCAAGACTTAACGAGGGACCCGCAGCCTCCAGCTGTATAATATTTGAGTTATTTAATAAAACATGTTTATATGGATATTGTAGATTGGCAGGATGGCAACACTAAAATCCCTAATGAATGCGAACCACACCAAAGGAAGGCGGTTGCCATTTCTACCGGGGCTCGTCTGTGAAGTTCGACGTGAGCGACAAGACGTATAGAGCCGCACCGCGCCGCTCCGACAGGATGCATTGCTAACAAACTTACTCTATTTAATACTGTTCACTTGAAATGCTTTTGTATCCTCAAGGGACCTAATGTGTTCCCTTGTTAAAAGTTTGTTAAATATTACTTTGTCTGGCGAGTCTCGCTTAGATCCTCGAAATGGCCCATTGTAGTGCATGAATAATAAGCTCAATTTTGTCAGAAGGCGAGAAAAAGCCATGCCTCTGGGGACTGGTATTAAAAATATGAAAATAAGTAATTGTTCTATCAGGGCTGCACCTGACGCCCGCCGCTCCGCCGCGCGCCGCCCTTCGTCTGCGCGCCCTCACTAAGTACTCCGTGATAAGGGCAATCGGGACGAGCGGCGCTACTACGCTTCAATCTATATTTATGCGTCTCTATTTATGACGGCAACAAAATAAACCACGCTAGGGACACGTGTAGCCTCAAGGTTTAAATTAACATGTGTCTTCTAAGCAACTATTATGTGATAGGTTTATATCTTATGCCAATAATAACATGTGGATACTGAAACCATCCTGAAATATATATCAACATAAGAGCCTTGAATTTACTTTACATGTATGTAAGTAATGTATCAATTAACTTAAGTGCTGAATCATGTCTCAGTGAGAAAGTCGGACGTAGGCTGACATTTCGCAAAATACGCTGTAATATTATTGTACTCGTATGTGTCTATTTTTGTAAGTGTTATTCATGTTAGTGATGGGACAATAATGTCTTTCTTTTGGATGAAATGTTACGGTGAAAATCATAACAACACGTTCTGTATTTATATGTCTATCGTACTTCCTGCTGCAGAAAGAAAACATTTCTTTGTTTGGATACGTTTAAATATTCTCCGATTATTAGACGCATTTCACACATTTTATATCCATTTGAAACTAGCATTTCTTATTCATAAATGTAATATTATTTTAAATACGAAAGAAAAACAAATAAACCAAGTCTCGTCCAAGGTATTTTACGGAATAGTTGTGAATGTAGCTTTTTCAGTCGATTTTTTTATAAATAGGTTAACTTAACAATTAACGAAAAAGTATTCATGTACCAGATACGAAGGCAAACTATTACCAAGAGTATCGGAGTGTACACTCACGATACGAACAAGACATTGTCTAAAGAACCGAAGTATTAACATATTAATGCTCGTGACTGTACCTAAATTAAAATATATGCTTTATAGCAGCGCACACACATAACAAGTTAAGGCGATGTACTCACTCTGCTCCATTTTTTCCTCCCCTTTGCAGCATGCCCGCGCGAGCCATCTCACGCCCACGGCCTGAAAAAACACACCATCCATTAACTGTCTCGGGACTTTCACGAGCTTTCCACATCTTTACGCTCACTAAATACGGTTTAGGCCTATCCTTATTCATTATGAGATGGATGATACATGAAATTATGCCTGGCAGTCTCATTAACTAATTTCCTAACCAAAATTGTTGCTTCCCGCATAAGAATAATATACATTCAACGTGGCAATGTCGGAAACATTGCCACATAATAATGTATATTATTCTTTTGTTTATAGTTATTATTAAAATAAACCACAAAATTATTATATGCCACCCCAAAAGGTTCATTAATTCTTAATTTTACGAGACAACGTATACATACAATTTGTAAATTCAAATACACGAATAAAGTATGCCTCTATAACTCATATTAAAGAAAGACATATGAACGTAAACTAGATAAAAAGCCTAAAAAGGCTTTTATCTAGTCAACGCCCTGAAACAATAGAATATTTAAATTAAAATTGTTCCTTTTCAACAATAATTGAAAGGTATTCAACAGTTCTGTAGGATAAACGAGGTGATTCAACAATTTAATCAGCAATCTATTCGCAAAGAGCTTGATAGATGGCCAGTTGAGAATATTTCAGCGTGAAGCGTTGTACAGTTTAAATTGCGACACCTCCCGCGATAGGTAGACAATGAGCTACGATGGAAATTTATGAGTCTCCACTTTGAAGTTATTCGTCTCTTAAAAGAGGAGAGTATGAATTTAAATTCTGCTTAAGCTGGCGGCGACATATCATATGATTGGGAAAATTTTAAGATGAGATATACCAAAAATCATTTCTTTATAAAGCAATTTTCTCATTATGAAAAATTTATTATCAAGGCTATCAAGGCTCGCATGTTTATTATTAGTAATAACAAGCTTAAATTTTGTAGGAATGGAGTTTTAAGTGGATTACAAGCTATATTAGTGACGAGCTTTCATTAAATATCACGTAGACCATGGTAATTAACGGCACACGCGATTGTGCTACGATTTCAATTTAGGTAAAAAATATAACCAAAATAGCCAAAATTTAATTTAAATTTATATTCTCAATAGGACAATTAATATAATTCATCTTATTCCTTAATAGTTCCTAAGTATGTGCTTATAAATGGGATATACTTATTAAATACGAATTTGGTAACTACACATTTCGGCTCTCAAGATAACAAACTAATCAAAATACTCACCTATACATTCGATCTGGTGGTCGGTAATGCTGTTTGTTGGTTTGGATCATTCCAGACACCTGAAACAAAATTAATACGTTTTTAAACATAATTAGGCATTCTCTCTCATATAAAGCGGAATGGTTTACACACTAATAAGTCATTGTTATTAGCTACTACCTTTTGCCCGCGGCTTCGCTCGCGTGAATCGTGAATTTTCCATGGGAACAGTGCTTTTCCCGGGATGAAAGTTACCCTATGTCCTTCTCCGTACTAAGACTTAACTGTGTGTATGCAATTCAGTAGATAAAGCATAAAGAGGTAACAAAAAAACAAACAAACTCATTTTCGCATTTATAATATTAGTAACGAAGTTAGGATTCATATTTACTTCTAGTTATAGAGTGATAATGATGATGAATAATTGTATTTACTATTTTGTAATATAAATTGGTTGGTTCTATAGGTCAAATCTTGAAGGCTGTAGAATTACTTCCTATTGTTTGACATGTCACTATTCCGATGATTTTCTAGGACCTCAGAATCTTAGGTCAGTTTTTAATTATAAGTAAGTCTTGAGTCCTTAAATTTTACTTTTTTTAATTTTTCACTGGATTTTTCTGCTATAATAAAAACCTTTCAAAGAAAATTGTGGGCCATTTCACTATAAAAGATTTATGTAGACAAAATTGTCCTGTTTTCTCTTCATTCAAATTCTAAATATCCCTCGTCCGTTCTGTATTTATATAGCAATGGGACAAAGCACGTGTCATATAAATGGACAAATGGACGGTCCATTTTTATGACACGTGTTTTATTCAGTTGCTATAAATACAGGACAAAAAATCTTATTGGAGGACGAGTGATCTAGTTTCGTATCAGTTTGCGTCCCAGTAACACGGATACAGATGACCCATATGGAAAACGATTCGTTGGCAGATCATTTGACTGGCTGATACTTGAATGTATGTACTTTGGACTGGTCATCGGAGCAGTCGATAGGCTGATCGGTCGAACAATGGACTAGTCGTTTGGAAAGTCCTGCTTGGAGTCCTTAAGTTGCCGGGATACGCCGCATAAAGGCCCGTTTACGATCGGCCAGAATTGCGGGTTTTCACGCCACACCTGTGGCTGTAATAAAGCATTTTATAGCCGACAAAATGTGAGACACGAGGTTTTGAACGTTCGGCCTTTCAGGATATAAATCATTTACAGAATGTATCTAAATTTACTATGCTGTTAAACAGCGTTATCCAATTTATTTTGTACTAGCTGTTACCATAATATTTTTTGTTGTTATTTTTCACAGATTATTCTTATACTATGGTATTTTATAACAATAAAAACCACATGATGTACATAGTTGAAAGTCAATTGTTTTAAAACAAAAAAATGAGAGTACATTTTAATATAAAAAATCCTAAGTGAATTCGCGGATATAACAATGGAAGGAATTTTTCATTTTCAATGTCGGATATAGAGTGTTTCGATCCAGAGTTATGAATTAGAGCAAGAATGTGGATAATTTACGGTAGTAGTCGGAACAAAGCATCTCCGGCACGCGACCTACATCTTGTATCCCATTCGAGATAAATTCGATATCAAGTATATCATCCCGAGACAGGGATATTGTTCACATTCGTATCTATTATACCTACTTGAGACACACAAATAGATTTCATTGAAATCGCCCTAGTTATTATTATTTTTTTGCAAGGAAGACCATCATACTTATAACTTTCTTATAAAACGAATCATCATTATTTTGTTACACGCAAACTTAATGATGTAATGTAGGTAACTAAGCAATTAGATTTCCCGGCACCGCATCGGCATATTGAAAATTGGATGTTCAAAATCGCAGAGTACGCGCGGGGGAATTTACTTTGACTTGGTCGAAAAATTCTGATATATGGGCGGTGGGTTAACGGACAATGTTTAATTATTGCATTTCTAGAGCTAACAAAGTATCTGTTAGTTGAATTTGTGTGGCTCTGCTAATGTAACAACTGGCGCACGAACAATTACCAACGAAGCTTTGCTGGCGCAATTCATCTCATTAAACAATAGCAGCGCCCGTGTGGCCGTATCTATTGCACAAACAATAGGCTATAAAATATCAGAATAATAAAATTTTCAGGGAAAGCCAAGGATTTTGACATCATATTTACATTTCTCCCAGAGAGGTCAGAAGTCTAAAACAATACGTAAAATAAACAGTTCTGGAAAACAATACTGTGCGAGAAGTGTTCTACCCCCGGCATTTCGTGCTATTGCCGGTGTGTAGTGTCCCAGTTAGCAGCCGACAATGGATAGAGAGCTATTAGAGTCGTCCATGTGTGTTAACACGTTGACCAGTTTAACTCCTGTTGCTCGTTTTTAAACGGCATTGTACGGGTTGAAATACAAAATGAAAAAGCGATCGGGTCAACGTTAGGTCGGAAATAAATTCAATGGATTGTGATATTAGTATTGCTTTGTTCGACTAGAACCGGAATGAGTACAAGCCTTTGTTCTAAGCTAAAGCTATTTTCTGAATTAGCATCGTGGATTTTACAGACCTCCAAAGTTCGATGTAGTTTTCAGGGATGTAGATATAAATGGAACAGGGTAAGATCACGGACGATCCATGGCTAGGATTGGTCCCATATTTTTTTATTAGGACTAGTAACAAGTAGCTCGTCTGCGGTAAAAAGTGTTAGTTTCGGTTAACGGGTTTCATCCCCTATTTCAGCCCCTTGGAATTTATAATATTAGTAGAAATATGGAGAAATCACATAGTTACTTATTTTTGAATTGGGCTTTGAATTCTATTTTCGGAATAAAATCAGGAGAAAATAAAGAAAGGAACGTGAAATAAGGATTTGACCTCCAAGAATTTTATTGAGCTTCACACAGTCGTCGGAGAAAATAGGTCAAGGCTATCTCTTTTATCTGCCATTAAATGTAGCTAAACATCCATTATGTATCATTCGAACAAAGGTGATAAACATATAAAATTCACGGCGGCAGAATAATAAAAGATGTATCATGTTGAAAATAATAAATAACTGTGACAGGTGCCTCTGTTATTTGATTACTTCGATAAAATATTGAACAGGAATAAAGGGTAAGCTACGCTATATAAGGTACGCTATATAAAGAATCTTTCTCAAAATTTTTAAGTTTCTACTTTCAGAGATTTTGTCTCGGCGTTGATTACTCATTACTCGTATATCAATCAATCAGCGACCCATTTAATATATACAGATAATGTATCTTATTTATAGACAACGACTTACTTTATTTTAATCATAAATATGAAATTGAATGTGTTGAAAATGTAGGACAAAACAATATTCCACAAATAAGACAATAAAATGCTGAATATTCTGCATCCTTATTGCAGAAGTTGACGAGCTTCTAGCTAGAGTGAAGTTAATAAAACATAATAATGAACCTTCTGTTCTGATCAGAACAGCTGTCACTTACTGTTAGTACTGTTGCCAATCTGATTGAGCGTAGGAAGTACGCAAATAAATACATTTCTGAAGCTGCATTATAAAATGGTAATTTCTTTATTGTATTGTAATTTTACACAGCTTTTACTCAACTCTGTTTATTAAACAATCTTTTTGAGGCTTTTTTGAAATGAAACTCATATTTAGAAAAATACACACATACAATTAGGCAGCTGCTATATAATCTATTATTTTGTTTTTGTGTATGTTACTAACACTAGTTTATAAGGTCAAATCTAACTAACTCTTTATAGGGACACTGTGTGAAATAAATGGATTTATTAATACAAACACATTGAGTTTGTAATTTAAGAGTAGGTAATTTTCTAGTCATTTCTAACTAGAGCATTACCTACAAAATTCCTATGGTAACAGACAAATCTGGCGAACCAACGGGGTTTACGATATAATTTTATTAGCATCTAGTTTGAAGTTGACTGTCTCTTCCCAGAACAGGATAGAAATATAAGTCTCCATCTCGAAGATAGAGAAGGAAGTTAACTTGATGCTATTTGAGTTGTAGTTTAAATCGATCGATGAACCGCGAGCAATTAAAATGGCATCCTCCCAAACTATCACAATTAGCATTTCTAAACTTGGATTGGTTCAGTAGCTCTACCATGAGTTAATAGTGACCGAACTCGCTAGCGTCGCCGTAAATAATGTCTATGAAAAAATGTACAGCGCCTCTAGCGGTCACTTGAAGAATTAAAATCCGTACCATGAGTCATCACTGAAACCTATCGAGTTACTCGCTATCGAGCCGCTACCTAACGTGTGGCGTTTTGTATAGCTTTTCTAAGAAATCGGTACCATGAGTTGTAACTTTGACAATCGTAATCGAGAAATACCTTTACGACTGTAGTAAACTATTTCACTGGCTAATTGGGGCGTGAAAAGGTGTAAACGATCTACCAAAATTCTTTATTTTTGAGTGTTTGTTGGAAAAATAATGTCGGCTAGAAGATATTTAGCATGGGATATGTTAACGACGGCTGCTTATCAAGATGAGCGTCGTGAGCAAGGCAATTTTCAAGCGAACATTAGAAAGTTAATTGGAAATCCCCTTGAACACATAAGTGAAAACAATTTTATAAAAGACTACAGACTTAATAAAGAAGCTTTTGAGGATTTGTGTGATTTGTTAACCTATTACACGGATTTGAAATCCACACAAAGAGTCTTATTGGAATCCAAGGTAAGTCTTATTGGATATTGACCATGTACGATTCTTTATGATACAGACATAATGAGATTTTATAATTATGATGTTTATATATTTTTTTATTTGTAGGTTTTATGTGCATTATTATTTTATGCACACGGTGGTTATCAAAGACCTACTGGCAAGGCTAAGCATTTTTCCCACGAAGCGATAAGTGTTTATTTAGACGAAGTAACACAAGCATTGAACCATCCTGAAATTCTCAAAAGATTTATCAAATTTCCTACAACAAGACAAGAGAGGGATACCATTAGACAAAAGTAGATAAAATTAAAAATAAAGCAATAGTTTTATAAAAAAATATATTTATTTGATCTCTACTTCTTATCTTATTCTTTGTTAGTAACTAGTTATAAAAATATGCTTTTAATATTTTAGTTTCTACAGTGAATTCGGGATACCAGGGGTGATAGGATGCATTGATGGCAGCCACTTTAAAATATTTACACCCAGCAAAAAGGAGGAGCATTTATATTACTGTAGAAAACACTATCACTCAATGAATGTGCAAATGGTAAGTAAATATGATTATGATTTTAGTGTATGTGCGGTACATACTAAGTGAATTTTGTAAATGTGCAAAGAAAATTAAAACATTAAAATTATTTGTTGCAGATTATGTGACCACCGTTGTTTAATTTTATCAGTAAATGCAAAGTTTGGAGGTGCAACCCACGATTCTTTTGTGTGGGAAAATAGTACTATTAACAACTATATTCAGTCTTTACATAGGCAAAATAAAATTGTATGGCTTTTAGGTAAGAATAAAATTCATGTTTATTATGTTCATAGGTACTATAAATTTACCAGTATTATAAATATCTACGCATTTTGACAGGTGATTCTGGTTACCCCCAAAGGCCATGGTTAATGACGCCTTACTTGAATCCAGCTGACGGCTCTATTGAAGAAGCCTATAATACTGTACATACTTCTACAAGAGTCTTAATAGAAAATACTTTTGGGCGACTGAAGAATCGTTGGCGTTGTGTTCACAGAGACAGAACATTACATTATCAGCCAGACAAATGTGCACAGATAATTATAGCATGTTGTGTGTTACATAACATTGCTATAAAATATAATGTTCCAGAGCCAGAAGAAACAGATAATGATCCTGGGCAACCCCGAGGTAAGTCTACGAGACAATTTGTTAATTTAATGCTTTATTACTCATACATAACAAACGAATATAAATAATTTGAACAAATAATTAGCTGCCTTATACCATAGGGTGCAAATATATATATACATAAATACAAAAATACTGTCGTATAAAATGTGTATCAGTTATTTTTTCTTTTGGCAATAAATTTTTTAGGTAATAATCATGATACTTTACTTTGCAGAAACATTTAATCTACAAGAAGTCTTACATGAAAATGAAGATTCCACTGATTTATTAATGGGCAGAGCATTGCGAGATCAATTGGCTCGAAGAATATACTCAAGAAGGACGAATTGATTTAGTAAAGTTAATATAAGTAAGGAAATAAAAAGTACAGAAACATAAATGCAACCCCTTTTTATTTTTTCAACAATTTTAAACAGTTTTTAAACAAATGTCATATTTATTAGCTTATAATAAAATTTAAACAAAAGGGATAGATAGAGCCTAGGATCACATACGATCCAAAGGCTAAATTTCGCATTGTGGTGGCCAAGTAGGGGGAAATCCAAATCATTATGATGATGGTTTGTCAGCCTCATCGCCTAATAATACGATATTTTACATTTCCCCACTCCCTCGATCGGCTTTTATGATCTGCGCGGGAAGAGAAGTAGCGGGTAAATATATTGTACGTTTTTCTTTCACTCCCAGAACCGCATGGATAAACAATATAAAATATAAACATTAGATAAAAGTCCTATTTAACCTATTGTAATCAATAATATTTAACCCCTAATTATTACTATTATCTCTATTTTTTTCTCTAAAACATCTATTATTCTATTTCCTAATATTAAAAATTGCCCTAATAAATCTTGCCATCGTTCCTCTGATTTTAATTATTCTAATTGTCTTATTCTAATTCTCTCTTGCTCCGTTTTCTGTTCAAAAGCCCTCCATTCACAGTCAGACCTCACAAATGCTTGTCTTGCTAGTTCTGACTGTGTCTGTGTCCGGGTTCGTCTTCGAGAAGGAGAACAAGGGTCTATTAAACGGCCTCTACGCCGACGAGGAGTTAAAGGCAAGGGCGTGGGGCTCTGTTGCGCTCGTTGCTGTGCACTAGTAGATGGTAGAGGCGGCGTCTCGCCAGCCAGAGTCAAACCTGAAACATTAAGACATATTTATGAGAAAGAAGAGATAAAGAATTAGACGACGTTAACTGAACTTAAGGATCATTCCTCATTCTTTCATTAACAGTCAAATAATCTTAATTTGTTACCACACTTGCCTATTGCTGCCTAAAGAACAGTGCTAGCGTTGTCGTATTCCGATATGAAGGGTGAGAGAGGCAGTTCAATTACAGGGTACTGTGGTATTAATATCTTAGGGTACAAGTCAGCAACACACTGATGACTCATAATAAATCACTGGTGTTCGTGGACTGCGGCGTTAATTTACCACCAAGGTGACCAGTATGCTTGTTTGCCTACATGTCACAAAATCCATACTAATATTATAAATGCGAAAGTTTGGATGTGAGTTTGTGAGTTTGTGAATTTGTGAGTTTGTGAGTTTGTGAGGATGTTTGTTACTCAATCACGCAAAATCTACTGGACGGATTTCGATGAAATTTGGTACAGAGGTAGATAATGACCTGGAATAGCACATAGGCTACTTTTTATCCCGGGAAAAAGCACTGTTCCCGTGGGAAATTCACGCGGGCGAAGCCGCGGGCAAAAGCTAGTAAATAATAAAATGTTATCTTTGGCTTAATAACCCTTACCTCTGTCTGCCCCATCAAGGATAAAAACTTACAATACCTATGTATGTATAAGAGTAATTACAAGTTTGTACCTGTTTCTCCAGATTGTGATGGTACATGTGAGGGAGGAAAAGTGGGAGAACGAGCAGATGTCCCTGGACGATTCCAGTCTTCCATGGCTAAAATAAATACAAATAATTGCTATAATGTCTTAAAGTATGGTTATAAAACAGCTTGAGTTAATTATAATATTACACTATTAGTCTAAATTTTAATAATACAATAATGTATGTAATGCACTATTATAAAACTGTATTGCGTGCCAATAAATAAATAAACTTACCAGTGTTAGTATCATCTACTTCATTAATTTGCTCTATTAAAGAAATATTACTATTTATCTCTGGTGGTGGTGGTCCAGTGACTACTTCTTCCTGTAAAGTAAATTTCAATAAGATTTAAATATAATAATTGTTTCAAACAAATAAATTAAGCAAAAGTGGGTTATTTTTACCAGCCACCTACCTCTAACCCAATTTCAGGAATATGAACAATTCCTGTAGCTGCCTGAGTTCCCACGATGGAGAGGACTTTTTGTTCCAGATCTGTCAATTTTAAAGTACATGCAGGCCCACCACTAGTTCCCAGAGCAGCTCTGTGTATGCGAGCTGCTTTTTTCTTTATGTTATTTTTAAAATCGCTCCACACCTTCACCACACATTTCCATCACCATAGAAGATAGACATGAAAAGAAAATAATATAAGTATTTAAATTTATAAAAATAATGTAAAAGAAATAAAGGTAAATAATAATAAAATAGTACAAACTTTTCTTCATTTATCAGCAGTTTTAACATCACCAGTCGCGTCGGCATTTAGCATTTCTGCTAGTTCTGCCCAGCGCTGTATATTCGTGGCCCTTCCTTGGGGCCCTTCGGTGGGCTTGCTTAGGTCACCATACCTAAAAAAACTACTTGTAATGAATGATCAACTTAAAATACATTCCAGTGTTCTATTTTTATCTAACCACTTGAGACCACAAACAAAAAATTATACTTCTTTGAAAACAACTTGAAAAATGTTTATTTACATACCTTTCCATATATTCAACCAGTAATTGAAATTGCGACGCACTGGTTCTCATTTTTATGTTAAATTATTATACTAAAAACAAACACAAAATACAACTAAACTCAATGCACTTTCAATTTACATTCGAAATCAAAACAAAAACTTCTGAGTTGACAATGAGACTGTCAAAATATAACCACACATAATTCAAAAATCATCTTAAAACGTCAGCGTAAGCCCCGTTCTACGACGTTTAATATTAGAAGGGTTATAGGAACATCAATCGCACTCTGTCTTTTAGGTGTAGTTAGAAAGAAATAGCTACAATGTGAGTGAAGTAAGGCACATAGGCAATCTTACCAACCATGACAACATAAAAACTACACTACCTGTCGAGCTAACGTTATCGACTCCGTGACACTCATGGTACGAGGTGAACACAAAACTATTAGATCCGCGTTTATTCGCTATCGACTGTAGTAAACCAATGTAGGTTTTCGATAGTAACTCATGGTAGAGGTACAGGATTTCAATGACTGAGGTAAATATTAAATTAATGCATGAATATAAATATTTGCAACCTTGGAAATTTAAAAAACAAGATCTACATTTGTCAAATGGTCATTTATGATTTATCCTTATCTATCCATTTTTGTTCAATATTCTTGTTTTTTTTTTCTTTTTTTGTACATTTTAAATCATCACAGAATAGATAGAAACTGCTACGGTTTTTCTATCTATCTATAATGATCTTTTTCTTTCACCGATCCACAATCATGGTAAAAGGAGAATTAACTAGCTCAAATGAATCTTGGCGTAATTTTGGATTTGTATGTTGATTTGCGATAACATTTCTTTTGAAAGCGAGCTTTCGGCCATAAAAGTTTTGGAAGCATCATGGAACGAGATAGTAAAAGTTTTTATGACGCCGGCGCCGTCAGTGAGGCGCTGCGCTTATTTGTAGGCACCACGTAGGAGTCTACGGTCAAAAGAAAATAAGCGCAAGGTCTTTGTACCCATGTTATTATTACCTACATTCAAGTTTAATTACTAAATCATGTTTTTCCAGCACAAGTTGTATGTGCTTACTTTTATCTTTTTAAAACTTTGTACGATAATCTAAAAGCTAACCAATCACACACGGTTTGACATAATCAAAAGATTAAAATCTAGTATTAGGTATATAGAGTCATACATTTACCAGGAAAATCCTTAGGAAGCCCAGCCCGCAGGGCAACAATATTGCACACTACGATCATTGCTTTAGTGCAATGCAAAAAGCAATTAAATGTGTAAAATGTCACTTACTTATATTATTTTTCATCTATAATGATATAGTATGTTTGAAAATATTTTTATTTTAGCATTAATTAACATTTGTTATTACACGCCAATGCGTCTTTTTTCCAGATTCCTTTCCCGGATCTACTGCAAGAAATTTATTTTGAAATCAGTAGGTAGGTATTAGCTTTGTACTTTGTTTTACTACTTATATATGTATTATTATTTTTTTTTCATATTTATGTTATGAGTATAAATAAATAGGTAAATAACATATTACTTATGTTGGATAACCGGTAACATTGTAAATAAAAGTATGTATTAGACGTGTTTCAAATGCTTTGCTTACAGTCACAATACTCCCTTACTTCTCTGTATAGAAAAAGCAAAACTAATAAATCAACCAGGGATTAGTTATAAATTCGTTATAATTATTTGGAAGTTCTAAATATATACGTTAATTAAATAATAACGCATACTTACATTAACAATGTTTATTTTCTATCACCTTACCAAAAACAAAACAGGTCTGTTCGATAACCTTCAAAAAATTGGCGGGCACATTAACCAGCCAGTGACATTGTACAGCGTCACAAATAATTAACATTATGCGATCAGTTCGTAAATTGATGAATAAATATAAAAATTAATCTACATATTTACATTTAAAAAGGTTTCTAACACTTACTTGTTATGGCAGACTTTTAAGATCTCATTAAAAAGTCTTGTTATGATGGAAAAGTGAAATTGTTTCAGGTGTAGAGGTAAACTCAGGCATTGTGGAGCGAGCAGACATCAAAAGGTGTATATCAAAGACGAGTGTTGCCATGTACGGGGAACTAGGCTCCCCTCCAACGTGAGGGCGCCAGCTAGCTCAAATTTTACATGTGATTCCACTCACATGCGGGCCCCGAAAGTGTACCTTGTTTTACCCGGTTTAAAATATTGCAAGCAAAATTTTGGCAAAAAAATATTTTCACATAGATACTATTATGTAATCTATATATACTTGTTAATACTTTAACTATATATTTAGAAAACAATTAGGCATAGTAGAGATACATCTATAGTGAGTGCTTCAAGAAAGAGAAAATTTATTGATATCATTTAATTATGCCATAAAAAGTTAATAGACCCAATTCGTATTAAGAATTAATGGGCAGGAGTTATTGGACGTCTTAAATAAGGAGTCGTGTTGAATAAATAAGAGGACATGAGAGCTCCTCGGGGGCTAAAAATGTAGAACTCGAGTAATTCAATGTGAATAATAAATAAAGAATTTCCATGATGGGGATGACGGAGTAGGGTCCGGTACCCATAAAATAATTATAAATTTATTTTCTAAATAAGTAGCGGTAATTTATTTTACGGTTGGACAACAATAAAAATAGCCTGGAATGTATTGAATTAATGTTAGTTACTAAGAAGTCGTAAAACAATATTTTCTAATAGAAACATTTACATTTGAATGTTGAAGTAAAAAGCTTTCCCGATATTTATTTTGCGGCAGACTGACGAAAGTTTCGAGTCTGATCTCGTATTTCCGATTCGCAAGCCATAAGACTTTCGTTTTGTGGTGAAAGCTCTAAATAAATCGTGCCTGAGAAACAATGTGTGAATTTCATTGTTCACCAGATTGGCAGCGCCTATGGACAAGAGTTATGCCAACATTTTGTGCACACGATTAAATAATTGTGTACAAAAGAGATATGATCTTACACAAATACTCGTATGTTGTTCTATTCAAATGTCAATTAATTCAGTAAAATTACATAATTAACCAGTTCAATATTACACAAAGCTTGTCAACAACGATTCGGCAGCAACTAGGCAACTCATAAAATATGGCTAGGTTCACAAATTCAATAGGCATTGTTAACATATTGATTCAACAATAGGTTGCTGTACAGACTGCAGCATGACCTAGATACACTGACCTGCCATGCAAGGGGTAATGTAATCTGGCAGCTTAGCTGGCTGATAAACGCGCCAAGATGGAATTTGTTGTAAGGATTATTCTGTGACATTGTAGAAACAACGGATTTATATTAATTGACCGAGCGAGCGAAGCGAGCGAGGGCTATAATTCAAGTTGGGGCGAAAATACATTGTTTGTATGTATGTATGTTTGTTCCACGATAACTCTCGAACCGTTAAATTAATTTCGATGATATTAAGAATATGTGTAGCAACTATCCATAGAATTTTTAAGGTCATTGCGCATTAAAATCGGTTCAACCGTTTTTTGAAAAAAAAGGAAACAATTTTTTTTGAGATACGCATTTTTATGAAAATAAATATTGCTCTATAAATAATAATCGCGAGGTCTTAGTTCGCGGCGAACCACTAGTACTAACTTACGTGTAGATAAATATTTGACAAATATTTTTTTAATTGATCCAATAGAAGTTAGTTTTAAATGAGATAATAGGATTAAAAAAATATATCGATTATAATAACTAGTGGTTGCCGCGAACTTTTAAACCTCGCGATTATTATTTCAAAAATATGCGTTTATCTCAAAAACGGCTGAACCGATTTTGTTGCGCAACGAACTTAAAAATTCTATGGATAGTTGCTGCACGTATTCTTAATATCATCGAAATTAATTCAACGGTTCGAGAGTTATCACGGAACAAACATACATACAAACAATGTGTTTTCGCCTCAACTTGAATTATAGCTCTCGCTCGGTCAATTATTACACGACATGTGTATAGAAAATACATAATTAACAAATTATTATTAGTGCAGCTGGATGATTCGGGCCATATTAGAATAGAATCATTCACTAAATAAAATCATTCAGAACAAGTCCCGTTTTCCAGATTTTTTATCTTACCACCAGTTAACTTCAGTTACCTTTGGTTAAAATATGCTTAGTATTCCACGTACATGAAATATACAACAACTTCCAAAAGAAATGAACATTTCGACTTTCCATACTAAGTCCGATCAGCTCATATCGGTCAATTTGTACTGGAGAGCAAAAAAATGTTCTCACTTTTTGACATAGATTTCATTGGAAGCGTGATCAGTTTCATGATTCTAATAAATCTGCTGCTTATTAAAAGTCACACTGTATATACCATACACTAATATGATTTTATGCAGTTAAACGTTCATAGCATTTTATGGATCATTAGGTTTTACTATGCAACATTGTAATGAAATGAAATGTTTCTTGTCTTATTCGAAGAGGTAAGAGAGACTACTTTCACTTTTGGACTAAAACTTTTCCAATTAGACTTATGGCTGTATTGTTAGTCAGTTCATTGCACTACGTTACTGGAATTGTCTATTCTATCTCGGTTTTACCAAAACAAAGGAAATTTTTATAATAATTCTACATTTTCAAACATTAAATTATATGCAGATAAGATCTAATATAAGTATCTATTTACAAATCCATACTAATATTATAAATGCGAAAGTTTGGATGTGAGTTTGTGAGTTTGTGAATTTGTGAGTTTATGAGTTTGTGAGGATGTTTGTTACTCAATCACGCAAAATCTACTGGACGGATTTCGATGAAATTTGGTACAGAGGTAGATAATGACCTGGAATAGCACATAGGCTACTTTTTATCCCGGGAAAAAGCACTGTTCCCGTGGGAAATTCACGCGGGCGAAGCCGCGGGCAAAAGCTAGTAATAAATAAAGGCCTATGCTTATTCTTTATAGATTAAAGACTGTAGAATTACCTAGTTATGGTACAAAAGGTATATTTATTCGTATGAAAAATCATTGAAATTTTAGTAAGTCACTCTATGAAGAGTGTATTTTTTGATTAAATTACAATCGCCCAATTCCTGTACAAATGTAAGTAGGTACCCTTTAGTAGGCAAGGTGTCAAGTAAGGTAGGTAGGGAAGTTATTTGTAAACATACCTGGATGTCCTGTATTTAAATTTATGTGCTGCGCTTAATGTCGAAGATAGTCATAACCTGAAACAAAGGAAGACAAACTAAAATAAACTCTCATCTCGTCGTCAATTCGCAGCGCCATCTATATTCATTTATTGAGAGATAAATTTACGGAGTTCGCATTTACTTAGATGTCGAATTCGCTTAATCTTAATTGCTTTTCAATAGTCTCCAGTTTATTTCTCCAAGGGATGATAGAAGTGATAAAATTTTGATGCTGCAATTTATTGTCCACGTAAAAGCAAACTAAAAGTAATAAAGTGAAACGACGGCAAGTGTTTAGGGTTAATCTCCCTTTATAATTTGACGAGGGTCACTCCAGCCGGGTTTAAATTTTATTTGTTACTAAACATGCACAGTTAATAATCGCAAAAGCTGACGACCTACAAATAGTTACAGAACTACAAAGAAACTTCAATTCGTTACCTATTAAATTACCTACCTACCTATGCCAGGCGGCACCAGGCGGGGTCCTAAATTTTCATTGTTACAGGTAACATAATAATCGCTACATTATGTAGATTAAAATAAATAGTATTAACGAGTATAATAAGTAAATGAACAAGCATTTTGCAAAAATAATTGGAGCTGTCGTTTCATTCATTACATTATTAAAATATCGCTAGAGCGTGTGAGTAAAGAGCTCAATATGTCAACAGACTCGTATCTCCCGAAGCAGCGTGCCGAGCAAATATTGCAACACTTTTTTTTGTGAGAAAAATCTTCATGGTAAAATACTGACCCAATTTACTATTGCAACGTTCCGATGCCTATAGAGAGGGCCCGCTTCGGAAAAAGATCCATTTTGAAAGATCAACATAAACAAACGACTATGTTTACAATTCTGACGCGGGAAAAAGCAAAGCCAAAGGTGCAATGACAGGCCCATATTGAGTGTACAGGAATAAAATTAGCATTTCACAGAGGTGTGAGGAAATGCGTCCTCTTAATGAACGCGGAACATCGTCATTAAACGCCTTACGTGGATGTTAACGGAGCCGGGACGGGGTCGTTGCCTAAATTTAGCAATTAAGGAGTGCACTCCAGGTGTATCGATTGGAATTAGGGTTGGATAGGTAGACGCTCCAACCTCCCGGTTAAAGTCAGAGAGTTTAAAGTGATTGGTGAGGAGGTTTATTTTGAGTTAATGTTATTCTAAAATACGAATTTTGGAAAACATATTATTTACTGTTTTTGTATGAAGTTAAACCTATCTACTTAAAGTTTATTGCACTCCTAATAAAGGACCTACAATTTCCGTCACAAAAGCAAAAATGGATAAAATTTAAATTTGAAATTATAAATAAGAAAAAAATAGAAACAACAAGCATGTACGTGTACATTTGTTTGATAATGCAACTTTTGCATGATGAATTATTTCCTTACTAAATCACAAAAACGATAGAAAAAATTCTGGTTAAGGAGAAAAAGAAACTTACAGCGTAAATACCGATCTGAAAATCTCGCTGGTTAATCACAAACCGTTTACAGAGAACCGTATTTAATTTGGTCAAACAGTTTAGGAGATGATGTTTTCCATTCCTTTTTTCGCATAAACAAGCTCTTACTATGAAGGCGCCTTCTTCGACGTAAATAAACATAAGAGTGCGATTTAAATTAACATAATATTTTGGAATAAACAGTGTTATTTTACCGAACGGTTTAGATAAAAGATCCCCATATTTAGACCAGAAATGTATTCGCGTGACACTTTGAGCCGCTCTGGCGGCTCTGACGCTGCGCTTCGGGCATTCGGCACTCAGGAAAGCCCCATGTGACACCTGCTTTTATCAAATATTTCTCTAACACCGCAGTTCGCTTTATCCATTTCCATTGTGACAAGATTTTCGTCTTCCAAAAAAATACCCACAAGCTAACATGTATAAGAGTAACAACACATAGCACATGCCTTTGTCGAATGTGGGTATCATACACATAAAGATTATTTCAAATCGGACCGGTAGTTCCAGTGAATACAACGTTCAAACAACCTCTTCAGCTTTATTATAAGTACAGTCATATGCACAGAAACCTGACCCTCCTGAGATTAGGATTCAGTGAGATAGCGGGTCAGGTTACTCTGCATCTGACTGTACATATATTAATACGTACAGTATAGTGTACACAATAAGCTGATAAAGAGGGTACCAAAATGTCCTGACTCGGAGCCAGGATTGCCTGTCTTTTGGCGCGCGGCCAGCCTTCTTCACTGAGGATTCTTAGATATTGCGGGGTAAAAAATCCCATGAAAATTTATTACCACTATTGTAATGTCGTATAGATGATAACTTATAGATTTTATTGTATATCATAAAAATAGCTTCAATACAGCATAAATGGATGACCGATTAGCGACGACGTCAGCATATCTCAAATTTTTGCGGACTCTACATTTTTGCTACATTTTTTTTAAAGTAGGTAGTTATAATATTACTTGCACATTTTGTTCTTTTGGAGAAATAACGACAGAACAAAGTTGATATACCTACACAAAGTCTGTTAGTACTTAAAAATGGGCTACCATCGGGGCAAGCGCCCTCACAAATAAAATAAATTGAATGCAACGGAGTTCGTTCCCTAAACTATTCAACTATAATAATCATTACGTAGAACTACTGCAATTAAAATTTATAGTTAAAGTAAATAATATTGAACAAAAGACAAGATCCGTAACTAAATGCACAACATTAAATCTATTGTTTGCAATTTCCTTCGTTCTGCTTCAAGTGTGAAACTAAAAGGGGGATTGGGATTGCAATACATATCTCGATATATCCAGTGTCCTCGAGGGTGTTGCGATCTCAGCTTCACTTGGGGTTCCGAGAGTCCTCCAAGACACTGCGGCTGATTGTAATCCGCTTTGTCAGTATCCGGCAAAGCAGGAACTGTTGAAGAGCTGTTCAACTTGTTACGAGAGCCAGAAATAATGCTTTTAATACCCGTGTCAAAAATAAATCAGATTATTTAAACAGATGACAATGTTTGAATTGAATTGCAAATAATTTTTGAAGTCATTAATATTTTGTAAATAGGTAGGTAGTAAATTAGAATTTGGTCAGAAGCTATGAGTACAAGAATCTAGAATACTCTATAGTGTTTAGCTCTGCTAGCGGAAATATTTGTTCTTAATTTCTTATTTAATTGACATTCAACCAATATTAATTTGCAGAGAAGTTTTAATTGGTTAATCATTAAATGTGTTGAATCATTAATTCGATTTTCAATTTATTGGATGAGGTATGAAATGAAATTACGCAAACACCAGCAAAATATTGAATGGTTGTTATGTTGTGACACTACACCACGCAGTGTGAATTTAATTATATGGAAAGTATGTCAAAAATTTAATTTCAGTAACATATTTCAGTACAAATTTGCATGCTCGCGCAATAGTTGTATATGTGCGAATTAATGCCCACGCAAATATTGAAGGTCGCAATTCAGAAAGTTTTGATTCGATTTGACATCAATTATAATGGTGACGTCGTCAGGTAAGTAACATGTAATAAAATAAAATAAAATTGTTTAAGTTAAAAATACCCACGGAGATTAATGAAAGCATCTTATCTCAAAAGAATTAAGTACTTAAATAAAATTATTTATTGGAGATTCTCAAATCCCAATGGCTGCAGCCATTTCTATGCTTTATATTTCCGCTTGCCAATTTCAGGCGGAAAAATCATAATTTTGTAAAATGACTTATGAATTGCAAAAAAGTGAATATTTGCATCGATTTTGCTACTTTCAGTAAAACACCCACTACAACTTTGTTGAGTCATGTTACTCAATACTAATAAAATATCACTTTCCACGAACGTGTGCTATAATGAACATGACATGATAAATTAGTTAGGTTTCACTTCTAAGAAAGCTATCTCAGCTAAAACATAAGTCTACCTAATCGTGTGATGTAATTGTACATTAATATTCATAAAACTTGATTTCAAATGACTGATATATGTAATACTTATGTATTTGAATTAACATAAAATTTGACAACCTCATTAGAAATGGCTAGACATTATTTCAAATTCTCCCGATGACTGTTTTACATACTGAATCCATCTTTCTTATTTATTACATGCTAAAGGTGAATTTATGGACGGAAATGATATTATTATTGCTTATACTACTTAACCTATTACGAAAATTGTTACTAATTTAGAATCGCAAAACAACGATTAGTAATATGCATTCAATGTTGATTGATTTATGAGGTATAATGGAGGAAATCCTCGTGCAGTGTGAGCTGTGACGTCACAATATCCGGACGCAGCTGTCGACGGGAGTAGCCTGGGAGCCATTCGCGGGCCAGTTGTCAGGCAAAACGTGTGACCTGCGCCTGAGCGTGTGAACATGAGAATGTAATTTTTTTTTTACACTACGTGTATAATATACAATGTGAGCATTATATGTATAACTACATTATTGTAGGTACTCATTTTTATCTATGTAGCATCTTTATCAGCCCCATGCAGTCGACCTTTGAGTTTCCTAAGCATTGGTACAAGATCGAGGTAGGTACTCTTAAATGTTTAATTTATATCATAACTGCTAACAGAAGTCTAGAAGAAAACCTTGCGGAATGTGAAAATTGTCAACTGCCACCGCATAGGTAAGGCGGGTGGCGCTCGCTAAGCCACGGTGAGCCACTTGGCAGTCAACAAGACGCTTGTGGATTTCAATTCCCTTTGTCAAAGCGGACTGAGATGTCGTGAATGCATTTAGAGACAAGGGCTCTTAGTACGACCGATACACTTAAATATGCTCCAAGAATTCTTACAATTTATTACGTTTTTAGAAAAGATTCAAACTGGATACAACAAAGAGTTGTTTTAGAGGTACTTGAACCAAGGACCGCCGCCGCCGAGTCTAAGGCAGGACCTCACTGGACCACTACTGACTCAGTTAACATATTCACAATGCATCAAGACTACAAGTATTGGTCCACTGGCTGGCTGTGACCCCGAAGTGGATCTTGGCCTCCGAAACGAGAGAGCGCCATAGACTCTTGATTAGATTGATCTTTTGGTAAAAGTAATATTATAGGCAAGCCATTATAGTTATTTGACTATTTAATGGTACATGCTCGTGTGTTGTTGGTGTGTAATGGTTCATTGTTTTTGCTATAAGTGCTGTGCGATTACACAAATTGATGATGATGTATTCGAAGTGAAAGGAGGTGCACCATTGGACACACTAACTATCGACACGTTATATTGAAAGTCTATTATTCTTTTGTTTATTTTTTGAAAAATAAAACAAAACCTCTTTCTTCTATGTTTTACCAAGTACACATTTAGGTATATATATTTTTTTACCATTTTCATTTATGTATTATGCTTTACAGTTTTTGCTTTGAGCATAACTAAATCCACATTAGGTCATCTACAACAAACGAAAAGATGCTAATGAATCCACATAGTCGTGACAAACAACATACGTGATTGTAAGAAAAACATACATAGATGACATCATTAGGTTCAAGGTAGATATGTTAAATAGTATCTAAATAAAACGCAAATTCATATAAATGATACACGATTCAAAAATGAAAAATTCGCCATTACAAGGAAATCTCGAGAGATATTTCATGCGCTGCCTGCAGCAGATCGTATTTCTGGGCGGCTGATAGCATGTCAATCTATTTTAGATACACTTAAGGTGCTCCCCAACTTCGGTTTATCGTCACAGATCCCTTTCTCCAGCATGCGGCTGCAGGCACCGAAATCGAGCAACATTATCTAGTTGGATTTGTTGGCTGATCGGTCCGGTTAAAACTTACTAAAAGTTTGGTTTTCGGCAGATTAGTCGCAACACTAGTCTAGCGCATTGGTCGAGTCTAGACGGCGCGGTGGATCCCTATCGTCCGTTGTAAAATTATGTGACGGTGGGCGGCCACCGCTTTAGGATATCCGGTCTTCCGAATAAATTCGATCTTCATTCACTTGTTTAATTTATTACAAACTTGTCGAAGTATCCGACATGCACGAAGGGGTACTCTGTAGCAAATGAAGAGTTACCTACTTGTGGAAGTGCTTATGTGCTTCATTCTATTGTATTTCTAAGTAATAATGCACGCCAATACACAACTTCTTCACGCTCGAGCGACATTATAACTTAGCTTTGTACCTGTTTATTTCTTGTTGAATAATAACAATCGTAACTCTTACATCGGTGTTATCAATCCATGAAGAATTAGATAGCATTGCTTTAAAACGATTTGCCAAACAAAGTATTCAATATGCTTAGCAAACCAGACTATACAAAAAATAAATTTGTATCTATTCGAAAGTGTTTTATTTAGCAAGTTTATGTTTTTTTTTTTCGTCTTAATATCTTTAACGATATAAAAAGCGAAGCTTCTCCATATACGTCGTTCTGTTGTATTTCCGCGGTCTAACTAAGAGATTTACTCAATTATACACATTTACCCGCTGAAGTGTTATTTCAAGTAGGTATTCAATTCAAATACACTTGATACGAGTTGCAAAATGTTGCTTTAGTACCTAGTGTTCTTTGCTACCTACTTTCTTCTAGCAGAGTCTAAATAAGAATGTCTCAGTAATTGATACTCCATATAAATTTCACTAATTTTTACCTATTAAACTGATAGGGCAGTATTGTATGGACACAATAGAGATCGCAGATAACCCCCAGTTGAAAAACTTAAAGCGATGCAACAAAGGAATCTAGATCAACCGACAATGCGCTCTTTACGAAACTCGTTAGTAATTTGTGAGGTGTTAGCATCTTTTCTCTGCGGTGAGAGTCGTGCTAAATGGCGAAACTGAGGCCCAACAATGGAACAAACGTCGCTACCGGGCCAGCGCAAGCGCATATCTATCGCGGGTCATCGCGCTGAATCCTTTCACTAGTGACACAAAATAATTAAAACACAAACTTTACAATTCGAGTAAATTAAACTGTAAACAAAATTAGGTTCAATGAGTTTTATTTTATCAGGGATGTTGATAGATTAATGTTGTACGATTGTGGTGAAGAGCTAACCCATCTTTTATGAAAAAATAAGGGAAAATATTATACGAAAAATACCAATATGACTTATTATGTAAATTTTAATGATGATATGAAAAAGTTAGTACAATAGGCGCGGGCTTATTACTAAAGTCTGCTCCAGTCCTATTCAAACCTAAGTTTTGACGCAATATAAAAATTTTGGCTTGAACTTGAACAAAGTGTTCTTGTGAGTGCTAATAAAGAATTATGTATAATTATGTATTATGTAAATATATAAATTAATATATGTAGTTATATAAATAAAAATAATTATTTTTAGTTATTCTTCTGTATATGCTTTATTTCATTTCAGCATTTAACAATGACCAAATCTACTCCGCACGAACGATTTACTCTTTTTTATTTAATTTGACTACTTTTCTCAAGAATAAATCGTGAGTAAAGATTTTGTCAACTTACTTAACGTTAACAAACTTAAAACGAAAACCAAATTTACGACTATTACATAAGTAATAGTATTAATTATTTAATATTTTATGTATGTATGATGAGGGCATAAAACTCTTTTTTTTTTTTATTTTGTATTAGGTATAAATTAAAATCTAAACATCACGCATAGCTCTATAAACTGAAGAAAGAAGGAATATATTTTGCCGCAGAAAAAAAAACTAAATTTGGTGAATCAAAGTATATTTGAAGTCGATGGATATATTATAGCATTTTGTTACAATAAAATAATATCTACTTAAACTTAAAACTAAGTATATTCCTGTTTTCTCCCTTTTCTGCAATCCTGCGTCAATCTTTCTGCCATATTGAGTTCGAAGTTAAAAAATTACACGCTCATTGCATTTTGATTAACGTTTGTAATTATATTCCCTACGATTGCCATTCATATGCACATCTAAAATATATAGAATGCAGTGTTAAATATGAAGGGAAATGCCATTATTTTGTTTTTGACGTTAATCATTTTGGATTTGGTGAGTTTTTTATAATAATTAGAATAGTATGCGTTTTTCTGCAAACAAAAATCATATAGTTACTTAATTTAATATTTTACAGGGCTGTGCTGTCCATCGCGTCGGGTTCAGACAAAATAGTAAGGCCTTTTAAACGTTAATTACGAAATACATTTTTTTTAATAATTCTTAATAACAATTTATTCTATATTTCATTATAAAAAAAAAATCCTACCCACGAGGATTATGTACTCGTATATAAACCTATACAATACATAGTATCTCGTTAGACTATTACACATTTAAGTTCGAATCCTTTGTGAACGATTTTTAAAAGGGAGTATGTATTTCTTTTCTCCGAGTTAGGTACTCTAGTTTTATATTTTCTAGTTTTTGTATTTTATCAGGACGAGGATATAAAGTTCTCAGAGATGCATCAGAAGAACACAATAATGGACATGTTCAAAAATTAAATGGTGATTATAGTGAAGATGAAGGACAAGTTCAAAAATTAGTTGATAGTGACTACGAAGGTAATGTAACCAAACATTTATAGTTATAGTAAGATTTATTGATAAACTGTCTAATCTCTGAATAATATAACTTCAAACACTTATCATTTTTTTTTTCAGATGTAAAATATGTCGCAAGGCCTTTAACTATAGGTTGGTTGACCTACTTATACAATTTCATTTCTATATGCATTTCTACATTAAAAATTTAAACTACAGATAATATAATACTAGATATGCTAGGTCAAACTTACGAGTAGAAAACTCCTCGGTTTTAGGTTAAAATACATTTTTTACAGGAATATGTATAAATCTTTCGCAAAGGAAGGTAAACATCTACTAAAGTCACGAATGTGGAAGTTATTATCTAACATAATGAAGGTCATATTCACTAAAATATTGTCCCGTTTGAGAAGCCCGGTAGATTTAAGTATAATATGAAACTCTACAATTAAAAATAATATTTCTTGCTGTAACTTTTGTTTCCGTAAGATTTAAATAATATGATAAATGCGAAAGTGACTTTGTTTGTTTGTTACCTCTTCACGATTACTCACCATTCTTCTTCTTCTTCTTAGCGTGTCGACTCGGCGGGTCAAATTTGTGATGACCAATATGACGCCACAGATACAGCATTATCTGTTGCGTCATATAGGTCTTTAAGCGTACAGGTAGTAGGGCACGCTGGGCAAGACAATAAATGTGCCATAGTTTGGGGAGAGGCACCACACAAACAGACTGTTTCCAAGCTATATCCCCACCTGGACATATTTTCTTTGCTTCGGCCGACTTGTGTCCGGAGTCTGTTTATAGACTTCCATATCGGCCAAGGTAGACTAGATCCAGGGGGGAGGTGCTCTGATAGCGGGTTGGGTGACGCTGCGGGATATCTCTTCCACCACAAGTCAATCCGAGACTGCGAGGCTTCACCAATCAGAGGCAGCACCTCCTTAATAAAGCTGTGGCGGCTCTTCAATCTCTGGGTAACCGGCACTCACCATTCACTGAACCATTTTTTCTGAAATTTAAAAGTACTGCGAAGGACTTAGGGTACCTTTCACACCTGGTATAAATCACTGTTCCCGTGAAAACTTCACGCGGACGAATTTTCATTTTCATTCATTTAAATTTAAGAACATTGTTCTTGTCGGTGGAGTTTTTTTCCATGTCTCCCTATCCTCAGCCATCGTTTTGACCTCCTTGTACGACACAACTTTTGCCTTCTCCTTTATTTGGTCTATATAAGCCCTTCTTGGCTTTCCTCTTTCTCTTCTAGCTTCTATTTTTCCTTCTATTAGATTTTTAATCAAATCGTCATCGTACAAGATGGCCGAACATCTTTCCACGTCTTGATTCTATAAATTTTAATAACGTTCTTGTTTCATTAACAAGTTTAAGTACTTCTACGTTTGTCCTCTTTTCTGTTCAACTTATTCTTTCCATTCGCCTCCAACACCACATTTCAAAGGCCTCCAGTCGTTCTCGATCGCGGACGAAAGCTAGTAATATACATATAAACTATTTTTGTTATTATTTCAGGGGACACCTTTACTGCACGAGAGCTTCTACCTGTTGCTGAAAAACTATTTGAGAAAAGTTAGTAGATACATCATTCCGACTAGATAATAGAGTAATATGTAGGTGGATGAAGATGACATCGAAGATTATCTGTGGCAGCATACTGCACTTGACAGAGATATGTGGAAGGCGAAAGGGGAGGCCTTTGCCCAGCAGTGGGACGACACAATAGGTTAATTAAAAATAGGAATAGCCTCCGGCTAGAAGTCCGCCATTTATATGTTTTTTGGAAAAATAAAATATAAAGCTTATCGACTAACAGACAATAATCTAAACATTTTTGGGTATCATATCGACTAATTATAAAATCTGAAACATTTTAATGGTTTGGTATCAAAACATGACGACTGGTAAGATAAAACGGTTAGTACATCAAGGACCAATTCTTGATCTCATCAACGATTATTTCTATATATTATTATCTGTATCCTAATAATATCCTAATAATATTATAAATGCGAAAGTTTGGATGTGAGTTTATGAGGATGTTTATTACTCAAAATCTACTGGACGGATTTCGATGAAATTTGGTATACGGGTAGAAAAATACCGGAAATAGCACATAGGGTACTTTTTATCCCGAAATTTCCACGGGAGCGAAGCCCCGGGGCGTGGCTAATGTATATATAAAATTGGTTCGTCTGCGCAAGCGATGTTACTGCAAACAATGTTAATCATTTATTAAAAAAAAAAATTAAAAATTTCTTTATTTCTCACAACAATACTTCAATACTAGAGGTTGAGGTTTTCTTTTAAGCAAAGGAAGATGCTTGTGTTAGAAAACCTCGCTCTTCTATAAAATCATTACTATTAAGTACATAACACAATATCAACAAGAACTTAATTAGATATAAATGTAAATTTAGAATTAAGAGTGACATCTGAGTACAGATCAGCCCTACGAACAAAGTCTTGGGTTCAGTGGCCACTAATAAGTTAGAGGCCACCACTGATAGCAAACAATTTATCTTAGTTATTGGACCGGTGTACCAAGTCTTCTATCTCATCATAAGTTTTAGATTTCAACCAGTCGGCAACAGCACTTTTACAGAAGTATGATTTTTGTGCATATATGCTTAACTCCCTATTAATTACATTATACAAATGAGATGATTGATTTGCAAACTGTCTCTTAGCAAACACAGACTTGACTTTAGCCACAGGCGCAACATTCCTTCTCCTCCGCCTACCAGATAACCTAGCGGGATTGTAAGGAAGTAATTTATGTTTTTTTAATACTGTGAGAAGAATGTACAGCTTTCTGATGGTTAAAACCTGAGCTTCTTTATATAAAGTGTCTGTAGAAAATCGGAATGGTTTAAAGAGCATAACCTTCAACAGTGATCTTTGGGCTCTTTCCAATTCCAAGAACTTAGTTTTTATAGCTCCACCCCATATTATTAGGCAGTAGGACAAAATTGACTGCGCAAGAGAAATATATACCTGTTTTAATATTTGTTTGGAAGCAACATGGCGTAAATTCTTAAAAGTCCAGATTAATTTACGTGTTCTATTCATAATAAGCTCAATATGCATAAACCAAGATAGTCTCTGATCCAACATAACACCAAGATATTTTACATTCCGTACTTTTTCAATAGTAGTACACAAGCACTCAGAATTGGTAGGGTTATCACAGGTATGGATTTTTATTTTGTATTCAGCTGAGGGTTGTGTATTGTCATACTTTGAGAAGCAAATATAGTTTGTTTTGGATATATTTAATGTCAACAAATTGTTTCTCAACCAAGTTGCCACTCTAACCAGACCCTTTTCAGCAGATATACGAACACTTTCCCATGTTTTACCATAGAAAACAATAGCAGTGTCATCTGCGTATGAGAATATTTTTCCGCCATCAATCTTCATGTTACAGAGACCATTTATGTAAATTAAAAATAATGTTGGGCCAAGAACGCTACCTTGGGGCACACCATATGAAACTGTCTCTTCCGAACTAATAAACTCATCGATTTTAACCTTTTGTTTACGGTTACATAAATAGTCTCTGAACAACTGAAGAGGTAATCCTCTAATGCCAATATCTTCAAGGCGATTCAGAAGAATGGGAACAGAAACCGTGTCAAATGCCTTCTTTTGGTCAATGAAAACAGTCAAACATTTGTTTCCCTGGTCTACTTCATTGGTAATAGTGGATGTCAAAGATAAAACTGCGTCTTCCGTGGATAAACCATGTCTTAAACCGAATTGTGAACTCGATAAAATACCAAATTTGTTTAAATAACTGACAAGTTGTTTGTGTATAAGTTTTTCTATGATTTTTGAAATTGGTGTAGGAACTGATATTGGCCTAAAGTTTGATGGATCCGTTTCATCTCCACTCTTATGAATCGGCGTCACCAAAGATAGCTTCAAGGCATCTGGATAGACCCCCTGATCAAAACACAAATTACACAGGTGAGTGATTATGGGAACAATAAAGTTATGAGCGGCCTTTAGAAAGCCTACTGGGATCCGATCCCAACCTGGAGATGATTCAGACTTAAGACTCATGAGTACCTTATGAACCTCGTACATTTCGATTTTTAGAAGCACAAAAGAAGAGGCCAAAGGTGTTTCCCTACAATCAGTAAAATTCTCGATGCTACTGTTTTTAATATTTTCAGCCAGTTGTCTACCAATATTACAAAAATAGTTATTTACTCTATTTACTGATTCTAGTGGTGTCAGTTCCGATGAAATTAGGTTCACGTTAGCTTTAGAACGAGACTTACGATTTGTTACTTCGTTAATTGCATTCCACAGTTTCTTTTGATTTTTGCTAGCATTTTGTAAGCGTTCACGGTCGTATTTACGTTTTTGTTTCTTAATGATACTGTTACAGAAGTTTCGATACCTTTTATAAGTCACTTTTAACACTTCATTATGAGGGTCTAATTTCAATTTTCTTTGCATATTATTTCTGTTCTGAATACAACGCAATAGGCCGACAGTCATCCAAGGTTTGATTATTCTACTACGACAGGGTATTATAGATATCTTTGTATTCGCTGATATACAGCTTTGAATAATTATTATTAAGTTATTTATGACTAACGAAGGATCGGTTAACTCTAATAATTCGGGCAGTTCACTTGTACTTAAACTTTCCAATGCTCCGTCATAATTTAAAAAACTTCTTTTTGTTATACTTTTGGTAGTTTGTGGATTTGCAGAATGTGATAATTTTAAGAAAATCATGCAATGATCTGTAATAGACGTATCTAACACAGCTATAGCCGCAGAGTTACGACCGGGTATTAATTTTAAAATAAAATGATCAAGACAATTTTGATTCCGTGTTGGTAAACTGTGTCCTGGAACTAATCCGTGCATAGCTAACATATTTAGGTAATTATGCCTATTCAAACGTTCATGAGATAATTCATTTTGTCTATAGATCAAATTAATATTTATGTCCCCCGTAATGATTATATTTTTACTTGTTGAAATAGCACACAATTTATCATTCAAAGAAGCAACAAAATCGCAAGCATTAGAGTTAGAAGGAGATCTATATATACACATCACAACTAGATCATCAGAAACATCAACTTGTAAGCAAGACGCATGCTTTAACTTTAGTTCAGTTACTTTATGTTTGATGTTGTTTTTTATGAATACAACCACGCCATCTGCTTTATTGAGATGATTACTAGTTTGATATGATGAATAGTTGATGAAGTACGGTAGAACTTTAGCAGAATTTAATCTACATTCTCCCAACACAATCAAATCTATATGTACGTTTATTTATGCTTATTTATGCTTTAATTTCAGTCGAAAACCCAGGAGGTAAGGTTTCTGTAATTCTATTACGTGTTAAATTCAATTTGTTTGTTTTTAATAAATGTCCTAATATTATAAATGCGAAAGTGAGTTTGTTTGTTTGTTTTACTTTTTACGCTTTATCTTCTGAACGAATGTTCCTGAAATTTCACACACGCATAGTTAGAAGTACTGAGAAGGACATATGGTACCTTTCATCCCGGGAAAAAACACTGTTTCCGTGGAAAATTCGCGCGGGCGGAGTCGCGGGCAAAAGCTAGTATAATATACATAATATACATATACATACGTTAAAGTAAATAAGACATAATTTTCAGAGGGAAAAGGAATTGTCTCATCATCATCCCAGCCCGAGGAACTATCGGATAAGTTATTTAAAGGCTTTTGTAAGTTTAACCTTTAACTTATAATTTGTTATTTTACAATTAAATCAGACATGGGTGAAAAACTAAATTCACGCGGGCGATGCCGAGGGCATAAGCTAGTTTTATATAATGTAAGATCGTCTAATCTAAAACTGAAAGCTACACTAATAAAATGGTTTCAAAGTATGAAGTTTACAATGGAGAAGACCTCAACAAAAATTTCAGATAGCTAACAAAAGTGACCAAAATTGAAAAAGGAACGTTAAGATGGTTTGGGCATGTTGAGAGGATGGATAAAAAGAGATTCACGAAATATATTTATAAAGCAGAGGTGAATGGAAGAGTTGGTCAGGGTCGACCAAGTAGAACGCACTCCGACCAGATTGCGGACCTCCTTAAAAAGGGAGATATTAGGAGCACCCATAACCGGAGAGCATGCATGAAGAGAGTGATGAGTGTAGAGGAAGCAAGAGAGATCTGTAAAGATCGTAGCAAATGGAAATCGCTAGTCTCTGCCTACCACGGGAAAAAGGCGTGATAATATGTATGTATGTATGTATGTAACAAAAAAGTATAGGTACCTAGTAATGCTTTACACGCTATTACAGTCATGACATCCGACCGCATAGTAACATTAACAGGTAAGTGTTTACATACTAGTTGCTTGTCTCTATTGTATTTTCTTCCAACTACTTATTCAAAAACTCTACACGTAGAGCAACACAAGCACGTGTTGCTCTACGTGTATAGTTTTTAGGCGACGCAAGCCTTTGTTTTTAAAAAAAATTATACATATAATTATTTTATTTTATTTAACTTGGTTGTATTGTAACTATCATGATAGTTCTTGAATACTATAGTTTATACATAAGAATGTATTTTTAGAAATAGATAAGTCAAAATATTTCAAAGAAAGTTATTATAAATTAAAAATATATAACTTTTTTAAATGAAAAAAAGCAATTAGAAAATTGGTTCTCACATGAAAAAAATATCTGATCATCTAATCGGACATTTATATGGGACTAGCTTTTGCCCGCGGCTTTGCCCCCTTGAATTTACCATGAGAACAGTGATTTTTCCCAGGATATAATAATAATAATTATCCTCTTTTTTATAGCTTTAAATGTTTTTTTTTTATATTTTATATTTAAAAATGTAAAAAAAGAGAATACAAATGAATAAATGAATAATTAATAATAATAATTCTTTATTAATTTCCAACAACACAGGATGATATGTACCCTATGTTCTTCTCAGTACTTCTAACGATGTGTAAGCGAAATTACAAGAAGATGGTTCAGTAGATAAAGCGTGAAGAGGTAACAAACAAATAAAACAATAAACAAACTCACTTACGCATTTATAATATTAGTTAGGATTAGGATATAAAAAAATCCAATCGTCTAGACCAAAAAACCGACGATAAAATGATTCCAGGTTTGACACCACCGAAGTACCATTTTTGTAGAAATCTATTTTTGCAACAACGCACGGTGGACCCTATACTATGGACAGCCCGGTCAAAATTATTTAGGTGCATTTTTCGACTGAAACTAATTTGTAGACGTGTGTTATGGCAGAATAACTTCATTACTTCGAATAATTTCATGTTAAAGGCCATGAAATTATAAATATTTCCCTACAAATAACATAAACTAAAAAAAAACAATGTAGTTATACTTTATTGCATTATAAATCAAGTAAAAAGTTGTCTACTCGGGTAAATAAAATCAGATCTAGAACCTCAGTTGGAAGTGCTATTATTAACTTCGCTTCCGTCAACATAGAGCGGATTGAGGAGGTACTATCTTTTCTTCAAATGTGGCTTTCGGTGGTATGATATTTTTTACTTCCTATGATTTGCTAAGATGGCCTTCACTGCGAAGTTTCGCTTCAGTAGAAAAAAGCAGTTCGTCCACAGAAGTAGAAGCACATAAATTTTCAGTCTTCCTACGTTTACGGCGTTCACTAGACAGAACGAAATCCAGAAAAACCTTCACCGGCCTACATGCCTTTGATTCTACAAATTACAAACGTAGATGTCGTGCCTCAGTTGTGTCTCAAAAAGCCAAAGAAATCATAATAAAACATAGAAGTCTTACAGAGATCTTGTCACTTTATTTCAATTTCTTTGGCTCATGAGACACAATTGAGACGAGACATCTACATTTGTAATTAGTAGAATCGGCCTCCTGGATTGACGATTCTGTTAGCATATGTTTTTTAAAATGCACTGTCCATCTAACCATGACGAATTAATATTTGAAAAAATATTTTTGTCCCTGTTCGACGACAACCACTTATTTTTAATAGTTATAAAAAAAATTAACAACGTTTTTTTAAGTTCAGTTAGGTCTGTAGAAGTGCAGTTGGTTTTGGCAATTAGCATCTTTTGAAAACATTGTGTCTAATTTTTTGTATTTGAGTGAAAATCATCTTTCACACAAATCTCTCTTCCTTATTGTGTAGACTATTACACCTAAGAAAGAATAAATAAAAAAAACTATAAAATCAGCTACAGTATAGTCAAAACTCAACACTTCACACAAGTTATAACATTGCATTCTTCATATATCTGTATAAAATTATCATAAACACGAACGCCTTCAATTGAGAAACCACTACCTCCTAACTTCTAAACCTGCCATTTCCAAATGGGGATTTTGTCCGCACGATTCAACTCAAATCTATATTCTACATTATTCTAGGATTCACCTAAAATCAATAATTAAGAGGACAAAATCCCCTAATTTGAAAAAAATAATAAAAACAAAATTGCATTTTCGAAAGTGACTTATAGTTGTATTCTATTTTTTTTCCATGTAATTAATAATCTCAAAATGTTACATTTATACGTTTTAAATACTACATACCTTCATCATTACTCATGATTATTTTTATTAACTTCACGCACTTACTTTAAGAAATACAAGTATTCAAAGTATGAACAAAATTTTGATTTGCGCAACGAACAATAGCGAATTCACAAAATTGCCAATGTTGTGACATGTCGTACACACAATATTTGACGGCTAAGGGTACTTTACTATCGAAAACTAATGCACTATATCTTCAATTTATCAAATCAATAAGTAATAACCATCTACCTATATTTTCAAAAAAATGATTTATGACCGGCCGCTCCATACTACAGGATCCATAGTGCAACGTGACAACATCTTCATACATTTCTTTTTTACAATATTAAGATAATCTTCTTTCAGAGGATGATATAATCGGCCTTGATGCACTACAACGTCTTGCTCTAGTTGGAGAACCAGGTAACTAAGGTCTTTATTACATGCATCATTATCAGGAGCACCTGTATGTTAGGTACTTAGGTATTTTTTATTTTCATCTTACTTCTATTTATTCTTCTATACATACATAGAATCACGTCATTATCCCTTACGGGGTAGACAGAGCCGAGAGTCGCGAGACTTGAAGGCCACGAATATTGGCTGAAAATAAATTAATTTTATGTCATCCTATATAATGTCAGAAGATTGACTTGCTACTGATTCTTTCAATAAAAAAGCTAAATATATAAGAACAGAAGAGCCCTCAAAAATTTTCTTTCATGGTCCAAAAACATTTTTTTAAAATCAGAGCATTTCAATCAGAGCATCAAATATTTTCCAATGATCAATGTAAAATTTTATAAAACTTTATTTCACATCAATACACATAAACGAATCAATAATCTAAAATATCAATTAATCTGAAACTAATAATTCTTAAAAATCTAAGAAAAACTACCCGTGATGTGGTGGTGTCGAGAAATTGATATTTTTATCAACATTTTAAAATTAATTTTAATAAAATATAGAAGCACTAGCTGTCGCCCGCGGCTTCGCCCGCGTGAGTTTCGCTTTGATGAAAAATCTCTCTTGGAGTTTTTCATCAGATGTTCCAGATCTTCAATTTTTATACGTAAGCAGAAAATGCTCATCAGGTTGAACGACTTTTACTAAGGCGCCATTTCCATATATGTTATAGTGTAGCTGGTCTCTTGCAGTTCTTCCTCAGATGTTCCAGATCTTCAATTTTTATACGTCATCAGAAAATGCTCATCAGGTTGAACGACTTTTGTTAAGGCACCATTTCCATATTTCTTATAGTTTAGCTGTTCTGTTAAGGTTCTTCATCAGGTGTTCCGGTTTTCAAAATAAATTATAGCCTAAATGTTGCCCAGGCTTAATAGCTATACAACAAAAAAAGTTTCATTCAAATCGGTTCAGTACTTTCGGAGATTAGCGTGATCATACATACAGACAGACAGACAAGAAATTCCAAAAAAATTTTTTTGCTTTCTATTCTTCTTTTTAAGTGTCCTTCTATCCATTTCAGTCAAAAATACTAAATGTACAGACAAAATATTTTTACTGTTTTATTATATGTATTGATTATATGTCATCCTCAATATCTACACATACACATATTAAATGTTTTTCCATTCCATTCCACAGCTCGACGAACAAACATCGTCGATCCGACCAAACAAGAAAAAAGAAGAAAAAGTTGTAGAAATTAATGGTATGGTTAATTAAAATTATAACAAGCTTTTGCCCGCATCTTCGCCCGCATGATTTTCTACGAGAACAGTGCTTTTCCCTGGATGAATGGTACCCTATGTCCTTCTCAGTACTTCGACTATGTGTTAACTATGAATGTGCGAAATTTCAGGAAGATAAGGTCAGTAGATAAAGCGGGAGAGGTAACAAACAAATAAACAAACTTACTTTCATTCTCACTGAGGAGGAAATTCATAGGAAAATTTAATTAAATGAGAACCTACTTAAAAATGGGAAATTGAAATTAATCCAATATTTTTCAAGGTCAAAGGATCGAAATAGACCTGCCAAGAAACACTTCTCAATTAAATGGTAACTTTTTGTCATATTAAATATCTTGAAACAGCAACCTATATCCAACTGCCTAATTAAAAACCTCATCAAAACTTACATAAAATTCATGTTCCAGTATTAACTAAAAAGACAGAAGTACCAAAACAAATCAGTAAATCGAATAAAATCGGAGCTAAACGACGACGAGGTATGAATTTTTTTTCATATAAAGGTAGACTATTTATTTTTACATCTATAGCGGTAAATATTATACATACTAATATTATTTGTATTTAAAGGAAATAAGTTGATTAAGAAGTTGCGCAAGAACCGACATTTGGTTGTTCAGCGAAAAAACTTGGAAAATAATAAAATAAGCAAAGAATCAAATTCGTGTCGCTGGAGTTACGAATGCAAAGATCCGGTAGACTTAGATTCATGTCGATTGAATGAAAACTGTACTCCACGTAAACCAGGCGAAAAAGTGAACCACATTGAATGTAAGTGATTTGTTAATTCGAAAATATTTTTATAAGAGATAGAATTAAACGAGTCTCATCCGATTATTTCAAATTTCCGATTATTTTATGGTGCTGTTTATGGTGCTGATCTATCTATCTATCTATCTATTTCTAAAATATATATGTATTGTATCTGTACATGATCTGTACTTTTCAGGTGATAAATTTTAATACAAGTATTTTTCTGTTTCTATTGCTTCTATTTTTTAAACCCCGACCCAAAAAGAAGGATGTTAAAAGTTTGACGTGTCTGTGTATCTGTGTATCTTTATGTGTATGTGTGAGTAATTAGCAGTCGGGGGTTTCTGTTATAATTATATACTTTATGGAAGTTTAAATTATTAAGACAGTACTTAATTGTAAATTTATCATGTTTCTATAAAAATATACTCTTATATTTTATGCGTGTTATTTGAGTGATTTACATAATAACTAATTTGCACCCTTTTTTGCAGATATTAATTCCAAAGTAGACATGGATCCAAAAACATTAAGCAAATTTCGTAAATTTTGTAAGTAAATAATACTAATATTTATATTGACTGAGATACAGCCAAGTGCTTGTCAAGTTACCCTACCTGCATACTAATAGCTCCAATTCTAATCCTATCCTAACAAATCCTAATCCTAACTAATATTATCATAAATGCGAAAGTGAGTTCGTTTGTTTGTTTGTTCATTTATTTGTTTTTATGTTTGTTACCTCTTCACGCTTTATCTACTAAACCAATCCACCTGAAATCATTTAAATGGTCAACTGTTTCTCACTTGTTGTAAAATTAGATACATAAGACTATTTGTTACATTAATGTTAGCGTAACCTATTTCTATTTTTAGTATCTATAAATGCACTGGATGAAGAAGTGGAAAAAATAAGTAAGTAATATAGCAGATATAAAACCTAACTACAATACAAACTACGATCTTTAGTTTGCAGCAAATACTATACAAACTTTAGAGTTCTGTTTTGTTTGCAGTATGTATGCCATACTTCCGTGTAAACTCATAAAATGAAAGCTATTTATTCATTCACAGTTGAAAAAAGAGTACTTAAAAATCAACCAAAGAATATGGGTAAGACATCTTCTCTTCTCAAGACTTGTTATTCTCTTTTTCGATACACTCCGGCCGTAATAATGCAGATACACCTTAAAGACTAAAATGGCTTGCACGCAAATCACACATACAATGACAAACTATAACAAATTGCGCAGGTGAGATTTGAACCATCATCGACTCTAGAATTATGAGTCCGATCGTCTCCAGTGGCGCTACAAAACCACTAACAGTTTTACGCGAAATTGTAGATATTCACTTGTCTAACAAATAGCTCAATCAGTATTTTATTATTTGTTTATTCATTTAGCTGTGTGAGTGAATGTTATCGGTACATGCGATAACTTTTGCGAACTCTTGCTGCTCTTTTGCTGTTGACCGTACACTTTACATCCTGACTCTACAAGCACTAACTTCACAAACTGTTTTTGGTCAAAATATGTGATTTGGCCATTTCAGTACTACCCACAACAATATTTGTATTGCAGAAAAGTAATGAACAGTTATATTTTTTTGACCTTACTCCTATGCGGCGGTAGCGAAAAGGCCAAGCTACATATTTTGACTAAGGTGAAGAGTTTGTGAAGTTAGGGCTTATAAAAAAATTGCGAGTCAGTGTCGCGCAATGAGGCTTCTTTTTCTTTACCGTTTCCCATTTTTATATGGGGTCGGCGCACAAAGTCGTTTCTCTCTTTGGCGACCCGTGGCGCAGTAGATAGACCTTGCCTCTGAACCCGAGTTCGATCCCCGGTCAGGTCAAGATGGAAAATTTTATCTTTTTCAGATTGACCAGGGTCTTGAATGTTTATTTATTTATCTTTTCTAATCTATACGTACAATAAAACTGTAATTACTCTATGTCTGTACATAGGAAAGAATAAAGTTTAGGTATGATCGGGTGTGTGTGTGCGTGTGTACGGGTTTCACGTAAAAACTACTGAATGCAATTGGGTGCGGTTTTGAAAGTTGTGTTGCTGAAGATGTAATTAAAAATTGGCGCAGATATCAACTGCTTAGTTATACTAATATTTTATATGAAGAAGACGTTGATCATGCAAATCATACCTTCTCTTTTTGTTATTCGAATATGAAAAGTACTCTCTAATTTCAGGCAGTGCTGAAAACATCGAGAGCATATCTGAATATTTCCGAAAATTAATTATACTAAGAGGTAAGTAGGGTAGAATTTGCAATTATTGTAGCAATCCCCCAGCAAAGCTAATAGCTAACTCTATAGCTAACAACAAAACAATAAATAAATAAAAAACAAAATAATTAATATTTGTTATTTTCGTCAAACAATATGCGGCAATTTGAATTGCACTAAGCAAAAATATTGATATAAATAAAATTTAAAATATCAGTATTGTATCCGCTCTGGCCATGTAGTCCTACTGCCTTTGTCGTGTCCTAACCTAATCGGACCACATGAACTTTATTTTCCGGTTGGTTCGATTAATCGAACTACCAGGAATTTAAAGAATGTTTTTATAGAATTCCAATTCTTCCAGATAAAGCGGTAACTACGGCAATGGGTGTTGATGAAAATACAGATACTACTGAGAAGAATGAAGAAGAAAAAAAGAAATTAAAGGGAGATGACGGCAAGGTCAAGAAACTAAAAGTTGAGGTATTTAACAGTACTTATATAAATAAACTAGCCGCGCCCCGGGGCTTAGCTCCCGTAGAAATTTCGGGATAAAAAGTGCCCTATGTGCTATTCCCGGTATTTTTCTACCCGTATACCAAATTTCATCTAAATCACTCCAGTACATTTCGCGTAATTGTGTAACAAACATCCTCACAAATTCACATCCAAACTTTCGGATTTATAATATTAGGAGGATTAGGAGGAAGTAGGATGAAAAGATAAATTATTCAAGAATTATTCAAGTGACTAGGGCTCATAGTGTTAGAAATACCCAATACAAAATGTATTTAAATTCATTCTGAATTCTCCGATATATAGAGGTCAATGAAGGGTAATTTTATCTCCACAGTTGACCGTACTGTATTATAGTTATTTATTAGTACCCACACTAATAAATAACTATATTATAGTTATAACGGGTATGGGTAGTGTAGGTAAACTAAACATGGGTAGGATAAAGCTAAAAATAACAACTTGGGTATTTTCATCGATCAAAGACCCGAGACGTAGCAACTATTTTTTTAAATTTATTATGGTTACTAATTTATAAAAAACTTATATTTACAGGGAGAAGAAAGGAAATTCAAACGTAAAGTTAGGTGAATAAAAAATACTAAACAAAAAACTCTCCGGAAGCCTTATTGTTTTAATATTTAGCCGTATTGTAATAATATTTTTCCTTATATCTTCAATATACATTGTAGTTACACAACACACACAACCTACATTGTAGTTGGTTATTAAATTAATTAACGACTATCTCTCTATCTCGATCGAATTTCAAGTTGGTTTTTTAAAGTCGAGGCAGGCACCCCAATAGTCGATCTTGATATGTAAACTATCAAAATACCAACCATGTAATTTTTATATTTTACATGTAATCAATAATAAATAAATAATAAATGAACAGAAATTAAAAAAAATATATTTTAAATGTCAATTAAAATAGAAAAGATTTATTCAGTCGGAAACGCACGCATTTCACCCGTAGTGTTGCAAACGTCCTTAGGCTGTTGTGACCGCTTACCATCAGATGGGCCGCAAGTCTGTTACATATAATAAAACTATGTGTAGGATAGCTAAAAGGTAAGCTTAAAGGTCACACGTGCCCAGTGGAGGAAAATGGCGTAACTCGGACAAGGCCAGACCACAGAATGCATCAATGCAGGCGTCCCGGAACTGAATGACATCTCTCGGCCACCATCCCGTGTCGGATGCCTTATTGACAACCCCAGCCGTCATATTCTTAACGAGATTATTCTTGACTTCTCTTCAACTTTTAGTGGTAAGTAATATTAAGTTTTCTCATTTCAATGTGTTATTCAATATGATGATTCAGAAAAATATCCATAATTTCAAGTTCTCTAAAGGGTTGTCTGGTTTTACACATTCACGTATATGTATAAATTAAAGTACTAACTTAAAACACCATTTACTAATACTTAATAAGGACGTCTTCGTCATAACAAATGAGAAAGCAATGGATACCTCTTCTGAATTTCAAATGAATACCTAGACATTATCCATATTGCAGAGCAGGTAGCCGCCTCAAGCCGCGCTGAAATGGAGATTATGATTTGTGGTCGAAAATCCCCCACTTCCATGAAAAATTGTGAAGAGCAAATGTCGTTAGCATCAAGTTTTAAGTTCTTTTCTTACCTAAGTTGTATTTAATTTTGCATTAGAGCGTTTTCCTTTCGTCGGCATTTTAATTAGATTTGCGTCAACTTCGTAACATGTTAGGATGTGACAGCTACAAGCTTGTCTACAAGGCTTCAGCGGAAACTAAGGTTGAGTTAATCTTTGACAGTAACTTTGACAGTAACCAGTAACTTTAACCGTACCAGTTAGACAAAATAAAGATATTATTTCCGACAGGATAAATAACTCTATGCTTGCACCAGTTGTCAAATAGTATGATAAAAGTAAACGTTACTGTAACTGTTAACTTTGACACTAACCTTAACAAAAATTTCGATGCAACCTAACCTTAATATTTTAGTGTATTTTATTCATAGGACAATATAGTTTCCTGCAGGATTGAGTGTGATATCGGGAAAAAAATATTTTTACTTTTTGAGAGACAGATCACTCTATGTCAACTATGTAAAAAATCTAAATATTATAAATATATTAGTATGGACACGAAACATACAATACATAGAAAGTGTAGTTAAATAGCCTTGCATACTTGTTTACGTGTTGGTTTCAGGAAATGACATTTCAATTTCACTTTGCTTGGGATTCGTTGCATGAAACTACTGTGAAACTTCTACTACAACTAAATACAAACAGTTTTCAGACGAGTTACTAAACTTGTACATTCTACTCAGAGTTCCAATTATACCTATAATAATAACAAAATACATAAATATTTAGATACAAATAAACTTAACAGTAGGTAGGTAATTTTCTTTTTATCTCATCTAGCTAATTTATTCACAATTATTTTTTATTTGGGTACAATATACAGGTATTTATAAAAAAATACTTAATAAATAATTGTTATTTTTAAAAAGAGCGAAAGATTTTAAAATATTTATAACTGAACACAAAATTGCAGCAGCCTGCTTGCAGCAGTTTCATCGAGCATACAACCTTTTTATTTAGCTACGCTACGCGACGTTGACTCCCGATTTAGTCTCAGCAAGTCGCCGGACCGGAAGGCTATCAAACGTAATCCACAATTTATTTCTTGAGAAATAAATAGGGAATTTAGATACGAACTCCGAAATGTTACGAATAAGGATATATGTGAAGATAAACTTAAGATACGCCGGTTAAACTTACGTTATTTTTTTTAGTTTCGAAAGGTAATGAAGTATGTAAGTACATTTTGTTTTATTTACACTTATAAATATTAGTTATAGATAATAAATAATTACCATGTAATCAAAGCTTGTTTAAAACTGTTTATTTTAATAGGTCTGTGGTACGGCAGGTGAACACACCCAATTACGTTTCGATCAGACGAGTGCCGGCGGCGCGTGCGGTCGGCCTAACCGGATTATTGTGCCACAAAATAAAGAGAATTCAGGATGAACACTTTTAGACAACGATCATTCTTGCGGGATATCAGGTTTATTATTTACGTACAAACAAAAAAAATATCTTCAAAAGACAAAAATATCACGACCACTAGACCTCGAAAGCAGTTAGCAAAAATATCCCCTATAATATAATATTCATTGTTTAAATTCATTGTATATATCCTAAAAATGAAGTACAAAAATACGTGATTTGTTATATTTCTACGCTATCTATATTTTGTAGTCGTGGTGCGGGAGCGGTGCGACGACCTACCGCCATCTACCACATAATTCGATACGATCTCATCAGCTCCTCAATATTCAGCCCACCGCAGACTGGGCGCTAAGGACCTCTGACCTCACCTCAAAATAAAATCACGGCGGCGGCGGTCTCATTGAGATGTATTAGCTTGTTCTTATTTTGGAGTTAATTTAAGCAGTTTAAAACTACCAACTTTTAAGAAGTAGCCAAAAGTAACTATACATATATCTTTGACACGGTTCATTAATCACTAGCCTAGTCGACCAGAGGATTAATGTAAAACATTAACATATCTACTTTTACAATCTTGTATGTTGTTAAAGAAGAATCCGTAAAATGTCGAATATTAGGGTAAAGTCATCAATATAGTACTACGTGGGTAGTAGATTACGTAAGGCAATACAATATCCCGTGCAGTTGATAGGTTTGATTAATTGAAGCCAATGAGCCCAACCTCAATGGCGGGAACCTAAATAAAATATATTATGTAATATTAACGTACACATTAACGAGAAATATCAATTTGAATACTTAATAACTTAAATAAAACGGAACACAGCTGTTTCATAACGAAATGGTAGGTACAATACGATGTTAATTAAAATCGGAATCTGATATTGAGTGCAAACTCTATTGAACAAACGTGGAAATTTCATCCGTCCATTATGAACATCGACCGGCTTATTTACATAACCTGTTTCAGTTCAGAGACAAAACGTGCACTCGTTCGCCGCAGCACGGTGGACAAAGCGGAAAATGATTGTCGCAGCGGGACTCGCGGCTTCACTGACCGACTCTATTTCAATCCAACTTTTTCTTTGATGTTTGATAAAGATAACATGTCACTGGCATACGTTTTGTCGCGTATAACTTTTTTATCTTCATAACCATCCTGGATTTCAGTAGTCGCTGCTACTTTTTTATTCGCATGTATGATGTTGTAAGCGATGACAAAACTAATCTTTAGGAAAAACTCTATAAGCAATATTTCATCATTAAGTTTACTGACACTCGAACTTTGGAAGACCAATTTCTCTTTAATAAATAAGTAGAGCTATGAGTTGACGCAAACCGGTGTTACTAGAGATATTTTATATTATTTATAAGTATTTATTTTCATTTGACACTAGTGTGAGTAAAAAAAAGTCGTTGCAAAAATTGAAACCCAGGTCGTGAATTTTTGAAGAAATTTTAAAGTTATATCAATTTGCATCCCTTACGGAAGTCAATTGCTCGGAGAGCACATAAAGAGACACACCTTAAAAGAGTTGTTCTACTTCTAAAATATTTAAATCTCCTGGGCGACTTTCCCGTGCTCCAGTAAAATGCAAAACAAGGAAAGTTTCCCCCCAAATCAGCGGAGTCAGCGGTGCCCCGGCGAGTCGTCGTGCCTGCAAACACACCCGGACAACAAACAAACTTTAATTTAGCTCGACGACGACGGTACTTTGCTTCTTTGGAATTTCTTCAAAGGAAACAGCTCAAACAGCGGTTACTTTAGAATATTTTCATAATTAGTTTCTTGCATCAACTAAGCCTAAAATAAATGTGAATATCCTCTGAACGATAAATTCATAATAGAAATATTTTTACCGAACTTTTGCTGCAAATTGTCATTTCTGTACATAGCTCTTGTATAAACAAGTTAAATGGAGTACCCCATCGTATTGTTTCTGGGTCAAACATAGTCCACCTATTAAACTATGTGGTTTTTCACATAATCGGAAAAATGGGCGGCGCAGCGGGAGTTTCTACACAAAGCAACGCTGCCGCTTGTATACCATTATCTCTACAACCTAGTTCAGCGACTATGCAGACGCAAAAAGGCAATATTGCCAACCTGACGAATATATTTGTAAATGATACAACCTCGGAAAAAATACGGCTTCATTCACGTAGAAATGGCGATAGTGTTCCTCGCGTAGTTGGCAGTTCCATATTTTTATGTTGAATTTTCAAACAAAGAAACAAACTGGTTGTTACGTACCGTGATTCAATATTGAACACAATCTGAAACAAAAACAAAACAAACTTGAGTGATTTAGAGATAGAGATATTAATAAATATAACTAACACATGCCGAGCGGATATCTAATTGTGTGCTTTTCCTGAATTCCTTATACAGGAAATTAAAACAACTGGCTATAATATTATGTGACATTGTATAAAATAGGGTACTGTTTTGTTAGTTCCCGTTGAATCTTACATAATATTTTTGTTAGTACGAGGATAAATAATGCCAATATTTATTCTCGATCTAACGAATAATAATAATAAAACCGGTTATTATAACCTACACTAATATCACATGCAAGTGGAAGTGAAATCTAATACATACGTATTATGTACGTACGACGTACATATATTTGTTTAATGCAAACAATGGCTTACAATTTGCATATAATGAAAAGATTATTCAAGCACCGTGCACTAAGTGCCAATGAAACGCTCCTGGGACACCTAATTACGTGGCAGCATTTTCCACAGCTCAGCAGAGCCGCATCGAACGGCCCGGTGGGATCCCAGCACGCACTCTCATCACAATAGCTCTCCTGCCGGCTTCACTTTTTCTTTACCCAAGTGTCCTGAATAATAAAATTGTATACGATTCTTTAGCCTCTCGACAATGTCCTGTTTAGACCCTTTGTGTTCTTCGTGTTCAAGAGCTTCGGATAGCTTTAATTGTTTCATTAACACCCTCCACTTGTTTCGTGCCGAGTTCGAGGGTTCAAATTTTCGTTGACATCGAAACCTTCACAAAAACATTGTTACGAATACTAAAAGTTAAGAGGATTTGTTGTGTGAAAATTGAATGATATTTTTGTAATAAAAACAAAACATAAGTACAACAAGTTTGTCTAGTCATGTAATCAATTGATCTGCTACATTGAGAACCCCGGAAACTTTCGTGAAGAAACACCAAACTTAATTTAGTCTGTTAGAGGGAAAAAAGTTATAGAATACTGCCATTAATTTCGATCAAATTATCTTCGGCTTCTCTTTATGGAGCTGTCATATAAATAAAACTCCCAGGTCATTAGCTTCGGCTATGGTTCGACTGACAAATATTGCCAGGGAGCCAGCGAGAGTAACATTGGCTCCCATCAATATCTGTCATCAGTCGCAGAGTAGCCAAATAAAATTATTATGAATGACCCACCGATAGACGCATGACATGAAGGTTCCTGTTTTGCTCTCATATTACATGAGATGACCTAATTCGTAAAATATTTCTCGTGTCATTGGGGAAATGAAGTTGCGCGTCTCGATACCGATAAATTAAACTATATAGGTACTTAGTTAAGCAATGTGTCATGTGTATGTAATCTGTAGACTTTAAAAGTAACATAATAAGGTCGATCACAGAGCTAAAATATAGTATTACAATTGGAATTTTAAATGCATACTTTACTTATCATATTATTTTTTAATACTCATGATTAGAACAGAAAAAGGTATGCTAATCTGTAAAAAAAAATATTTTTACACTTATATGGAGCGTATTCGTAGAATGTAGAGTAGAGACATAATCATTGGGATTAAGGTATTTAAAGAAACACGTTGTATTTTGTTGTACGTCTCTCTCCAGGATCCTGGGGGTCTAAAAAGGCCACTTTAACGAATCAGAATATGATTAATTTCTCACTTCCTAAATATTCAAAAATGAACCTTATACGTGGATAAATAAATTTCATTTTTAAAAATTTAGGAACTCGGATTTGGCTCATATTCCGATTCATCATAATGGCCGTTTTAGACCCCCTGTTAATCCCGGCTCGGTCGGACCTCGCACGGTCTCATAACTGTGTCAAGGATAATAAGCTGTAAATTTTCTATGGAAACGCAAAATACGCCGCGGATCCATTACAGTTCTGTTATATATAGAGGCACAACACAATATATACCTCTTTTCGTTTTGTTTATATAACGAAACTTTACCATAAGTACAATTAAAACAAAAAATATTCATTTTGTTTCATTGACGTATGATAAATTTGCTTCGATTTATAAGGTTCATCGAATTACTACCACATTAAAAGTTTATTTTTTAAATATTTAGGAAAAGAGAAAATGATCATATTCCGATTTATCAATGTAGCTGTTTTAGACCCCCCTGAGCTTGAAATTCCAAATAATTTTGTTTGTAGCACTATTTCACTGAAAAGAACAACTTTAGGACTGTATTCCAGACTTGTACATACAGACAGATTACATCCAAAGTCTTCTAATTAACTCTTTCCCGTATAATATAGTATGGCAATAAGTCCTTGTGAAAACTAATAAGCTTCTCTCTCTCTCTCTCTCTCTATCTCTCTCTCTCTCTCTCAGCCGAAAGACCGAATAAGCTTTCTATGTTATAATATAAAGCATCGATAAAAATCATCATGGTACCTAAGTGTTATCAATCCGAACAATCGATAGATTAGGAACTTCTACTATTTTCTAAACATCATACATCTCTTTCATGCTGGTCTGGGAGAGAAGGAAAACATGGAATGTTGCTTCCTCTTCCTACGCAGATTTTAAAAACCAATCAAGTCAAAGGGCTTATAATAGCAATTTCATCAATAAGCTCACTATACAAAAACAAACAAACAAGGCTTTCGAGTCTTTGTCCATTCCATAAGGAATAAAGACGTGTTACGGTATTTTTATATATTTTAACATAGGCGGGAGTTTTTCCTAAGAGAATATTATTATAATTTTAGAGCTGATCTTTGTTTGACATCGGTCACTACCAGATTAGTTAAGTATATTTTATTATGATGACTTCATCTACCGGTAGTGGCCGGCAGCCAGCAGCCAGATCTCGAATGGCTCTGAGGCGGAACACATGGCCGACCGACCTAATATACCGATAACTTTTATGTGCCTACCTATGGCAGCGTAATTAAGTTAATTAAATATCCATACATGTTATCCTAATTGAGACAAAATATTATATATTATCAAAATATTTTTATATTTAACTTTATGTAACAATAGGATCCCATGATATTATAGCCAAAGCACAGAATTAATATAAGTACTGGCCAAAGGCCCAAATTGACGGAGAGAATGTGTATATTTTTTCTCTTGTAACTAGTTACCAAACAGCAAAAATAAATCTTTTCTTGTAACCACTGCTTGCAACTGATTATTGCTCGACTATCAAGAAGTGAAGCGGTAGGCGAAGGCATTTTCACCTCTGTAAAAAAGGTAAGTTCAGTACCAAAAAGGACGAAGGGGTAAAAATGTAATTTGACTTGTTTTTGCATCCCAAAACACCTAAACTGGTTTAGGTAAAATATATGGGTAGATCAGAATTGAGAAAATTAAATATTTTATTAGTAACAAATGGAACTGCTTAAAGCTCCTGTAGCTATAACGTCAATACCAAGCAACCAAAATGTTTTCAAAGTTTCCAAGATAAACCAAGACGAATATCACAGGAGGGGCTCGAAATACATAAATACTTATTACTTAGACAGTTTAGTATAAACGCCCCATTCGTTAAAACTTTTTGCATTATTTAACGAGTGGGAGGAAATTGTTTCCCATAACGAAACAGCGCCAACCGCGTAAGCCTTGAAAATCATACTAATAAAAGTTTGTCTAATGTTGTAGGGGACTCGACGTAGAATTAGGTTAGCATTTTTCTTTTTTTAAATTTACTCCATACAACATAATCCAAAAAACCGTAGATAATGTGAACTGTATAAAGTGTTTAGATTTTTATAGCGGTAGAGCAGAGCTCTGCTCTACCGGGTTGTTCCCAAAGTAATCCATTCTTTTGTTCTAAAAAGATAAGAATCTCATACATGTGTTCCCAAGTTACTCCACGAAATTATTATTATTTAAAAATACTTATTATTTTGTTCCCATTCTACTCCATAGGTATTTTAATTTATTCTCAATGTACTCCGCAGATTATTTGATATCAATTCTCAAACTACTCCATCTAAATAATTATAAAATATTTCACTATGTACAGTCAGTCACAAATTCGTTAAACAATATCGTGATGATTAAAGTTCTGAATAAGATTCTAAATTAAGGAGAAAAAAGTTAAAAGAAAGTTTGAATTAAAAATGTGTGTGTCTTGTTAGCTTATTAAAATGTATGTACAACGAATGTGAATCGCAACCTAGCCGCTAAGACGAAAATTGGATGTTTCTTTTATGAAATTATTAAGTTTTTTCAAAAATACATTTTTATCAGTTACTTTTTGAGTTTCCCTCAAGCCGAATTCCTACATTTACATAATAATCATGAATCTGTTTGGTGGAAGAGATGTAAAAAGGCTGATTTATGAATATGTTTTTGATTGTTGATTTTTGAATAACTATGTTTAATTGTTGAATTATAGGGAATATATAAATGTTGATTATTGAATTGTGAAGTCTTTTATTTAATATTGTCTTTATATATAAAAATATTGTAAGTCTTTTAAGTCTGACTGTACTATACGTCAGCTTCACTTTTTATTCTAATTAATGCTTTTTTAAATCAAAATCGCGTGGAGTACTTTGAGAACATTTTAATTTTACCGCGGAGTAGAATGAAACTTAATTTAAAGTATTATTTTTTTCATGGAGTAGTTTGGGAACATTTTTTGGAGTACTTTGGGAATAACCCGCTCTACCAGTAGGTAAAATAAATGGGTTATCGTAAATTCGTCCCTCGTTGTTCTTTCTATAGTAAAATAACTTGAGTGACAAATTTACCACAATTTTTTTATAATTTTTATAGAAGTACCGAATGTACCGAACTTTGAATCTATGGAATAATAATTAGGTACCGAATTAACTCTAGGGACGAACTTACAATAACCCAAATAAATTGTGGAAGTATCTATATATCTTTCTATAGTATATCTAAGAAGACACGAGAACGAAATCGTGTCTCAATAGAGTGCTTTTACAGTTTTGTTATTAGTATTGCCTGTGGAGGTATCCACAGGAAACAGGCGTGATAATATGTATGATACATTAATTATTTAAAAACAGTGCTATTGAAAAACCATTGAGATACGATAACGACACGTCTATTGTTACACATATTCGCTGCACAGAAAAAAGGGGCTCGCTCGATAATGTTAACAATTACTAATATTATGAGTCGCGTTACACGTGGAGGTAAGGGCCGGTCGTCGACCTCGGATTTCACGGCACCGTTAATCACTTTCGCACGGGAGTGCAGCACACACGCCAGCGCAATGAGTTTATCGAATCGATGTCATTTTCGCAGATTTATTCTGATGCAATCAAATCATACTTACTGTTGATCAAGGAAATTTCATATTTTCATTTATTGATTTTATATCGTCATACCGATTAGTATTAAACAATTGGAAGTTTGAATCTCACATCAACACACCAATCGACAGTTTTTGTAAGCTTTTGTTTGAAAATAAGGAAAAGAAAAAATCCCATTTATTTGAGGAGATTAAATTTGTACTCGATGCGAAATTTGCTGGACGAAAAAAAAAACTAAACCATACTCGGTTCATTAGTATTATGGATGGCACAACATCTTGAACGTAGCATAGCAATAACATGGTTAAAGTGAAACAGTTTGAGATCATGACGTGATTTTGTATGGTGGTGTGTGAGCGCTACATTTTTATTCAGTGTACAAAAATTGTTTAGACATAAATTAAACCTTTATAAAACCAAACGCTGAATTTGTACATTTATTTTCAGATAGTTTTATTACATTGTTAGAGTAAACACAATATGAATGGAACAAACCACAAAACAGCCAGAACGAGGTCCGAAAGAAGCCTCCACGGACCTGATTGTCTTAATAATAAAAACGCATCACGTTCCCTTTTATCTCCCTCGTCCCACCTGAGGAAAGCTTCCCGAAGCGAAATTCAGCGGGTCTCTGCGTAAAATTTCCTATCTGGATGTAGCTATATAGAACTTATTACGAATATTATGTGCGGCCCTAGCGCGACTGACAACCGTTTCAAATATGCGCATAAAAAAGGACGAAGACGTCGACGGACGATGTGAAGTAATTTTATAGCGCAAATCTAGTGTGAAAATATTCTGCAGTCATGCAAATTATCAAGTGCTATTTTGATGATTTATCACGCTTATTTCTCGTAGGGTCGCAAGATCAAAGAATGTGCAATTGCAATGTGTTCTGCTTACTAATACAAAGTATTTATTAATACAAAGTGGGCTTGCAAAATTGTTTAACCAAAAGTCGATAGAGATTCGATTCTCGTGTACCTCGCGTACTCGAATAACGGTAAGGTAAATCAAGTGTCTGGAAGAGATAAAACAGGAACGGCAGGTGGATGCGAGTGCGACATTGGTGTCGTCCCGCCCTTTAGCCCTGAATCCTGAATGTATGACGCCCTACGACGGGATATATGGCCGGCAACTTTGCGAAACAGCCGGGACCAGGACATACACGCAATTTATCGTTCTGTTTTCCACGAAAATTACTTTTTTGTTGCCGTTATGGGTATTAATTTTATAAAACATATTTATTATGGAACACCAGCAAATGTGGTTTGAGTGAGTAATGTTTCTCATTATGGTATCTATTTATGTTATTTAAATGATATATCTAAGCAGATGGAATCTTGTAATTTGTTTTAGAGAGTTTGAATTTAGTATTCTCTTCATACTAAGAACATTGATGAAAAATTTACTGGCGAAACCACAAGTAAGCTTAAATCATATTCATGATATATTCATGATATGACCTTTCTATACCTTAGTACATTGACGCAACAAGAGCAATAATTCTATTCACAAATGTTATTTGAGCGAAAAGTAAAAAGTTTCGCGAGACGTAATAAAGTACACACAAAAGGAGCAAACATCCAGCAGCGTTCAGAAGAATGATTGGAATACCTGAATTAATAATCTATACATATAATAAAACAGTAAAAATATTTTGTCTGTACATTTAGTATTTTTGACTGAAATGGATAGAGGGACACTTAAAAAGAATAATAGAAAGCAAAAAATTTTTTTTGGAATTTCTTGTCTGTCTGTCTGTCTGTCTGTATGTATGTACGCGTTTCACGCAAAAACTACTGGACGGATTTGAATGAAACTTTTTTTGTTATATAGCTATTAAGCCTGGGCAACATATAGGCTATAATTTACTTTGAAAACTGGAACACCTGATGAAGAACCTTAACAGAACAGCTAAACTATAAGAAATATGGAAATGGTGTCTTAACAAAAGTCGTTCAACCTGATGAGCATTTTCTGATGACGTATAAAATTTGAAGATCTGGAACATCTGATGAAGAACTGCAAGAGACCAGCTACACTATAACATATATGGAAATGGCGCCTTAGCAAAAGTCGTTCAACCTGATGAGCATTTTCTGCTGACGTATAAAAATTGAAGATCTGAAACATCTGATGAAAAGCTCCAAGAGAGATTTTTCATCTAAGCGAAACTCACGCGGGCGAAGCCGCGGGCGACAGCTAGTTCCTAATAAGTACGAAGTTCATCTATCGTGTGTAAAATAATTGGGTACAACTTACGGCAAGAATAAAAAGTTACCGAATTTAAAGAGTTATTAATAGACAAAAAGTTACCTATTTATTACATTGATAACATTTTTTTTTAAGTTTTAATCATGTTTTTGATTTCCTATGCGTATACGAGTAAATTTTGTAACGCATAATTGTTCACGACGACAGTGAAATAAACAGACAATTAGTGACTTTAAATTATGTGTAAATAATCAGTGCAAAATAAGTGATAAGACAATAAGTGATAACAGTGTAGTGTTAGTATTATCTCTTATAAAAACTTTACGTGTCAATGAGTAGATGATAATTATGTGTGAAATACGTTTTATATCTTTTAATTTTCGTATTTTGTTTTATGTTTGTATATATGTGTATGTAAGCCTCTATTTACTGAATAAAGATTGATATTTTTGTTGTTTCATTTATAAAGAATAAGACATGATAGAAATACTTAGGTTTCATGTCAAAGTACTAATGTTGAGGTTTGCATATTTTTACACAAACACATTTAAGTTCACATATTTACTTTTTCACATAGTTTTAGGTCTTACTAGGTCATACACATAGATTTTTATGATAAGTAAACACTAGGAACGCTAGACACAGACTGAGAAATGCGACACCTTGTGTCCGAGTATTTAAATGACCCTCCCGGGCTGGGGTACGGGGGAGGCACGCCTACCCGTGTATATTTATAGTGAGGATTTTCCGACGCATTTCCCAGGAAAACTAGCGTTCCTAGCACTTGGAAAATACTGTAAATAGATAGCCTAGAGTAAGACCTAACTATTAGTATAAGTTTTATGATGTAAATATTAGTTTTAAGTATGTTTTTCAAGAAATAAAGTTTAGAGGTGCGCGGGGACGCGCGGGACGAGGTACTGCCAGGCAATTGTATAAAAGCGCGAACATTACAAGGCCGCGCCAGTTCGTTCGATCGCGGGTTACAGTGCAAATCAAGAAATACAAAGAAGAAAGAAGCCCTGGAAGAAATCCCTGCCCAGTAGTGCCTGGCTCCCTCTCTCTCCACGTCGCCTTGCTGGTTTTTATGAAGAAAAGTGTTTTATTTTTACTATCCTGTTTCTTAGCGTTATCTTGAAACTCAAGCCTATACAGTCCTATGTCAAGAATCCCCCACCCTTCAGTCCACTGCTCATCAACGCGTCTCTTCACATCGCATGAACAGCGCCATTTGGGGGATCTAACGAGTGCGGTGCTGTTCATCTGGTCCTTCTTCGCTGGATCTACGCCAGTCAAGTCCACAAGTTTCAAGAGCTACGAAGCAGCGCAGGAAATATCAAGATGGTCGTCACACGTAGCCAGCAAGGAGATGAGAGGCCAGACCCAGGCACTACCCAGGGAACCCCGATCGACCGTACTCAACGAACGTCAGGGGCGCCGGCGAATGTCGTCCGCCCGCCCCCCGTATTAGAAGCGTTTCTGTCGTCCGCGGCTGCCGGCCGCACCTCGCCCCACGAAGAGTCGTCTGCAGACATCACTACCGAAGAAAGAAGCGTACGTGACCGTCAAGAAGGCTCAGCGAGGTCAGGCACCCTCAGGCCTGGCGACACTCGGTCCGTCCGATCGGCGGCCTCCCGCAAGAGACTCCTCGCGGAGTTGGAGGCCAAAGAGAGGATGGCCGAGCTGAAATTGAAGAAAGTGCAGGCGGAAGAAGAGCTCCAGAAGCTACGCCTACAACGCCTCCAGATCGAAGAAGAAGATGACGAATCTGTCGAGGAAGAACGAGAAGAAGAATTGGAATCGGTCCGGATACAAGAATGGATAAAGAGGACACCGCTCAAGGAAAATGATACTGCACAGCCGCCGCCCGGGGAGAAAAAGAAGACGCCGAGGAAGAAGTGCAGCACACAGGAGATATTAAGAGACACGACAAGACGGAAGAGGCAAGAAGGGAGACAGAAGAATGTCAAAGGAAAACTCTCCAACCTCAGCCAGTCGTGGATGTTGCAACCTTGGCCGCTACGCTGCTCAACGCCGCGCGTAGCAACCGGGAACCACCGAAGTACCTACAAGAACTTCCATTTTTCAACGGCAGCAGTAACGAGTGGCTAGGATTCCGGGCCGCCTACGAAAGTTCAAGTGGTTATTTTACGTCGACGGAGAACCTCGCACGCATAAGGAAGAGTCTGCGAGGCCCCGCAAAAGAAGCCGTCGGGTGTCTACTGCTCAGTCAACCCGACCCCAAGTCGGTGCTGGACGCTCTGGAACGAAGATTTGGAAGACCAGAAGCACTCATCCACGCCGAAATAGAAAAAATGAAGTCCCTACACAAGTTAACAGATAACCCGCGGGACCTATGTATTTTTGCCGGCAGCGTGAGTAACATCGTGGGTACTATTGAAGCACTTAAGAAGCCACATTACCTGTACAATCCGGAGTTGGCGCGCGTCGTGGTTGAAAAATTAACGCCTATTCTACGCAACAAGTGGTACGACTTCGCCGCCTCAAAAAAGAAGAGACGCCGGATATCAAGAAATTATCAATATTTCTCAACGAAGAGGCCGACAAGTGTGGTGCTTACGCCCTGCCGGAAATAATAAAAGAAGAAAGAAGTTTTCAAGAAAGAAGAAACTTCAAGAAAGAACGCACTTTCACCGTCAACAAAGAAGAAGCTGACTACACCCATTGTCCGACGTGCAAGAAGCAGCACAAGCTCACCGAGTGCGAATTATTCCTGGGGGCTACGGTCAACGATAGATGGGAAGTCGCAAAGAAAAATCATATATGTTTTCGCTGTCTGAAAAGCAAGCACAGAAGATTCAACTGCAAAGCCGCACCGTGTGGAAAACAGGGCTGCAACATGCGACACCACAAGCTGTTACACCATGATCGACGCGAGCCGGCACCGCAACAACATCACGAAGCTGTGACGTCAACAAAGGAGATCACTACCGCGGCGTGCCATAATTCAAGTCGTCGCGCCTATTTGAAAATTATTCCGGTGGTACTCAGCGGGCCGCTATCAAGCATCGAAACGTACGCGTTATGCGACGAAGGCAGCACAGTGACGCTCGTCGACGCCTCCATAGCAGATGTCATCGGCGCCGACGGCCCTAAAACAAGTATGTGGCTACAAGGCATCAGCAGCGAAATGCGACACGAAAAAAGTAAGTCAGTCAGCATGAAAATTCGGGGAAAATTCGCGTCAGAAGAGTACAACATAGAAGCCGCACGCACAGTCAACAGGTTGGACTTTGCGACCGAGTCAGTCAAAAAAGAAGATATGGAAGATTGCACACACCTAGAAGATATTATGGAAGAAATCGTGTACGAACGCGCCTCACCGAAGATACTACTGGGACAAGACAATATCGACCTTATTGTCACACGAAGACTGCGAGCGGGGAAGAAAAATCAGCCCGTCGCGTCCTACACACAGCTGGGTTGGGTACTCCACGGGTGCCAGAGCTCTCTCACTGGTACCGTCGCCTTTTGTGGGAACATACAAGTTAAAAAGAACAACGAGGACATGGAAGAGATGATCAAGAACCACTTCAAGCTCGAGTCACTATGCATCGAGCCCAGGAAGCCAAGAGAAGATCCAGAAGAAAAAGCCCTCGTCACCCTACAAGAAAAAAGCCGACGTTTGCCAGACGGGAGATTCGAGACCGCTCTACCGTGGAAGGACGAGAACTTCGCTATACCTAACAACTTCACGCAAGCCGAAAGAAGACTTCACTCGCTGGAAAAGAAATTAGATCGCGATGAAGATTTGAAGAAAAAATATGAAGAAAGAATAAACAACTTGCTGAAGTCGGGTTACGCTGAGTGCGCGTCATCCCCACCCCCGCTACATCGTACGTGGTACTTACCACACTTTCCAGTAGTCAACGCAGCGAAGCCACACAAACCTCCGCGCCTCGTACACGACGCAGCCGCAAGATACGCCGGTATCAGTCTAAACGACCTACTGCTCTCCGGGCCTGACCTTCTCCAATCACTGCCGGGGGTCATCATGAGATTTCGCCAACATCCGCACGCCGTGTCCGCCGATTTGAAGGAAATGTTTATGCAAATCAAAGTACGAGAAGAAGATCGCGACACGCTCAGATTCCTGTGGAGAGGCAACCGGCGGGAGGGACGACCGGACGAGTTTAGGATGACATCGGTTATCTTCGGTGCAACGTCATCACCATTTACGGCGTTGTATATAAAGAACAGAAATGCAGAAGACTTCCAACAAGAATATCCTCGGGCGGCGGCATCAGTGATAAAAAACCACTACATGGATGATTATCTACAAAGTTTCGAAACAACGACCGAAGCGATCGAGATAGCAAGCCAAGTCGACTTCGTTCATAAGCAAGCAGGTTTCACACTCAACGGGTGGGCCTCAAACAACTCGGAGGTCCGTGAAAAATTTTGTAAAAAAGGAGAAAGCAACGCAGCTGTGTCCATAGGAGGAAAAGAGACAGAAAAGACATTGGGACTACAGTGGAACGTCAATGAGGACTACTTCAGCTTCAGAGCTAACCATCTGAAGACACCTGCCGACATCATGGAGGGAACAAGAAGGCCTACGAAGCGGGAAGCGCTTAGTATTATTATGGCGCTTTTCGACCCCTGGGCCTCATCTCACCTATCACTACGCCGGCCAAGAGAATATTTCAAGACACGTGGAAATACAAGATCGACTGGGACGACCCCCTACCTGAAGAACTCGAGCCAAGATGGAGAAAATGGATGGAGAATCTGCGCAACATCGAGAGTCTACGCATACCCCGCTGCTACGACTACGAGCCAGTAACAAGACGTCAACTTCACACATTCGTCGACGCTAGCGAAGAGGCATACGCGGCCGCCGTGTTTTGGCGGCAAGAGCATTTCGACGGCAGCGTGAAAGTGGCACTCGCAGCAGCAAAAAGTCGCGTGACACCAACCCGGCCAGTCTCCATACCGCGCCTCGAACTTCAAGCCGCACTGCTGGGGGCCCGACTCACACAAACGGTCATAGAAGAACACGAGTTTGAAGTGGAGAAAAAGGTGTACTGGAGCGACTCGCGTACAGCACTGGCATGGATAAGGGCGGAGCCCCGTGCATTCAAGACCTTCGTGGCGCACCGACTCGCCGAAATTGAAGAAACAACGAAGAAAAATGAATGGCGGTGGCTTCCAACCAAGGACAACGTAGCCGACGACGCGACGCGGGCCACCCCGGACCACTTCGACTCACAACACCGTTGGTTTGAGGGCCCATCATTCCTCAAACTCCCCGAAGCTCAATGGCCACAAGAAACGAAAAAAGAAATCCCTCAAGAGGCAGATGAAGAAAGAAAACCAGAAAAATGTCATATAGAAGAGCTGAAGAATGAAGAAAGAAGACATCCTCATCTTCCCCACATAGAAAAGTTCTCAAAATGGACAAGACTTATACGCACTACAGCTCGCGTATTGCAGTTTATAAGAAAATTGAAGAAAGAAAAAATCGAGTCGACACACGCTACAAGAAAACGCACAAAGAAAGACAAGGACATTGACCCCAGCTGGTCAAAAATAAACAAGAAAAACGCACCGTCACAACGAGCCCCCGCGCCTCCCCGCCACCAGTTAGCTACGTCGAGTTACCGGCCGACCTACTTATTCAAGCCGAAAAGCTATGGGTGAAAACAAGCCAACAAGATAGCTTTCATAAGGAAATACAACGTATGGAGAAGAATATGAAGCCAACGAGCGGCGACCGACTAGCAACACTCGCCACTTATGTCGACGCAGAGGGAATATTGCGACTACGCGGCAGAGTAGCGGCGGCGAGCGGCGTACAAGAAGAACAAGTGAATCCGGCCGTTTTAGACGGGCGTCATTACTACACACGCCTGTACATAAGGCATGTACATGAGAAGTTACACCACGGCGGCGTCGAAATGGTTGTCAACGAGCTACGTCAGCGGGCATGGGTCCTGAAAATAAGACCTACAGTGCGCGACGTCATCAAGTCATGCATCCCATGCAAATTCACAAGAGCGAAGCCGACGTGTCCGGTCACCGGGGACCTACCAGCTGCGCGTCTAGCCCATCACGCGCGGCCCTTCACATACACGGGCCTCGACTACTTCGGCCCCATAGAAGTCACCGTGGCAAGACACCGGGAAAAGAGATACGGCGCGCTATTCACGTGTATGACGTCGCGGGCGATCCACATCGAAATCGCTCACTCGCTAAGTGCTGACTCAGCTATATCGGCACTTCGACGCTTCATTGCCAGAAGAGGATGTCCCAAGGAAATATGGAGTGACAATGCAACGTGTTTCAAGGCAGCCGACAAGGAGCTAGCAGAAGCAGCGCTCGACGGGCTACAGCACGAGGTCACGGCGCGTCACATCACCTGGAGGTACATATGCCCCGCCGCTCCTTTCATGGGTGGAGCGTGGGAGCGTATGGTACGAGCCGTCAAAGAAGCCCTCAAGACAACACTGCACGAGAGATGCCCTTCGGACGAGACCTTGGCCACGCTGCTCATAGAAGTCGAAAACACGGTCAATTCGCGGCCACTCACACATGTCGCCGTGACGCCGGATGAGCCCGAGGCGTTGACACCCAACCACATCCTCATCGGTCCAAACTGCCACGTACCACCGCCTGGGCACTTCACCATGGGGGACCTGACAGCCAAGCAGCACTGGAGGCGCGCACAAGCACTAGCAGACGTCTTCTGGCGCCGGTGGGTCCGGGAGTACCTGCCTATACTCCAGCCGGCGGGAGCCCCACAACGCTGATGTTCCACCGAAGGTCGGAGACTACGCCCTCATCTGCGACCCCAACCTGCCAAGGAACACGTGGCCACGAGGCAAAATAGTACGAGTCTACCCGGGTGCGGACGGCGAGGTTCGCATCGTGGACATCCAGCTGAGCAGCGGCAACGTACTCCAGAGGCCAACGAGGAAAATCGTCGTGATACCAGGGGTATCGCCTCCGGCGACGGCGGGAGAAGTGTTCACGACGACAGTGAAATAAACAGACAATTAGTGACTTTAAATTATGTGTAAATAATCAGTGCAAAATAAGTGATAAGACAATAAGTGATAACAGTGTAGTGTTAGTATTATCTCTTATAAAAACTTTACGTGTCAATGAGTAGATGATAATTATGTGTGAAATACGTTTTATATCTTTTAATTTTCGTATTTTGTTTTATGTTTGTATATATGTGTATGTAAGCCTCTATTTACTGAATAAAGATTGATATTTTTGTTGTTTCATTTATAAAGAATAAGACATGATAGAAATACTTAGGTTTCATGTCAAAGTACTAATGTTGAGGTTTGCATATTTTTACACAAACACATTTAAGTTCACATATTTACTTTTTCACATAGTTTTAGGTCTTACTAGGTCATACACATAGATTTTTATGATAAGTAAACACTAGGAACGCTAGACACAGACTGAGAAATGCGACACCTTGTGTCCGAGTATTTAAATGACCCCTCCCGGGCTGGGGTACGGGGGAGGCACGCCTACCCGTGTATATTTATAGTGAGGATTTTCCGACGCATTTCCCAGGAAAACTAGCGTTCCTAGCACTTGAAAATACTGTAAATAGATAGCCTAGAGTAAGACCTAACTATTAGTATAAGTTTTATGATGTAAATATTAGTTTTAAGTATGTTTTTCAAGAAATAAAGTTTAGAGGTGCGCGGGGGAGCGCGGGACGAGGTACTGCCAGGCAATTGTATAAAAGCGCGAACATTACAAGGCCGCGCCAGTTCGTTCGATCGCGGGTTACAGTGCAAATCAAGAAATACAAAGAAGAAAGAAGCCCTGGAAGAAATCCCTGCCCAGTAGTGCCTGGCTCCCTCTCTCTCCACGTCGCCTTGCTGGTTTTTATGAAGAAAAGTGTTTTATTTTTACTATCCTGTTTCTTAGCGTTATCTTGAAACTCAAGCCTATACAGTCCTATGTCAAGAATCCCCCCACCCTTCAGTCCACTGCTCATCAACGCGTCTCTTCACATCGCATGAACAGCGCCATTTGGGGGATCTAACGAGTGCGGTGCTGTTCACATAATAGTCTCAAAATCTTCATATAAACTTGGAATGAACTAAGCAATATAATAAATAAAAATATCTAACTTTAGACTTATAGAGAATACTAACGTTTTCTCTCAGTTAACTTATGTAGTCACATTTACGGAGTTGGAATTATACCCTTGCGACGACATTAGATAAAGTATCAGTGACAAAAGTCAGCTCGAGGTCGTCGACGTCACAGTAAGTATATCGTCGTAAAAATGGAACTTGTCTTGATTTTACTGCATAAAATATCTGTGTCACGAATTCCTCATCTTTATCTTGTCCTATTATTGTGCAATTACTAAGTTGGAAGAAGACTTTAGGAAATTTAGGCTCCTGAGCCAAGCATTAATGACCTAAGCCGCCATTTTGAAGTGCTGCTTTGAGGAAAACCCCCTGTTCGCCCCTGGGAAGTAATGCATTTTCTTTATCACCCTGTGGACAGTTTGCGCAGTTTTCGAGAAGGGGACGGCTTTTACGATTATTGCTCATGTTGCTATGTACATGTGATCTGCAATGAAAAAACATTGGATTCCATTTGATCCTTGAAAACTTTTAGATAATACAGAATCACGTCTTTATTCCTTACGGGGTAGACAGATAATGGGTATTGCCTATTTATTTACCATTTGATAGATAAGTAAAATAGTGAGCTTAATAATTTTATCTGATACCTACTAAAGAACTGAACAAATTCTCACAGTTCTGCCAGGTGGTAGTTATTAATTACAATAAGATTTAGATAGACCTAGAATATAGGCTGACACCAAATTAGTATGTGGTGTTTCGTATGATATTCAAATTTAAATTTTGTGTGGTTGTTCTATCCTAAGTACTTTTTAAAAATTTTAAATCTTATATTTAGATGATTTTTAATCATCTTCTTTCAGGCATAATTTACATACAGCAGTAAAAGTACTTTTTTAAGAATTTATGTGCACTCAATATGCAGCGTATATTAGTAAAAGCAATTCAATATTTCAGTTTGTCTATGTATTTAATTAAAATATTTTCCTGCTTGAAATTTTTGTATTCGCGTCACCGTCAGCACAGCTTCAACATAAAAGGGTGAGGTTAAGTTACAATATAAACAATATTGCGCCACGCGCCTCTCGCGGCATTTCAAAGCAAAGTGACGCAACTCAAGCGTGGGTGAGCTAAAAATGTCAATTTCGTGTTGTATTCCGCCTTGGGAGCCAGCAGCCGCATGCGGACGCAAGCTGCACCGGAACACTGCCGGCATGCGGACCGTGAAATAATGCACCACGTGTGAATAACATCGGCAATTAATTGCAGCAGGCGAAAGCGCAAGTGTTCCCATGCGAACGCACATTAAATATGACTTATTAGAACATAATTACGCACATAACTATTAATTGTCAAGAGAATTAATACGTTAGCCGTATATAATATGGGAGGGAGGCGAGGGAAGATTTATGAAACCCCTCTCACCCGCTTCGCGCTGCATGACTGCACGCGGCTGCATGCGGCGTATGTGCACGGCACCGCTTTTGAGTACACTTCATGGGAGATATGACCTGACTTGATAATTCTGTATACCCGTCGATAAATTGAACGACACTACCTAGACTACCAATATAAATAATATGTTCGGAATCTTACTTCACAAATTTCACTGTCTTTCATCCAGTGACAAAATACCTTTATAAGATACCTATGTTATACTCATCTATACACGAAATCTGTATTATTGTAACTTATTTGAAATCTGTGTGAGAGGGTGCTCTATATTGCCTTCTCACATAATAAGAAAAGTTTGATTTGTCTGATTGAACTACTAAATAGGTCAGTCGTGATGAAAGCGCGAGCGCAGTCGTGCCGCCGCAGGACAAACTAATATTACAAAACTACGGACAAAGACCGCGTTAAAAAGATTAGTCACACCCTTATAAGTTACAATATCGGTGTGAATAGAGAAATGGTAACATTAGCTATAGAAAGTAACAAATCCTATGATACGACTCATCTCGTGTAGCAGCGTCGCTCGATAGATTTGAATGCATGGTCACGCCTGGACGCCCGACGGGGACCTATCCAAGAGATTTAATTAGAAAGCCCAGATGACACGAGATACCTCAACTGTCTAGTGCCGGCTGGAGAGTTCTAAATTTCTAAATGAAAAGCAAACGCTTTCGAGCAACGTTTGTAGAACAAAATTTACACAGTTCAAATGGCAAATATACTTATTGTGTTCACGTAGGATTCTATAAAATTAAAAATATCTATATTTCAGAAATTAAAAACAATGTAACTATCTAATCTGTACCTACCTAATCTGAATGTAGACAATATGATAGACGAGCTAAAGAGAATAATTCCATAACAAACCATGATATTCGTTATCGAGCTACGTAGTATTCGAGCAAAAACACAAATACGAGTAAGTAGAAATAGAAGAGAAACATCCGGTGGTGAGGCAACAGACAATCGAACGCAGGCCCTTCACTGCAACGAGATAATTACTGAGCTAAGTTTTTTGTTTTGCTCCGGACGAAGATGGAGTACCGCCGTACAAAAACCCCATGGGTATAAAAGTTACTAGTAATCTAACTACGGTTTTCTGAGACAAACAACAATATATTTTCTGCAAAATGTCTGCAGTGAAATAAAACATATTCAATGCTCTGTAAAATACGGTTTCCAACTGCATTGGGCACACTGTCGAGCATATCAATTAGAAAGCTGAGTAAGCGCACTCAGTGGCCAGGCCAATCTATCGGATTGATGATGTCGGCTGATCTAGCGGGTTAGCCAGTTAACGTTTGACTAGTCAATGACTCCACGAAACGTCGAAAATGTCAGTTAGTAGTGTGTGGCTATTGTGGCAGCATCGTAGCTTGTGATCGTAGCTCTCAATCATTTTTGAATAATGCAGAGTTGATTCATTTTGAAAACATTAGAATTATAGACTTGAACTATATTTAGTAGCAGGTAATTCGTTTTTAATTAGGTAACTGAAGTATTTCGAAAAGTTAAATTGATACAAACTGAAAAAATAAATCAGGTCGTAGCTGTTATATATGTTTTACTAGTGTGTTGAGTTCTAGTTTATGCTTTGTATCGTACGTTGAAAATACGAGCGATTCCAAACTTAACACGGTAAATTAGACATAATTTATTGGATTGCCCGAACAAAACAGGGAAAGAAAAAGGAATTGAGGGGAACAGTGTAACAATCTCGTAGCGAATGAATAGAAAACTATGCACGTTCCAATTCGGCAAGTTCTGTTAACAAAATAAAATGTTTATTTATCACGTGTTGACATTGTTAAGACTTTCTCCTTCAATATTCATGACATGGCATTGTTTGTGTCGGTAATTGATGATAATTCCCACTTAATGTTCAATGACTTGCATTTGAAAGGCATGTTTTATGTAGGTTCCTTAGAATTATGCACTGGTTTGTTTTTATCGGCCCTAGATGCAGCCCGGGCATCGAACTGGTGGACATGACCCCAGTACAACAGGGCCTTTATTATTCAACCATAGAAGGTTTCGTTACAAATTACAGATACTATAGAGGAATCGATGATACTAACAAATTAACACAATGCACATTTTCATGAAACTTATCGCAGGATCACATGCAGTGTTCATAGTTTAACCTATGTGGAATAAAAAGTTCTCAGTCTTAGGCAAACTTTTTGGCTATACAGCACTCTTAAAAAACAATACATACAAACATAGAATCACGTCTTCATCCCTTACGGAGTAGACAGAGCCTAGAGTTGTGAGACTCGAAGGCCACGCTTAGCTGAATCTCTTAAATGAATGGCTCTTTGATGGAAAATACAATAAGGAATACAAAAATACTTAGTGAACTAAAAAACAAATTAAACTAACATGAGCTATCCTTTTGTAATATTTTGATGTTTCGTTTATGTAGTTTCATTCCGGTTCAAATCTCGCAACTTTGTAAGCATCTTGTGTTCGAGACAGCACAACCGTTTGTATGTTTAACAATAGCTACTGAATTCATAGCATGTATGCAGATTGCTTCATCTCACAAGACTGGTACTGACCGAATTAATCGTCTTTGATTTCGGTCAATACCAGCCAGTCCACCAAACCACGAGCCGCGATGGTCTAATAATAGCGAAAGAATAACTACACGCGCTCGCCAAACGGGGAACTATTGAGATCGATCCAAACATGCGTCTGGTTATCGCATGATGCATATACTAATTTTAACTGCATAGCTGTAAATATTCAAATATATGTTCTAATACGAACTATAGGATATTGTCCGAACGTAGGCAATTTACAGCCGGTTTAAATTTGTAATGAAATTACTTATTTCCTATTTAAAGATTGTTCCAATGTTAAATACCATTATAACGATTTGTCACATAAGTAATAATACTCGTATGTTAGTAACCGACAGACATATTGTCACAACAATAATTCATTAGGTATTATAAATATGTGACCTTGTTGGTGCTCATGAATGTTCTTATAACTACAAAAGAGAATATGCCTAAGTAATAAATAACATTATGAATAAGATTTCTGTCTTATTGAATCACTATATGGAAAAAATATACATAAAGTAATCTATACATATAATAAAACAGTAAAAATATTTTGTCTGTACATTTAGTATTTTTGACTAAAATGGATTGAGGGACACTTAAAAAAAAGCAAAACAATTTTTTTGGAATTTCTTGTCTGTCTGTACGCGTTTCACGCAAAAACACTGGACGGTGAATGAAACTTTTTTTGTTGTATAGCTATTAAGCCTGGGCAACATATCTATACTTCTATACTAATATTATAAATGCGAAAGTTTGGATGTGAGTTTGTGAATTTGTGAGTTTGTGAGGATGTTTGTTACTCAATCACGCAAAATCTACTGGACGGATTTCGATGAAATTTGGTACAGAGGTAGATAATGACCTGAAATAGCACATAGGCTACTTTTTATCCCGGGAAAAAGCACTGTTCCCGTGGGAAATTCACGCGGGCGAAGCCGCGGGCAAAAGCTAGTAGGCTATAATTGATTTTGAAAACTGGAACACCTGATGAAGAACCATAACAGAACAGCTAAACTATAAGAAATATGGAAATGGTGCCTTAACAAAAGTCGTTCAACCTGATGAGCATTTTCTACTGACGTATAAAAATTGAAGATCTGGAACATCTGATGAAAAGCTCCAAGAGACCAGCTACACTATAACATATATGGAAAAGGCGCCTTAGCAAAAATCGTTCAACATGATGAGCATTTTCTGCTGACGTATAAAAATTGAAGATCTGGAACATCTGATGAAGAACTGCAAGAGACCAGCTACACTATATAACATACTAGCTTTTGCCCGCGGCTTCGCCCGCGTGAATTTCCCACGGGAACAGTGCTTTTTCCCGGGATAAAAAGTAGCCTATATGCTATTCCAGGTCATTATCTACCTCTGTACCAAATTTCATCGAAATCCGTCCAGTAGATTTTGCGTGATTGAGTAACAAACATCCTCACAAACTCACAAATTCACAAACTCACAAACTCACAAACTCACATCCAAACTTTCGCATTTATAATATTAGTATGGAAGTATGGATATGGAAATGGCGCCTTAGTAAAAGTCGTTCAACCTGATGAGCATTTTCTGCTCACGTATAACAATTGAAGATCTGGAATATCTGATGAAAAACTCCAAGAGACCAGCTACACTATAACATATACGGAAATGGCGCCTTAGCAAAACTTGATTAATCTGATGAGCATTTTCTGTAGTCGTATAAAAATAAATATAATAATAAAATAAATAAATAAATATATACGGACAAATCACACAGATTGAGTTAGCCCCAAAGTAAGTTCGAGACTTGTGTTATGGGATACTAACTCAACGATTCTATATTTTATAACAAATACATATATAGATAAACATCCAAGACCCGGGTCAATCTGAAAAAAAACATTTCCCATCTTGACCCGACCGGGGATCGAACCCGGGACCTCTGGTGTGGCAGTCCGGCGTGATGACCGTTGGGCCAAGGAGGTCGTCGAAATCGAAGATCCGAAACATCTGAAACAGTTTGGAACACAAAAAGACTTTTCATCTAAGCGAAAGTTACGCGGGCGAAGCCGCGGGCAAAAGCTAGTTTTATATAAAACAATAAATATTTTGATTTAATTATCAAGAGACGAAATTGTAAGAGTTTCTCAGACAAGAGCCATCTTAAATTTTATGATGATGATAACCTTTCGCTCTTTTCACTACAAACGTTATTGTAATTTAAGAAATGAAAAGTGTCATAAGAGGAATGAGGTCGATTGTTCGGACGGGTCCGGGTTAATCATTGTTGCCACCGTAACGTGCTCCATCACCCAGGGATCAAGCGCAATTTGTCAATCACCACATGAATGCCCCTTTCAACCACTTTCAATGAGCCCTCCCACAATCCATAATCGATAAAATGTGGTACGCGGATTTTATTAGTTACTAGCCGTGTATCCGACCTAGTGAGATTTTTCTGATGACTTCTTTCCTCAAACTTAAACGAACATTTTTGCTGACGTATGTATACGTAAAAATATGATCAAAGTTGGGTTTTACTAGGGTATATTTCTGCCAAAGTACTCTCAAATAAATATATTTCTGCCGTCTGTCTAGAGTCGTCGTAATAAATTCATGCATATAATTTTTTTTAGATAGATTCGACGTCTAGTAAGTATATACAATTTACCTACATAATATACGAACGAATCTTGTCATCTACGCTTGATTGGGTTACAAGCGTCGCTGTTGACAGCATGATATCATTGGCGACAGAGACCTTGCCACACCTTATTCATAGTAAACTGCTAATAAACTCGCAAACATAGCAAAGTATACTACGATTGTAATCACAATCATTAGAAACCCATGACACTATGTTGACAATAATAATATAGAAATAATAATTTAAATACATGAAAGCATGACAAAATGGTGCAGAAGAAGAAGAAGAAATAAACTATACACACATATAATCACGTCTTTATCCCTTATGGGGTAGACAGTGCCAAGAGTCGTGAGACTCGAAGGCCACGCTTAGCTGAATAGTAGGCTCTCTGATGGAATGGAGATAAACTATATTTTTGAAAATATAAAGGACATCAACGACGGTCTGGGCAAATGCACCAAACGTCTGTTCTAGAACGGGTTCCCGGATGTGCCATACATGGCCAAATACATGTGTAAGATATAAATCAACTCGTGGGTATGGCATTCTCATTTACTTTGTCAACTATACTACAAGAACAATGTTCACACCGCAGAGCGGATATGTTTCATTATACAATGTTATGTGTGATTACGCACGACACGTATACGAGGGTAACATTCCCATGACAAAGAAATCATCAGGATATAATATCTAGATATTATCATTTGTTATTTGTATCGCTAAGTGTAGGAAACAACCCAGAATTAGGTATGTCGAGATTTGGGGCTATTGTATCTTTATAAGATTCATGGCATGACATTCTAGCCACAATTAGGTCGACGATATCCTATGTCAGTAACTAATCGATTTAATTAAAATCGTCCAAACAATGATGCCATTATTCGGTTCGGCAAAGTCGGAGTCCGATTGTAGCCGGCACCCTCCGCTCCACCGCGGCGTATCTTGTTTGCCATGACCTTATCAGTGTTCATTCCATTTTATTCCTTCGAACGAGAAATGCAAGGACCCTTTTATCACCCTACCATAGTTATAGCGATATGGATGGCTGAAATCTCTGCTTGTCAGAATTTCCAATATGATATTAAAAATGCCTAACAATACCATAGAATTTCTCGTTTCAAATCGTATAAACGGGATGCACATTTCAAGAGTAAATTTATTATTTGTTCATCATAGGTAATGAATGGCGTTTACGGTGTTTGTGTTGATCTAGACCTACATGGACTATACAAGGGATAAATAACAGTTGAAGCAATACGTCAGTATTCTCGCACTCGATATTGCGTGCTAATGCGTATGTCGTAACACGCTGGTCACGACAATAGACACGACAGTCACGTCACATTCGCTTATTAATCCCGTTAGTTCAATGACCCACATAATCGGCATCATTACGTATACGTGAAACTTTTCATTTAACGTTTGTACATCAGATTATTATGTGCAACACGTAACATAATGCAAGAACTGCATTACATTCTTTCTTGCGTGACAATAATGGCAGAAAGATAAATTTATTAGAAATGTTTCTCACGGTCTTCATGGGCAAGAACCAAGAACTTATAAATTACTCCAGGCCATAATATAACGCCACGGCACGGCAATAGCCACAGTACGTAGTTATTTCGTTCGCAACGTATGGTTATACTATTACAACTACCCATTTTAAGTTTTATATACGGTAAATCACCCCTACAATAGGAGCAGAAAATGGCTAAATTTTATTTTCTTCCATTACAATTCAGAAATCTCAGGGACGTTGATGGAAGGGAAATAGTAGGTATTGTCTCATTTGTCTCACCTCCTTTTATATTTTGCAACCCAAATATTAGGAATACTACAAATTAAATCTCAGGATTTCAATTAAGTATCCTAATTACGATTAAGATATGATTCTCTAGTAGTTGCTTGTACAGTAATCTATTAAACACGATTTGTATATATTAAATCACTCTTTCAGATACAAGTATATAACATATTCGTCAAACGTTATTATTAGTACTTATAAATTATACAGGAAACTGAAATTAATTTCAGCACTTAACATTCTGGAAACTTAAATTTAAGCACAAGGAATGGCCACTATGTTAGATTTATTTCGGAGCATTTTAGTGCATGCATTCAGGTTACGCTACGAGACTTATACAGATCAAGGTGAGTTCAAACATCGTGCAAAGATCTAGACATGAGACAGGACTTTCTCCAGATTCTACTATATGTGTACATAAGTACAGTCATCATTTTTATATCTCATAAAATGTATTATAAGCATATAAAAATACTTATATGTAATAGTAAACCTTGTATGTTGATTTTAAATAAAATTTAGTAGACATAATACAATTCTAATTTACATTGATGACATACTGACTGATGAAATCATTAATTCAATCACTACACGATGAATAAAATGCTAAATATATTTAACAATCATAATAAGTTTACATCACGGTATAGACGAACACCTACGAGGCTACGATAACCTCTGTTTGTGAGTCAACGTTAAACATCTGGCGTTGTGCAAGTACCTACCGATTTGTTAGTAAACCTAATAGCAATCGTATAGGTAACACGTGGATATTGATGTCCATTGTGAACATCCAATATCAATCAATACCGTGACTAATCTCAAGAATCATTGGTCAGTTTAAAGATTTTTTGCCATCATTATTCCAGATTGTTGTAATGCATGTATGGTTTACCTATGTTTTTGTATCATGACTTTATAGTTAATAGTTTTTAATCTGTCGATATTAAAATTGATAGAATTTGTATGCTTAGTAGAAATAGTAAGCAACAAAATTCGGTCCAGAATATTCACTTTCGTTGCGTAGATTAGATCGTGGTACTTGTATAAAAAATATTTTCCGTTGCTATTTTGTGAGTTCTAAACTATTATTGAAGAAAGTAAAACCACGAGCTGTGTGACTCACTCAATAGTACAATCTGCACGGTCGTGTCGTGTACGGCGTGAAATGTGGGCCAACGCAGCTGAGCCGTTTTGCAGATCAATAGTTGATACGCACACCACCGCGCTCTTAATAACTCTTTCCGATTGTAGCCGGATTGAATTAATTTATCCACTTACACACTAAAACACTTTAAAATAAACGATATTTCTCTACTTGTGTATAAAACCGACCAGCAAAGTAACTGCAGTATTAATGCATAACCATTAATCTCGTCAATTTTAATTGATGATAATTCGTTTAGGGTAAATATATTTTATATCTTTAGTATTAGAGTAAAGAAGAATCACAGTTTACTCTATTGGCCAAAATTGTTTTGATATTATATTTTTATAAGATACTAATAAAATCGTGTGACATCTCATTTAGCTAGGTTATTTCATTTTCTTTATTGCTCTATAGTTCGTTCATCAGTATCAGTTCATAAAGCTCGTTGTACAAAATTTTATTAATACAGATGATTACTGTTTTTAGAGGCTTATAGATGATTAAAGGTATTAATTGTACCTATTGTAAGATCACATTTTTGTATGCTGTTAAAACGGCTAAATAGGCGCGCACTCTTCAAACAATTGTATGTAAACATTGTACTACCCTATTTAATGCAAATTAATTAATTATTTGAAGGAAAAACCAATAAATGTGATTATTTTACTTGGATAAAAATAGACGCTGAAAGAAAGTTTCAGCAAAATAATACGATTTAGGAAGTAGTTAATATGTCGAAATCGCATGCCTAGTGACTATTTTCTTTTGTAAAACTAAGACCTATCTAACAAAAAAAGGAATAGTTTGGCATTTATCGCGTAATGCCCGTGATTTGAAACAATCTCGTTTGTGCAAAAAGTTGTACGGAGAAATCTCACCGCAATCGTCAACGGTCACGCGACTGCGGGATACGACGCGACGTTTACAGTGATTTCATGCAAAAAATGATGAAATAGACCAAAATTCAAAGAATTTTTGTAATTTATTGCAAAAAACACTAATCTTAAGCAATATTCTTATTTCATAGTAACAAGTTCATTTACAAAATTTTATAAATAGGGAAATAATATTAGTGCCAAACCAACTACATATGGTATTCTTTATCCAGTTGAGGTACTCGAATGCGATAATTGTAGGTACTTTCTATTCTAGCTAATTCAAAATTTTAATGGGTTTTGCCACTTAATAAAATTTCCCAGATTTAGTACATTTTAGTCTAGTTATCTAAATCAAATTGTTAAATATTCTCCATGTATCTGGTTTATCCATGAGAGGTTTGTAGGAGATGTGAGTAGGTAATGTCTTCTTTTTTCAATGTTCGACACATTTAGTTGATACCAATTTGTATATTATTTAATTTTTATTATTTATAGTGAAATTTGATGTAACAATAACTGTAGAACTGTCGCCAATAAACTGTATGAGGTTTATTAATTCCTTAACAAATACCAACCGGCCATTTGCGAGTCAAGCTCGCGCATCGAGGGTTCCATACACTCAAAGCATCTCATATTATAGCTTTACTAGTTTCAAAAACAAACTTAACGTTGCAGTTCGATCCTTCGGATTCATACTGCATCGAGCGCAAAAATAAGTTCGTAACACTTTTTTTAGACTTCTAACAACATATTTACAACTCTCAGATTTATTCCTGTTTAAGTACTGTTAGACCTTGCTTTTTGCCAAATTTCATAATTTTAGGTCAACGGTTTTGATTGCTGTCTGAAATCGCGTTGACGTATAATTTTGATTATTTTTTTGCTGAAGGAGACCATGGATCCGAGTATTCGATATTAATTTCAACTTGATACCTTTAAGCGTTCCTGAGAAAAAAAAGTTTGACAGACAGACGGACAACAAAGTGATCTTATAAGGGTTCCGTTTTTACCTTTTTAGGTACGGAACTCTAAAAATAGGTAATAACAAAATATAGGGATAGAAGATTGAATGAAATCACAAGAATGTCGTATTACGACTATGATTATATGGATTAACTAGTTGTTACCCGCGGCTTCGCCCGCGGCAAAAAGGATTAATCATTATCACGCCCCTGTAAAACTGTTGCTTGAGCGCGAGTTAGCACTTTATTCACAATGGAGCGAGTTGAAAAAAGGTAAAATAGCAAGGCAAAATTACAAATTCATATTCAAATACCGTTTATACACTCGCATATATACGAGTATGTGTGCATGAAATTTAGTAAGGATGCTTGAGTGCGTGTCGTGATTTTCAATCAAATTGGCGCGAAAATTTCATCGTTACCGTAAAGCTTATCGTCTATCTAGATATATTGATAAAGATATAAAATAATAAAAAACGTGCCAACAGGTCATAAAAAGTAACCTGAAACTAACTTATTTTCTGACTTCAAGTCTTTCCGGGCTGTAATAAAAAAAATAACCTGAACCTAACTTCTTTTCCGCCTTCAAAGTCTTTCCGGGTGGTCTTAAAGAGTAACCTGAACCTAACTTATTTTCTGCCTTCAAGTCTTTCCGGGCAGTAATAAAAAAAAAAACCTGAACCTAACTTCGTTTCCGCCCTCAAAGTCTTTCCGGGCGGTTACTATATGATCTTAGCTTCTTAATATACAAAGTTTAACACTCAAAAAATTTACAATTTCGAAAACATTGTTTATTTTTAGACTTACCTGCTAATTTGACCAACTGTGAATTGGACATTTTTTGGACCAATCGCGCCTAAACCGTGTCAGTGATGTCTACAGCGAAGTGCTGGGCACGATGGGGTGCGGTATTTGAAATGAGTGCAGGGCGGTAAGTGACCGATATGTACGTTAGTACTACTTACTATTCTGTGGCGCTTCTGTTTTCGCTACACTATATGGTATACATAAACATTTATAAAACTAGTAGTTCGCCGCGAACTTAGACCTCGCGATTATTACTCTCGTTTTTATTGATTTACTCTACTCTTACGTATGTATGTATGTATGATTGAAGAGTGCTGATGAGTAGGGTAAAATCACAGTTAAAGAAATAGTATAATTTACAATATAAAAAAAATTGGAAAACCTCTTAATAGCCCAGGCGCTAAAATAGTATCAATCAATCATCAAAATATATAAAATCTTGCGTTAGGGAGTGACTGACTGAGCTGACGACTTACAGACAATGCACAGCCGAAAACGACTGGGCATACGAAGCTGAAATTATTATTTAACTGTAACACGACTTGTATTTTCTTTTATGTAAATTATACATATAAATTATTTTTACCAAACGACTAACGAGACGAACGACCTAACCAAACAAACAAACAACAATATGGATTAGAACGTTTTTTCAACCCCAAAGTCTTTCCGGGTGGTCATAAAAAAATACCTAAACCTAACTTCTTCTCCGCCCTCAAAGTCTTTCCGGGTGGTTATAAAAAAAACCTGAACCTAACTTCTTTTCCGCCCTCAGTCTTTCTGGGTGGTCATAAAAAAAAATAACCTAAACCTAACTTCTTCTCCGCCCTCAAAGTCTTTCCGGGTGGTTATAAAAAACCTGTACCTAACTTCTTTTCCGCCCTCAGTCTTTCTGGGTGGTCATAAAAAAAATAACCTGAACCTAACTTCTTTTACGCCCGCCCTCAAAGTCTTTCGGGTGGTCATAAAAAAATAACCTGAACCTAACTTCTTTTCCGCCCTCAAAGTCTTTCTGGGTGGTCATAAAAAAAATAACCTAAACCTAACTTCTTCTCCCCTCTGCAAGTCTTTCCGGGTGGTCATAAAAAAATTACCTGAACCTAACTTTTTTCCGCCGTCAAAGTCTTTTCGGGTGGTCATAAAAAATAACCTAAACCTAACTTCTTCTTCACCCTCAAAGTCTTTCCGGGTGGTCATAAAAAAAATAACCTGAACCTAACTTCTTTTCCGCCCTCAAAGTCTTTCGGGTGGTCATAAAAAATAACCTGGACCTAACTTCTTTTCCGCCCTCAAAGTCTTTTCCAAAGGTGGTTTCTTTTCCAAATAAAAAAATAACCTGAACCTAACTTCTTTTCCGCCCTCAAAGTCTTTTCCAAAGGTGGTAAAAAAAAACCCGAACCCAACTTATAATCTGCCCTCAAGTCTTTCCAGGTGGTCATAAAAAATAACCTGAACCCAACTTATTTTCTGTCCTCAAGTCAATAAAAAAATAACCTGAACCTAACTTACAGCTCAGATCGTTTGGAGACAAACTTTCTTTTTTTATAAAAAAATAAAAATAGTTTATTTACTCCACAACAAATGGCCTTGGACTACATTGTATAGGTATGTGATAAGCATTAATTAAATTTAATACCATAAAGGACAGTATCGTTGTGAAGATCTGGTGCCCGCGCTAGGTATCAAAGATCCTGTGTTGCAGGTTACCAGGTCCCCCACCCGGTGTGACACAATAAAAGGTATTAGCATGTTGATATCATGTCACAATACGAGTTGTGAGTTAATTTACAAATAAAAGACGAGTAATGACTTCTGTACCTAACCCTACGATGAAAATCTTGGGATCAGTAAGTTTAAACTTGAAACTTCATATCTTCTAGTTTTGGTAAATAATATTTATCAAACGATGTATTTGCCATAAGATATTTTGTCTAACGTTGTTTTACTAATTGAAAATTTAGTTAAATAATTTGTTTGTAAAATGATAATTTGAAAAAACAACCTATTTGTCTAGTAATTAGTTTGTAAAATGATTACATTTTTAAATGGATGAGTTTGTCAAAGCATATGTTTTTCAAATGTATAGTTTTATATGCGTTGTTTATAAAATAATTGTTTTTTAAATAATAATTTGTAATATGAGGGTGTACCTTACAAATCATCTACAAGTCTACAACCGCTGCTTAGATCTGATTTCGACTTTACTAATTCAGTTACCTAAGTAAAATGTAGATGGCGTTATCCAAAGTTAGAACACGCTATGGTTTCGTTTGCTACGTAATCGCGGACATTTTTATTAATATTTCAAAAACTACTGAACCGATTTTGATGCCCAACGAACTTGAAAATTCTATTGATATTTCCTACATGCCTACCAAATTTCATCAAAATCGGACCATCGGTTCGGCAGTTATCGCGGTACAAACATACATACATACATACATACATACATACATACATACATACATACATACATACAAACAATGTGTTTCGCCCCCAACTCGATTTAGAGACCTTCGCTCGCTTCGCTCGCTCGGTCAATTAATTACTCGAAAGTACATTCTTCGCGAAAAAATATTGAAAGAACTTGTCCGGGGCAGGCCGTGAGAACTAAAGGCAAGTATTTAATTAAAGCGCCATCTAATGACAAATTAGATGTAATGGAAAAATGTAGTGTACCTCATACGGCTATGTTGCGCGCCCCGCACGCAATGTACATCACAACAAACTCACTGATGTTCCTTCACACACATAATATAAGAAGTTTCAGCAGAGTGCCATTAGTCCGTGCACTCAGCAGCGGTCCGCACACCTCGACGTATCCGGGCTTACTGCCGGCCGCCCGGTGCAATGGCCCATTTTATATGGAAGTAGTGGGGAGGCTGTCGTAACGTCACTTTGACGTAACGTCACTTTGATGTAACGTCACTTTGACGTAACGTCACGTTGACGTAACGTCATTTTGACGCGCCATCTATTATTTTGTCAAATAATAGATGGCGTTACTAGAATTGGTATCCCATGCCCACGGGAACCATTTTTTGCGGGATAAAAAGTAGCCTATGTGCTATTCCAGGTCATTATCTACCTCTGTACCAAATTTCATCGAAATCCGTCCAGTAGATTTTGCGTGATTGAGTAACAAACATCCTCACAAACTCACAAACTCACATCCAAACTTTCGCATTTATAATATTACTAGCTTTTGCCCGCGGCTTCGCCCGCGTGAATTTCCCACGGGAACAGTGCTTTTTCCCGGGATAAAAAGTAGCCTATGTGCTATTCCAGGTCATTATCTACCTCTGTACCAAATTTCATCGAAATCCGTCCAGTAGATTTTGCGTGATTGAGTAACAAACATCCTCACAAACTCACAAATTCACAAACTCACAAACTCACAAACTCACAAACTCACAAACTCACAAACTCACATCCAAACTTTCGCATTTATAATATTAGTATGGTATGGATATAGTATATATAGTATAGTATGGATGGATTTTAGATTTCTTATATTTTGTCCACTAAAAATGCTCGCTTGCGTTGGAAATTAAATAGGTTATCGGTATTTGTTTTATTTTGCAACAGAAGTGCCGCGTATATGACCATTCGCTATTCGTTTCCCGCAATACACAGCTGCTGTTAATTGGAATCGACTCTCCAGTGGTGAAGGTGGTTTAGCGATATTTGTTTTTGCATAGACCAAATCCTAACCTGCTGCTGACTACAAACAGACAATTAGGTAACGCGCTATGATCAGGTTCTATATGCAGTTTACGAGAAAACAAGTTCACATTACCGTTTCGTTAAGGAAGGACTGGTTACTGGTTATAAGTCTACGTATTTATAACCGTCATCGGAGATGATGCACCCGCAATTTTAGTTTTAAGTATATTTACAAACAAACACGTATAAAAGAACAGAGTGTTAATCAAAGTTCTTATTTTTTCCATCCCCCATTCCTCTTAGTCTATGACTTATGTAATAGACATTACAAAAGGCACCTTGTGGTTAATTTACGTGATAATTAATGCACGACCTTGAGCCCGGTACGGTCGGCTGCACTTACCAGTTCCGTCAGACTCAAATAGAATGTGGAAAGAAGATACATATGTATGACTTACCTAATTTCTATCTTAGTTTTAATTTGAAATTATGTGTCATAAAATATAACTAACCACAGGACCATGGTGATCCTGTATCCACGGCTAGGTGTTAATACTATAATATGTCATAATAATAATTTATTAAATAATATGTGTACGACAAAAGAGATCGGTAACAAATACAGATCATATTGCGTGAGAAATCTATTCTATATTCTTTTTATTGTGTGGTCCCAGGCGGTCTCGGTCCAAATGTATTACTGCAGATGTTAATTCTTCGTTACGAACATTGCATTCCATGTTGCAATCAGCGCAGCGCATGCAGGGGAGGAACGGCTGTTCGTTCACATGAGTAAGTTTATAAAAATATCTACAAACACATCTAAATCAGCATAATAAATAGTTCATGAAATGTAGTTACAGAAAAACTTTGATGGTTCTTATTTATTATAGACCGACTCCAGCATCTGTAATACGAGCGATCACAGTCAACCTATTTCAAATTGGAGGGAAGAGATCGCAGCCAAGATCTGGATCCTTTATTTTAAATACTTTTAGATTCGATATGAAGATGGCACTTCTTGTTACGATTCATTATCTCATTAAGCATTCGAATGTAAAAAGTAATAATAAACCGACAGTATGATTTAAAACGAATGCAAAACATTTCTTTAATTTGAGATGCAAGCCCACATGGACTGTTGCCTCAATCCCGACCGGTTTATCCACTTGACTCCTTGTAACAGCGGCTATTCGTCTCCGCGCTCGACCCCATGGCAACCCTCCACGTCGTCGGTTCTGCTTCATATCCCATTGAGAGCTGTGAATTTACTACACCTCTCGACTTTAAAAGCACCCTCTTTAAAACCACCTGCATACCTAAACATACAAAGTATAAGGGTAATTCGTAATCAATAAGAATAGATTTCAATTGATGTTAATCTTTTAAAGTCGTAAGTGTAACATTTATAATTGGTTGCTGTCGAAATTAATTCATTTATTTTTGATCATATCATTTTAGCTATGTTATGTACTAAAATTGCTTAAAATCTGACCTGTAGATTCCAGTTTATATGTATCAAGGTAGGTAACATTGATTTGATTAACATTTTTAATTTATTATAGTACAGTTCAAAAGGAAAGTATTTTTGGCCGCTGAAGTAAAACCCTGAGGTGAACGGGAAAATAACTGCGATTGAAGAAGATAAAGCAAAAAGGGCGCTTTGAACCATAAATAATGAGATTTAGACGGCGGGGGGTCAACCTTTTTATCTCGCAACTTATGGTGATGGATGCATGCGGCTATTTGCTGTTCGGTTACCTGTTCTAAAGAAAGATATCAGTAGGTAGCATATAAACATAAGTATAAGTAGAAGCAGCTATAATATTATGTCGAGAATAAGATCTAGATCTTTATATAGATGCATTATAATTAAATGAGAATGATTCAAAAATTTCATTGTTTATAGACTACAATTCCACTTACCTAAATTTCCCGCTATTATTCACTTTAATGAGTAAAACGAGCAGTATTTAGCTGTAACGAGACTAAATAACTTATAAAACTAATGGAGCAAGCAAAAACTCTTCTCTCCCTGGCAATACCATGTATTTTAGTAGATAAAGTGGTCATTTAAAACCTCTACATTTATTTAGAGGATACACCAAACATGACCCGCGTAAATACCTATTATGAGAAAATGAGCAGCGTTAAATGCCTCCATTAAATGATTCGTTCTGAGGAAATGAAGTGGTAATAACAAATCGTTGATGGCTCCAATTAATCCCTGAGATAAATTCTAAAAGCAAGCTCTCTATACTCTCATATCACACCTAATATATGCTACTTATGATGTAAGTACTTACTACATCATTATTCATTACCCACATGTAATCTATATCTATACATATAATAAAACAGTAAAAATATTTTGTCTGTACATTTAGTATTTTTGACTGAAATGGATAGAGGGACACTTAAAAAGAATAATAGAAAGCAAAAAAAATTTTTTGGAATTTTTTGTCTGTCTGTACGCAAAAACTACTGGAAGGATTTGAATGAAACTTTTTTGTTGTATAGCTATTAAACCTGAGCAACATATAGGCTATAATTGATTTTGAAAACTGGAACAACCTTAACAGAACAGCTAAACTATAAGAAATATGGAAATGGTACCTATGCAAAAGTTTATCAATCTGATGAGAATTTTCTGTTGACGTATAAAAATTGAAGATCAGGATCATCTGATGAAGAATTCCAAGAGACCAGCTTCGTTCAACCTAATGAGCATTTTCTACTGACGTATAAATAGACAGGACACGGGATAGGACAAAGGGACTCGGGGTGGGAGTGGTGATATACGGAAAAATATAGATAACGAGCAGATGTAGATCGTTTATTGAATTAAATATCACTTTTGATTCATTTTAACACCGCGACTGTACTACGAGTACCTAATATATTCCCGCGGGACACGGGATAACCAAACGGCTGAATTTTTGAGTACTGGTGTTTTAGATTTTTCATCTAAGCGAAACTTACGCGGGCGAAGCTACGGGCAACAGCTAGTGTAATCAATAATAATAAAAACAAATATTTACGGTCGTCATATTGATTACAAATCAAAACAGTGGTTCAGCTACCATAGCACTTCTTTTCTTACACATCATTCTCACCTTCTCGTCGATTATAAGTTTTGCTGGGAATCTGTAATATTTTCCATCATCTGGTATTTATACTCGACATCAATGCAGCTCAGGGCTATTCGCGCTCCGAATACATAGCGCGCACGTAGGTAGAGGGCTGGAGGGAAGTTGAGGGAGCGGGTACTCTCAGCCCCTTGGGAACGGTAATGTGGGACGTTAGTAGTCTTTGCATTCTGCGTACATTAGCCGGAACATGGTTGCCAACGTGACAGGGGCGTTGTCCCAAATTAAATGTAGTCATTAAACTGGCTAACGCTGACATAATACTCCCTGATTGGGAAGAGGTCAAATCTTTTATGCTAATTTTTTAAATTACGCAGTACAAACTACGAACTATAATTAGAAGTACGAGGATGTCTCGGCACAGCCCATGAATGATGCCATCATATCGTCGGGATGAGTCATGGTACAATTTATCTGTTTGCTAGTTCACCTAATGCAATTTTTCAGAACCATAAAGTAACGCCTGTAGTTTGTTTACAAACAAGCTATCGTTCAGAGCTTTATAAAACAGTAGCTACTGAAACTGTTAAAAATCGTATTTATGATCTTTGTTCTTCTATTTTCTTGAGACCACTGATGTGGCTGACTGTGAAACCTTAATATTAAGGGAATGGTATGGACGTGATAGTTGTCGAACCAAGAGATTTAACAAATTAATAAGAAGACCAAATTGAAGTCATTTATTTTAAAATTATCATAACTTTTACAAATGATCAAAACAATAGAAATGTACGCAACCTACTTACATTTCAGAAACAACTAACTAACATCATATTTGTGTAATTTAATTTGAATACTGTATATATGTATGTAGTCATGTTACATGCCCCACATTCATACGTACTTCACTTCTAATTTCCCGAGAGGCTAATGATATCCTTGAGAGCTATTCCGGTTCCAACATCTTGAGACAGTTTCACTTTTACTTTGTTCTTTAATCCGTGATTTGTTATTGATTGGTAAAGTAATTTATTTAAGTACTAGCTGTCGCCCGCGGCTTCGCCCGCGTGAGTTTCGCTTAGATGAAAAATCTCTCTTGGAGCTTTTCATCAGATGTTCCAGATCTTCAATTTTTATACGTCAGCAGAAAATGCTCATCAGGTTGAACGATTTTTGCTAAGGCGCCTTTCCATATATGTTATAGTGTAGCTGGTCTCTTGGAGCTTTTCATCAGATGTTCCAGATCTTCAATTTTTATACGTCGGCAGAAAATGCTCATCAGGTTGAACGATTTTTGTTAAGGCACCATTTCCATATTACTTATAGTTTAGCTGTTCCGTTATGGTTCTTCATCAGGTGTTCCAGTTTTCAAAATAAATTATAGCCTATATGTTGGCCAGGCTTAATAGCTATACAACAAAAAAAGTTTCATTCAAATCCGTCCAGTAGTTTTTGCGTGAAACGCGTACATACATACAGACAGACAGACAGACAGACAGACAGACAGACAGACAAGAAATTCAAAAAAATTTTTTTTGCTTTCTATTGTTCTTTTTAGGTCTCCCTCTATCCATTTCAGTCAAAAATATTAAATGTACAGACAAAATATTTTTACTGTTTTATTATATGTATAGATTGGCGTTTTTATCCTTTCTGGGAATATGTCATTGATGATATCACTTGTACATTAAAGTCATATTACTTCGATTATATTTTTCATTTCGTCCTACAACCCTAAAACGAGATAGATGAAACGATGATGCATTATACATTACGTATCCGTGGTAATAGTAACGCTAAGTAAAGCTAGCCGTAGACGGGCTTATCGCGCCGCCATTGTGGGACCGTCTGGCTCTCATGAAATATGAACGAGAGCCTGAAAGAACCAGTTCCTCGCTTAGCATTCTCACTGCCAGTGCTTAGAATACGGTCCAGTCATCTACCGTAGCATTATTTCATAAAAACTGGTTTATTATATAGGGGTCATTTCTATTCTTTTGAATCCTCAGTTCTGTTATATTACTAAACCAGTTTTCTTTTGTAAGTTTTATTTGTGAACAAGCTTTGCCACTCAATCAAGTCCTTAGCCATAACCATGTTCTTTCTCCACTAGAATATTACTTTGAATTAAAATATTAAAAGGTATGTCAAAATAAGCTAACATGTCTAATCTTGTGGCGTTTCGGTAGACCTTTTCTCTCGTCCTACGCTTGTAAAAGAAAGTACCTATATCTCCGATGTGTGGGAAGCGTTCCAGTAGGTACTGTCTCCTTTGCCCATTTGATCTGCTTTCACCAAATAAGTGAGTATTTTCTGTATTTTGTATTTGTTCTTTGCCGCAGATTGTACTAGCCTCCACGTCCACACCATTGCTTGCCACCATAAAACCTATTCATACATGCAAAAGTAATACAACAAGTAGAAATAATATAAAATATAAATTTCTATCGTATTAAATTATTAAACAATGGAACTTACTAGGTAGATACGTATTTCGCGTATTGGCAAATGCTTTTTTTGGTTTTGCCAATACGCGAAATATGCTAGATAATAAAATAAATAATGTCGCATATATACTAGTTAAACATGCAGGAAGATAACATAGACTTTCAATGAAATAACTTACCCATGAACATCGGCTCGGATCCCCAAAATTATGAAGTGGCTATAATCGTAGTGAGCAATCACCACTGTGCATATTCCCAAGGTAAACAAAGATTACGTAAACTTAATCCCACGCACGCACGTCACCCGATCGATTTTCAAACTTTCGAATACGCCCACTTAGATATATTTTACAAGACCAACTAGGATATACCCGATTCAAAAGCCCTGCAGAAATGCACCCAGAGCACTAAACATCAAGTGGCCACTATGTGCCCTTGAAGTCGTACAGGTTATGTTATCGATAAAGCACAACACGCGCACTGACAGTTCGGACAAACAATCACAGGTCAAGTTCGAAGCCGGTTTCCACAAAATACAATGAAAATGCTCGTGATATTTTCAATGTCTGTGAGTATTTTTAATTTCGGAAAGGTTCATTGGCGTATCACGAAAGATGTGATGTGTATACGATATCAGTGTTGCGATCGTCGTGGTAGAGAACAACGCTCGTGGGTTGCGAGCAGACGCTGACTGAGGCGCGACTCGCGAGGGCGCCGCCAACCGAGTGGCTCGCGCGGAGCCCCGCTCCTCCGCCCGCCAGCTCCTTGCTCTGCCTGCCACCCGACTGCGCGCGCCTCTTCCCCAAAATATTTGCTTTCTTACAAAATTACTTATTACTTGCCAAATTCTCACCAACTTTCAAATTTATAAAAAAAACTTCGCACATTTTATCATCATCAGCCTTATGATCTGAATCATTAGAAATATAACGACAAATTCAGTTATAGAGTGAAGTTGATCTGCATTTTTTACAAAACTATTTTTTCCACTGTGTTACATGATTCACTGAATCTTATGTGTGGTGTGATAAATCCAGTACATTTCCAATTTAAAAAATAGTTCTGTCGTAGATAATAATATTTTCTACATCTAAATAGGTTGCCGCAAAATGAAAGCTTATCATCACTTCGCACTCCATGAATTGTAAGGGATGATAAATATTATTTGTTAGGCAAATTCGATACATCAGTCGCGCACGCGGAGCCACTCGCGTCTGTCAGGGGCAGGTGATTGAGTCTTTATCGCAGCAGCGCGGCGCCGAACCCGAGGGTGCAACCTGCGTCTATGTCACCGCCACTTCCCCATTCATTTATCATAGAGCGAACACCCACTCAATGTAAAGTAAAGAATGGGGGAAAAGTTAAGTGTCGATAGGAAACGTAGACGTGTAAGATTTACAACAGACAAATTTTTGAAACAGACAAAGACTCGAAGTTTGTAAAATAAAAAAAGACTACCATTGACAAAATAATTATAAATATATCGTATTCCAAAAATATCGTAGCATTTTATTTTATGGCTATGGAGAATGAATGGTAATGGCAGGTATGCAACAGGGAGGCAGGTAGCGGTATCTGAGCGAAGACGATGTAGCCCACTAACCCGCGTTTGAGTGTTCCAAGAAAGCCGTCTCGGTCTCGGCCAGTCGCCGCCGCCATCGTTTAACTTGATAAACGTGGAAATAATAACCCACACTGAGCTTATTGGACACGCAACAATAGTGCTCCAAATAAAACGAACACCTAAAAATTGAAATGAAATAAATTAAGTAAGTTATTTTAAATGCATGCAACACTTAAATTGATTTAAATAGAACATGCATTTTTAACAAAAAAAATTGTCTTTATTCCATACAAAGTACACCGAACTTTTTTAAGATTGTTATATCCTTTAATCGCTTTTCTGGAATTATGTAATCCATCGTCTGCTAAGAAGCTAAACTTTGGTGGATCAACAATGTTCTCTAATTAGTAAATGATTCTTATTTATCTTGCCAGGATCATTTATTTTTTCTGACTACGCTTCTATATTCATTACACTACTTATATGTCAAAGTTTTGGTAGTTATCCTTCCCATTTATCCACCATTTCGACCGCAACAATTCCTACGCAAAGTTTCATGGCCATCTAGCTCTCTCGAGACGTGATTGTCGGATGAACTTTCGCAATCACACTACATGTTAGAACTTAAGTAGTATAGTGTTTCGAACTCTATACTACTCAAGCCACTATTTCATTTCCATCGTCATAAGCACTAAGACCAATAAATAGACCACATAGACTATCGGACGCCGCACGTTTGAATTACTATGACGGAAACCTATTTCGTGCAGTTGCTTTCCATTTGGTTACAATATTATGGCAAGATGAATTACCTGATTGTCTAATAAGAAAGATGATCCTGTGATTAGCAGACAAGCAGTCCCAATAGTTACCAAATAAATAAAAAACGTAAAACGTTGCAAGGAACTCGTTGCGATCAGTCATTGAAATTTCGAATCTCTTAGTAGCAAGCAATAGAAATATTGGAAACCTGTTTGAGATAATACTTCGTGAAATAGTCAGAAAACGAAAAAGACGTGTAGAAAATGCAGATCAATGTAAGATAACGAGGAAATTATAAAAATGCAAATACATTCTGCAAACTATGAAGACTAACCAGACAATCAGACCAACCAAACAGTAGCTGCGGTAAATGAACATTAGTACATAAATAGCAAACTCGGTAAAGCTAACGTCACAACTCATCTGCAGGCCATTTCCTGTACAGACGCGGTTCAGACATCGCCCCCCGCGCCGCATGCACCCACTTCGATATTACAGTTATAGATTACTGTTATAGGTAAAGATCAAAGACTTATAGCGTCATACTATATCTGCTAAAAACCTTAGTTAAAAAATGTCTTTCATCTCCATTGTTTCGTAGAAAAACATTGAAGTACTATTTTCCTTGGCGCATATAGTTCCATTTGTCAGAATTGCTATCATTCCAACGAGAAATGCAGCTTTTGGGAAAACTTATTCTGTAAATTCAAACGAATTGCACGTGGCCACAAATATACTTTTGACGTGGTCAACTGGAATTTAAATATCACTTATTTTAAAAGGTACCCCAGAACTATTACAGACTTGCGTGATATGCATACCTATTGGTAAAGAAACAAAACGAAAATCTACTTATTATAATAACCGTCTGGCTGGCGCAACGCGTCCTGTTTATGCACTGTGATAGTGCAGATAAAGCGCAGACTGTTTACATGCGCTTCACAGGAATAAGTTGTTTCTAAACTCTTGTTGCATTGTGAGCGCACGCGGGCTTCATTCATCTTAAACCTTTTCAGATGCACGGTTTAATTCTCGCCCAGACCAGAAAATACCCAAAGAACAGAGAAGTTAGCGTTTATATTTCAATTGATTTTTTCCTTGACTTCTCCTATCTCAATTTCGTTTTAAAACGGCGTTATCGGTCATCAGATTATAACTTGAATAAACGAATACAAGATAGGTATCTCGATGTCGAGTATCTCTCGGGATCTGAATCAACGATAAAAGAGTTATATTCTGGTCTACCCTTGAATAATGACCATTAAATATGAATTTATTATTTTCATTTCGCAGAACAGCAATGAAGTATTTGTTCGTCTTTTTTAATTTGTGCCCAGACGAATGCAGGCGCGCCGCGGTGGGAGATATAAAAACGTTCATTTGCATTGGGCTCCCAGCACGGACTCGGTATTTATCCAGTGTTACCGTGCTGCATAATAAGAGAACACTGTGAACCTTTGACAAGCATGTAAACCCTTTTAAACCATAATCTTTTCAAAGAAAAATATGCGAATGCTTTTGGGACGCTAATTAGCCAGCTATATTCAGTAATTCAGACGAATGAGTTTACACGGGAAACACGTAAACATTTAGTACTTATGAGTTTAAGCGAACTAAATCATGGCGTTCGTCGGGCCTAGCAATTAAACGGACCGTTTACTGCTCAGTAAACTGGGACACGGCAAACTGCGTACCAGCTAGTGATTTGCTCAATACCAACGTGCCCGAAAATATATCATGAAATTTAATTTTCCGGTCGTTGTTTATTTTCGTGACAAACGTACTTGCTTTATCGATAAAAATGCAAATATTTTCTTCGTATTTTCAATACAATTATTTTAACAACAAAACTCTCTTAGGCATGAAACTTATTAAAAGAAGGCGATGAATGCAAACATTTTAATAAAGGTATATATACAATACATACATATGCAACAACACTAGTACCTATTCATTTTTTTACAAAATTTCGATATTTTCATGCCTGAAGGAAAACATTATCCACGATGGAAAAATGTTAAATAATAGTAAATCTAACCTAGGTGCTAAATAATAAAGAAATATATATACCTTCATGTAGATGGAGCCCTATCTCGCCGCCACTTGTGGGCTTCGTCCCCCATCGCTCGTGTAAGCCAAGGTAACATAAACAGTAATAACAACTTATCTCCATCGGCCGTTTCATTTCCGTGTCCAAGTTATCACCGCATTTCAGACCCCAACCATATCGTAAACTTGGAATTGAAAAGAACCTTACGCATTGAAGATTAATGAAAAGTTGATGAAAATACTTTGATTGATCACTAAATCCTACTACTCCTACTTTCTACTAATATGTATGTATTATAAATGCGAAAGTTTGGATGTGAGTTTGTGAGTATGTTTGTTACTTAATTAAGCAAAATTTACTATACTGATTTTGATAAAATTTGGTACACGGGTACCGGGAATACCAACAAGTATACTTTATATCCCAAAATTCCTGAAAGAAAATGGCGTAGAGAGACTGCCAAGTACGTGATGTAGATAGTTGCAGGAACTATCTTTTATCTAGTTGAACAAAATCGGCTTCGCTGCCCGTAGCTGTGATTTAGTGGCTATTTTTCATGTGTACAGCATGTGGGCCATGGCAGGGCTCGGTCGCCTACCCAACCCTCCGCCAATCTATTAAATACATTTCTTACCTTCACCACACAAAAATACCTCGATGGGAAATATTAACTCGACCGCTACCTACTACCGAACCGCAGATAAAGATTAAATAGGCTTTTATATTTTACTAGCTTTCGCCCGCGTGAATTTCCCACGGGAAAAGTGCTTTTTTCCGGCATGAAAGGTACCCTATGTCATTCTCCGTACTTCCTGTTATGTGTATGCGAAATTTCATGAAGATTGGTTCAGTAGATAAAGCGTGAAGAGGTAACAAACAAACAAACAAACAAACTCACTTTCGCATTTATATTTCGCATTTCGCATTAAGTTAGGATTGAAACATAAAATATTTTGCGAACAATTTTCGAGAAATATTTTATTTAAAATTTGCCAAATTTATTAATGTAGAGACGCAACATTGCACTTTTATATTTGTAATCCATACTAATATTATAAATGCGAATGTTTGGATTGTGAATTTGTGAGTTTGTGAGTTTGTGAGGATGTTTGTTACTCAATCACGCAAAATCTACTGGACGGATTTCGATGAAATTTGGTACAGATGTAGATAATGACCTGGAATAGCACATAGGCTACTTTTTATCCCGGGAAAAAGCACTGTTCCCGTGGGAAATTCACGCGGGCGAAGCCGCGGGCAAAAGCTAGTAAATTATATAAGACACTTAATTTAATGATGAATGAATATAATTGCATCAAAATTGCATCTAGGAAGCTTTCGCGATGGACTGTACTAGCTGTAAGTATTTTTAGACAAAAACAAGTCATATATTGTTTATACTTTCGCTCATTGCCCAAAATTCTAAAAAGGGATCCGCCCTGAATAATGAACAAGTCGAAAAAGGATCTCTGGAAAAATACACAAGTGAAATTCGTTTGGTAGGGAGATGGAAAAAATTGCGAGTGTTTCTGGAGCGGGTAGGGTCGAGGAGCCCTGCTAATGGCGGGCCCAAACGCCAATTATATCAATTAAATACTTTACGAGCGGCGAGCGGCCCTCTAGCCTCTACACGCCACTTTTTATGTTGGTCGCGTTATTTTCCTCTTTAGGAATACGTTTATTGCTACAGAAAATACGTATTCAACTTCAATTTCTATTGGATATTTTTCGTTCGCAATAAGGAGGATTCAAGGAGGGTTAAGATAAAAGCAAAAAATAATTACTTCGTTGCCATTCGAATTGGATGAAGTTAAGTCGATGAAATGGCGGACATTGTGAAGGGTCGGCTAAAGTATAATTACGAAAAGGCGCGGTCAACCATGACTGGTATATGAATGTAGAGTCTGGTTAGGCAATAAAGCCTTTTGTTTTGATTACACTTGAGTAATTGTTTAAAGTTGTTAGGACAGCCGAACAGAGAGAGAGATAAGATATATGAGACTTATTTTTTACTACACCATAGGTAAGTTTCGAAAACATTTATCAATTTTTTAAGTTTGCATTACCTACCGTTTTTGCATAGTCTGATTTACATTAGAAAACTAACTAGAAATTCATAATTAACTTAGGACATTACATTTGTTTCAGTTTTCAATTCGGACGGCTGCCTTCGCCCCACCCCGCCGCAAATGCTCCAGCCAGCCGGGAGAGCGACTCTCTAAATTGTTTTTCGTTATGAATTCAACGATACGTACCTAAATTAGATATTTCTATATACACAGTCTAGCGAAAACTTCATTAAATGTAAATCGCGAAATAATTCTAGCAGCATCGTGTTACATTTTCATGGTATTTTCTACTCAAAGATTTGCATTGTTTGCAATGCAAATGAGCCAAGAAAATACACATTTTGCTAGAGTGAAGAATGAACGAACAATATTTAAGATGAAAATATTTAACTACTTATGTTTTTCAAATTCAGCATTTCATTTCAATACATCAGTTATAATACAAGTAAATAATAGGAAAAAAGAAACTAAAATACAAACTAAAACTAACTAAAAATAACTACTACTTATACAAATGTTTTATGCTCACAAGGACACCCCTGTCAAGTCACCTCTCCTGTTCATATAAATTAAGAAAAGTATAATAACTTCAAAGGGCACAATTTTAATCTAATAAATAACAGATTCTCGTGTATGGGATGCTGAGTAGTCGTTAACTTTGAGACGAATGGCGACTTCACACCCTCGCCGCAAATTGAATAGATTACAGAATGAACACTTCAACCATCTTCGAGAACGCCTATTCTTAAAAAATAATTCTGTGAGAATTTTGGGATTCCAGATAACCTATAGCATTCCTAATGTATGTGGATATCGTACACAGAAAGAATTTTTCAAATCGGATTAGCGTGTTCAAACAATCCAACAAATAGGTATACAAATACTTCAGTTTTATTATATTACTAGAATAGGCCCGGGACTTGGTTCCTGTTGGAATTTCGGGAAATCCTCTCTTAGTGCTCCCCTACACCCTCTAAGGAACCTTTATATGCCTTTCAGCTTCCACGGCCGTTTTGGCTGTGCTGCGTTGTCTGTCTGTCAGTCAAATCAGTCAGTAACGGAAGAATCCACTAATATTATAAATGCGAAAGTTTGGATGTGAGTTTGTGAGTTTGTGAGGATGTTTGTTACTCAATCACGCAAAATCTACTGGACGGATTTCGATAAAATTTGGTACATAGGCAGATAATGACCTGGAATAGCACATAGGCTACTTTTTATCCCGGGAAAAAGCACTGTTCCCGTGGGAAATTCACGCGGGCGAAGCCGCGGGCAAAAGCTAGTTTTATATATATTGATACAGATTTCACATTGCATGGTTAAAAGTTGTGCTCATTTTAATATGTTCAGCTATACTCTCACTATTTTGTTGTCGCTCGTTACTCGCCGAATGCCACGTAATTGAGGTTTCTTCGCTTCTTCATAAAATTACGCTCTCAGTTACCAGTGACGCCACAAATGAGAAGTCCTGTGAATTCCTGATGATCGTATTCTATTGAGGAATAGGATTTTTTAAATAACTATAGTATAAAAATCCTAGCACTCTACATACTTTTTTCAAACCTTTTTATGACGTCAACTAACTAAAAAACAAGAAAGTGACGATTTATAAGTGCTATTTTTAAGCCAATATGAATAAAAATAATTGACTTTGACTTTGACAAAAAAAAAACATTATTGATCAAGTCTTTAAAAGTCTTTAAAAAACTAGACCAAGTCTATCTTAGTACTTAATTTAGAATTAGAATAAACACGGTGAAACTAACAAAAACAAACTATTTGCACACTACGGTCGTCGCAATATTTTTTGTTGGAACGCAACATGCAGGACGCGGACGAGATTACACATGAGATTGCAAAAGCAGAACAATGGTCGCATATTCAACAAGACGACGACGCAGCACATTTCACGGGGCGTATTCCTACCAGACTAGTGTCCGAAAAGAAAAATGTGGAACGAGGGGCGGAATAGCAAGGTCGATGACCCCGTAGGCGCCGACTGCACTTCAGCGCCTTCAGGAATCTAAATACGATCTACAATAACTAACGCATTTGAACTGTGTAAGAAAGGGAAACAACAAAAAACTGGTGTATTTTTTAGGGGATTGGGAATATACTTACTGGGCGAAATGGAAGTTTATTTTTAAAAGTCGCCGGAAATAAAGGGGTTGTTACGATCCTACGGAACCATAAATCTGTCCCGGGAGACTTCTTGTAGCCAGAGCCATCTATTATTCAGATGGACAGCCACGCTGCGAGGTGTATGACAAATGAAGTTAGTAAAGATAAAATAATTTGAAGAAGAGTTCACAGATAAATAATAGACTAAAATAAGCAACTAATTTATTAATTGCCTCTGAGCAGAATGTAGGTCACGCTGTGGCCAACCACAGATTAGATAATATTTCGTGGTTTCGGTTCCAAAATGTTTGTTATCTATTCAATTCGGCTTAGTAGTTGATTCAAAATGGATGCAGCGGAGTTTTAATTATCATTATCGAAATGTTTTTGGCACGTGCCTAAATTAGGGGATGGAAGTTTGTATGAGCTTTCCCATACAAGTTACAAAAAGAAGTGAAATTCCACCAAAAAAAACATTTTCATGTTTTGCCAAGAGGCGACCAAATAGCTCGAGCTGTCAAAAAGTTATCCGATCGCACATGTAGAGCCAAGCTTCTAAAACTACACACTCCAACTTTACCAATTCTACACCTTTAGTCAAAATATGTATACAGTCTCACAATTTTTTTTCTATTAAAACAAACTCGTCTAGTTTGCATGCACACTCCAGCATACAAACGCCTCAAGACGTATGCGTATCACGCGCGACTTTTTCATATATTTAAGTCAAGATTTTTCATCACAAAGCGGCTTGTGGCTCTCCCTCTTTTACACACCAACGTAAGTATACTTATTATATGTACTCTATATACGAAAATATTTCAGATGCCATACTCACGACATCTCATGAATACTTCAATAACTTTATTTTAGCTTCCTTATAGATATGCTTAGCACATCATTGCGTTATCTTATTCAACTCTACACAATATATTAACAACAAGGTAATGTAACAAACGCGTTCTTGTCTTTTGTTGCATTTTTTCCGTTATTATATTAAGGATGTATTAAAAATATCTAGTTAATATTCTTTAAATCTTTCAAAATTAATAAGTAAAGTCCATTTATTCATAATTGTCCTATTATGTAAACAATCTTCACAGTACTTTTTCTTGAATTTTGTTGAAAATAAATCAAATGTTAGTTCAAACCTAAGCATTCTAAAGTAAAACATTTATTAACCACGAAAGTGATTTCCTAAAAAGTCTATTTTAATTTATATTGTCGTAAAATCACAAAAAGACATGGTAAGATTGTTCACATAATAGGACAATTATGAATAAATGGACTTTACTTAGATTATTAACAAAATTATTTGACAATTTATTTAATGACCCGCAATTATTTGTGGAGGTGGCAGAACGTGCTTACCGATCCTGAAGAAATCTTTTCACGCATATTCTGCAGATTTTACACTGAAATTATTTTATTTTCTTTTATTTTGAACATGTTGTCGACAAGTTCATTTTATAAAATAATTCAGTTATTAAATCGTGATACGGCTTACATACCTAAGCAAACATTTTTTTAGGTCAAAATATAAATAATACCCAACACTCATGCATGTTAAATTAAACCCAACTGTCTCGAATATCTACAAAATTGAATATAAATGGGCGGATAGGATAATAATAGAGTGGCTAATTTAAATTCCGCAACATTCCAGATAGCGGCGTTCTAGAGACGGCTGTAATCTCCTCGGCGCACATCCTTTCGGAAATCTATTGATGCCGCAAATCCCTCCCGGCCTCGTTAAAGGTAAAGAGTAGGCATTGTGCTTCTGTTCCAGTATGCTCATAGCCTCATATTTACATATCGTAAATGCTATATAGCTTAGGTAAACAACAGCTTGCCCCATGACTTACCAAGGCGAGGGTGGACATAAACATGAACACGTTACACAAATAGAAATGTTGTGGCCATTTTTGACCTTATCAGTTCTATAAAAATTTGAGCAATGCAACTTACTTTAAAACTGGTGCTGGTGCTGGTGCAGGTGAAAAAAAAAAACCGGCCAAGTGCGAGTCAAGCTCGCACACCGAGGGTTCCGTACACGCAAAGCATCTCACATTATAGCTCTAACTAAAAGACCAACTAGTTTCAAAAACAAACTTAACTTTGCAGTTCGATCCCTAGGATTCATACTGCATCGAGCGCAAAAATAAGTTTGTAACGCTTTTTTTTAGACTTCCAAGAACATATTTGCAAATTTCAGATTTTTTTCCTGTATACGTATTGCTAGTCCTTCCTTTTTGCAAAATTAAAGTACGGAACCCTAAAAACATAACAGCTTTGGATAAATTTCTTTCAAAGGATGGAAGTTGGCATTCATTCGCACAGTTGGCTCACAGTTTGATACGAGCTTTGATGGCCCAGTTCAAATCGAAATTCAACATTTCAAAATAAATTATTGTACTAATAAATAATACTTATGACCTGTTGGCCTGAAACACTGGCTTTGCCTAGCTTAGGCATCAGTTTCCCACTTAGTTATTTCTCCCACAAAGCAAATACAGTTTGTATTTGCTTCGTGGGAGAAATAAATAATTTTATTTTAAATTATTAAATTGGTCGACTCTTCTTTAATCAATTTACAGGTTTTATAACCGAAATACTTAATGTTATCTAAGTAGTTACTTGATGAATGACTTTATTATGAAATTAAGCAATCAAACTTGGAAGTCTTTCTTAATTATACTGTACAGAGTCAATCGACAACTGACCTAAATCTGCATTTGAATGAGATCCCGGCTCAAGTCTTCCGACAAGTTTAGCACAATCGCTGCTCCATCTTAATAATTCCAATCTCGCAGTTTGAATGTAAACAAAGCTGCATTCGGAGGATTAGAGTGATTTGTCAAAGTTTGCTACTTGCGAGGCGGCTGTTGACGCCAGATAGCATCGGGAACTTAGACAACCCGTAGAGTGCTTTCAAAGCAGTTACACTTATGCTCTAGCTAGGAGATTCTATTAGATCAGCTGAGAAACTACTTATAAAAATTGTTTTGGTCAATGTAAAAATGAGACCCAGTAACGGTACCCATTGGTTTATATTTCACATGACACAAAATAAACAATCAGCAAAAACTATCTGAAGATACTCAATCTTGAATAGCCAATAATGCATTCCGATCTCAGATCTATCTCATCCGACTCATAAAACTTTCCGAAGGCAAGATAGCCAAGGATCGAGTTTCACCAAGTTTTTCTTGAACAGATATCGTACGAGACTTGCGCCAGTTTTATCACTGTTTGATTCGTTTATGAAGCCAGTTAGAGAGATTTTTATTAAGACTTAAGTACTTTTTAAGTCTTACAGATACTATCACTATATTTTTCAATTTATTTGATACCTTATAATCAATCAAATATGATAAATCTACCCAATTGGTTAGTACAAACATTGCTTTGTTGTATTTTTATACTTGCAACTAAACTAATTCAATCCTTCAATGTTATCAGAAATGAATAAGGTACCGACATAGAGCAACACGGACTCCTTAGGGACCGCGCGCGGAAGTCTTTGTTGCTCGAAGGGTACCGATGTAAAAATACAAGTATATTAGTGACATTATATATTTGATCAATACCGTACCTACCGTACCGTAAACTGCTGCAACTTATCCAACTACACACAAATTTGCCTATTTCATTTGAATTACGATATATCGCATTTGCTTGCTTTATTCTCGTTTTCTACCATTCTGTGGTAACTATTCATTATTTGGGCAACATATTTTTCATTTTTTATAATTGTAACTCCATTAATACTTTGTCAGTTGTGCGACAAAGATCGGTGGGTGAGGCAGAATTTTTTTTGCGCTCCAAAACTTTTGAATTTTAACTATTAAAAAGCTGTGTTTTCGCACAGGATTAACTGCCTAAGGTAGGATAATATTGTCTTCTTCTAGTATAACTTGTTTTTTTATGCAAAAGATTGTTTTTTATCAAAAAAAACTTAGAAGGCAATCATGTGTAGTGTTTTGAAAACTTGAGTGACATAACTTTGCCTGGGTCTAGGGTTGTCAAATTTTGTTAACTAGCTTTTACTCGCAGCTTCACTCGCGTGAATCTCACTTACATTATGCTTACAAATTTATTTTAGAATTTGTTTCCTCTAGTTATATTAGAAGTGCTCGTTGTAAATTTGTAAAACAATATTCAAATATTTTTTGTAGAAATAATTGTAAAAGAGATTCAACACTTTGTATACTTTTCTTTTATACTACAATCAAAAATTAAGATTATTAATAATTGTTGATTAAAATGATGAGACATTATTACCAAGGAGCATTAAAATTGTAATTTTTTAATGAAAGTAGCCAACTGGTTTTTTTCTTTTATAAAAAAGTATATATAATAATCTGTATTCTTTTTGACAACCCTATACCTAGTCAACGACATTTTTGTATGGAAAGTCTGTAGAACCTGCTACAACTTGGCCGTAATAAAAAAATGATACAGTATATTGCACTGATTAAATTAGCAGGGACAAGAAGGTTGTCTTATGCACATGAAAAAAAAATAACGGAAACGATAAGTACAATAAGTATAGAATTATCCTTCTAGGCAAACTTGTGTCTTTTACATACAACTCTGCCTACGACTTTGAGCCCTTGTAATTCAGAAAATTGGTGGAAATTAATAAGATTTGGGGTCTCAATAGCAAGCCATTATGCCTGTCTTCCATTTAAAAACAATTGAGAGTCAAAATTATGAAAAGGTTCCGAGAAAATCGCAAAAAACGTCAAATTCCGTGCAAAGTTGCAGCAGTTTACGGTACGTAAAAAGTTTCCTCTCTATCTATACAAGGGTATGCGCAGTCTATGGTTGACCTTTTTAAATTAAATGAAAAGGCGCAATCCTTTCCTCGTTAAAGCCTTCAGCCACATCGTTAACCTTATTACCGAGTGAACAGACTGCTCGGCCGAGGCTGTAGGATGCAGTGTGAATCTACGAGAGATACTACGAGTATACACATACTAATAAAATAATATCCCATATAACTCGACCTAGAAAAAAGTTATATTTGTTTTCAATTTGCCTTATTTATTTATTTCATTTTATACAGCGTGTCATTACAGGCTTAAAACCTACTCCAACATCGCTAAAAACATAAAGAAAAATTATAAATTTGGTCATAATAATGCCTTGTCTGTGAATTACTTACTTAGATTAATCATAGAAGACCAATAGATTATAATACTTTCAAGTGCGTGTCGGGCCACGCGCAATGTAGGGTTCCGAAGGTACCTATATCCTGTAAAAATGCGGACACATGAACTTATATTTACTTCCAGTTTCATATAACTAATGAAAATAACTTAAGTATATACCATAATATAAAATGAAAATTGTCCCTTGGGATATTTTTCATACTAAAATCAATTTTGTATGTTTATCGTCTATTACTCATTAACGTGCAAAGTCTACATAGCCGTGATAATTTTCCTTTTAAATTTATTATATTTGCCAGTTATTATAATTTTTTTCACACTTTACTTGTCTATGGACTGCGGTGTTTGCTTACCATCAAGCAACCCGCATGCTCGTTTGCCTACTATTCTATAAAAAAAAAAAAAAAAACACTTGACTAACAAAATTTATCACTTTAAAGTTAAATATTTCGCACACGGATCCCTAAACCAAAAAATGTTCTTCAGACACTCATAGTAATTTTAAAAGACCTATCAAATGATACCCCCACGATGATATAATCGAGAGAAAAAAATTATCCCTACTTTAGGTGTAGGGGAAGCCCCCAAAAAAAATTATTTTCCTAATTTTATTCTACAGTTCGCTCCGCGTAATACTTATGTATATCTCTACCAAATTACAGTTTTCTAGTACTAGTAGTCTCTGAGCTTAGCCGTAGACAGACGGACGCGGACGGACGGACAGACATGACGAAACTATAAGGGTTCCTTGTTTACTTCGGAACCCTAAAAATGGTTACAGATCCTATAGATAATGAAAAGTGGTGCTATGTTCTATTTAGCTGACTCACTGGCTCTGCCTACTAGTTTCACATTTTCTCAAGTATTTTCAAGAAAATATAATTCACATTATGTCAAATTACGCTTTACACTAAAATCTTGCCTAGGTTATTCGTGATTGATTGCTCTAAATATTTTTTCACTGCTTGATCAAATGGATTGCAAGTTAATTGACCGAATCAAATTGAACACACTTCGCTGTTAAAGATTTCACTCTCAAACTGGCATCATTTTTTAGACTTAGGCACAGAATTAATAGAAGCACTACGTAACTTAGGTATAATAACTTAGTAAATTTTCTCCGAAAGCACCATTTTGCAGGTTGTCAGAATCCTTTATCTTTGAAATTTTCAAGGAAAACCGGGTAGATAATTTTAACAGTTTTAATGAAACCTAAAATCTTCATAATTTTCAAAAAGTTCACGTACCTACTTAATATAAATTCAAATAAGTCAATAGGTACGAATTTCTTTCCCTCCTTTTTGTTCCATTGAAAATGAAGACTTATTAGGGCGGTAAAATATAGGCAGTAAAATATAATTCAATGGGGAATATTTCCAAAGGTATTCCGTTGAATCCTTGACTTTTACTGGTAAAATCTTTATGTACTTTGCAGAATGTTCAGAAAATACTCGTTAACATTTAGGTAAAAACATTTTGAGAAAAATTACAGGATGTGAAGTGAACCGATTCTGACGTTCTTTTTAATAAATGATACTTTATTCGAGTATACTAATTTAAGGACGTGGTAAGGACTTATAAACGCGCTATAATCAGGACCAGTCGGATTTGAAAAATACTAGGAAAGTTTTCTTATGAAAGGGATAAAGGATAAACTAGATAAAACAGTATTTATAACAAATATAAGTTTATCACACCCATAATTACAAATGTCTTAACAACATTGGGTAGCAACAAAATATATACAGTAATAACCTTGGTGATAATTTACCCTCGATCCCGTGGGATCACCCGGATAAACTCGCCTATAAATCTCTCGCACTTTTATTGTTTACTCTTATATAGAATAATATTATAAGTACGTTTATTTCGTTTTCAATATGTCCATTTCCACGAAATTATTATCAATACTTATCAATCAATTTAATTTTATTGAACCATTGTTTTCTTTAATCAATCATCAAATCTTAGTTTTAATCGAGTGAATTTATTTTGTAAAACATACCTACATGATTAACAAATAATGTGAATTCAAAATAATATTCAATTAACTTTTATGTCAAGTTTCGATACCCTCCTTGATGTCGTAGAAAATTAATTTCGCCATTGGTGCGTAAAACGAAAATGAGCAAACTTTCTTTAAGTAGGCAATTCATACGGATATCAAAATGAAAGCGGACCCAACGTCCACTTTGTATAATAATGGCAATCTGAAATCGCACTGTATCAACAATAATAAAAGCGAGCGTGTTTTACGGTTGCAAATTTCACGAAAGCAACCTTTTATTTGAAGAACCCTTGCACTGGCTGAGATAACAAGTCGTCGGCATCGAGGCGAAAATATTTCCATCTCCTATGTAATTGGAAAGCTCGCTACAATAAAAGGGCGGGGTGACAGGGCTTCGGAGGCATACTGATGTCGCCGTGCCTACCCTACTCTTCTGGGTGAGGCCTCATCCGTTTTGATGAGCGATTCTAGTAAGTAACCAACTACTAAAATAATTATAAAAAATACATTAATAGAACTTAATGGAAAGAGAGTGGGAAGGATTTTGCTCTGCAGTGGATGGAATATGTTAAAGTAAATAATATTTCTAAAGAGACAAATCAACTCATGTTAACTAGGTATCCTTGTTTATATAATATATCATTGTAGGTATCTATTCATTTTATGACAGCAAAAGTCATACTCCGATTCCAACGACCATAGCGCATAGAAAGGCCGTCATTTACATGTTTTTTGTAAAGAAGTTAAATAAAAAACATATTATTTAAAAACAAAATTTTTTTACTGAAAGATAGTAGCTTAAATAATGAATAGAGTGCTCATAAATAAACGTATTATTTAAAAACATAAATTTAGATCTTAAAGATAGAAGAGAGTGCTCCTTTACAAACTAGTATCTACTTATCTCTGAAAATGCAAAGTTAGGTTACTGAAATCATTTAAAAACGCGACGCTCGTCAATGTACCCAGAGCTGCAAGTGATAGCCTACCTGCCGCCTTGAGGGAATTCTACCACGTCGCCTACCTCTAATTTAAGCTAAATACAAATCACTAAGTCCCTAATGACGTACGAAATACGCTACCTGAATTCATATTGTGCACGAAATAAAAATAATTTCGGGGAAGGGCGTGTAATAAAGAGATGTTTGTCGTGCCATTAGAGGGCTCAACGACTAAAACTTCCGTAACGCAACTACATAACATATAGGTTGTATTTTTCTCTAATCACGAAACTCAATAGTTTCTACATTTTATTAAAGGTATACCATACCAAAATATTTTATTACATGGTATACAATAAAACATTTTTGATTCACAAATAATTCTGTTACTTGGTATGAACATGTAAGGACCGAACGTGACCGAGGTTAGTGATTAATTATATTTCCAACAGATTAGGAATGTGTAAAATTTAAGAATATTTTCTGTAGTATAATTGAATAGAACTTACTTTTATCTCGACTAGTGTAAATAATTTTAAAAAGTGTTTGTACTATTTATGAAACAAGTTATGTGGTTTACATTTTTTTCAGTACCTAAAATGATCTAAAATTTGAAATCCGCTTCACCTACCGACTGCACTAAAGCAAAATGGACGTAATAAAACCATAAAATACTGAAATCTAGATTTCATCTCCTCACGGCGCAGTCAGCAGAATAGCAGATTAGCGAACTGCGTCGAATATAGTGCTGGCTGTGAAAAAAATTAATGGAAATATATCGTAAAATTCATATCTTTATCCTTTCAGCTAAATCGAAAGCACGCATGGCGGAAAAAATAGCTTTCGTTTGCTATGGAAATGAACTCGTATTCTCGCTTGAATGATGGACGAAATATTTATTTTATGATAGCGGTGTGATGGCTTAGTCGGATAGGCCTACAACAGGCGTAGGTTCGAATCTCAGGTGCAGCTCTACATTGAATACGTTTTATTTGTACATCAGATTTGAAATAATAAAGAAAACTACAACACACACAATGCAGTTTTCTCACTAAATTTTCTTTTAAGTACGAAGAGCATGTAACAGTCAGAGCCTGCGTTTCAAAAACCAAATCGAAGGTATGATGATATATGGTGTGGAAGATTTGTTGGGCCATTTAAAATTAAAAGTATTATTTTTAATTCGGCGTGAACTTGACAACACACTTTAGCAAAGTGTGAAAGTACAGTACAGTAAATAATGGCAAAGCCGCATAAAACCAAACAATGCAGTTGCAAACAAACTTATCTAACAATGCAGCAGAGTTGGAGCCAGCTCCTCGGCGACCCTACGCTTATACGAGATAATTCTGTAACATTTATGTCAACACATAAAAATTAGTCATTAAAACCATACAAAAAACTAATGATGTAAGCTCGTCATTACCACGTACATCATGCATTGTGTAGATGTGAAGGAATATAATAAGTTATAAAGATTTTTGGCCAGGTAAGTATAAGATAGAGTAAGAATACTTTTCTATGTGACGATGGCAACGTCCAAACAGTAGGTAGATCTCATATCTCTCGTATTTCTTTCTTATGTTAATATTTTCGTGTCGTTCGTAAGTTACGACGATATAAAATATTAACCTATGGTAAATACCTACGCCGTCGTCGACCCAACGAAGCCCGCTTATAGAGTTTTGCGATATAGTCGTCACTACGAGAGCACGCCATAAATCATGATCTTCAGCATGATTTCATGACATGTCGCATTTTCGTATATTTTGTTATGCTAATTTGTTTAATATTATTCGTTTATTATATTGCGATAACAATGAATATGGTTTTTAAGGCGTCATTTACTTTCGTTCAGGAACTAATCACCAACAGTGACTATGTTTGCACTAAGCGAAATGTTAATATGATGAATAATAACAACATTAGCTAACTGTTTATCCCTTTCCCGGAACATAACGAGATCGGATCCATGTCGGATCTGGAGCAAATCAGTCGGCACGCCCGTAAACGTCATCTCCATATTGATAAATAGCGGCTCTGACCCGCTTACAAATAGTATCCCCGGAAAATGTATTCATGACGAAACAGCTGAACGCTTATTCGTGATGTGAAACTAATATTTATGGATTTGGCTATACATCCAAATCTTAGAGCTTAGCATCACAATATGTTCCATGGTTAAATGACGTTCTTCTAACTTCCTTATTCTTGCCACGAAGCATAATGTTTATAAGGAAACAGCTGGAACGCATACCGTATTTGTTTATTTGCTACCTAAATACCCTAGTTACATTTTAGACCAATTTACTGAATAATGGAATTAGTGGTATATGAATTCATATCATACATTCAAGTGACTATCATTGTACACCTACTTTACTCTGGTAGGATAAGTAGGTATTTCTTATTGTCAGCGGCACATTTTATATCTACTTAGTTGTTTTTGAACTTGATAAATTAAAATTAAATGGTAGTTCATAATTAAAACGTAAACACGCCTAGTAATGTAACCATTTCTACAATACAAATGTAAGTAACAGCCACTACTGCTATTTCATTATTAAGTTCAAAAATCGCGGAAGGGTACGTAACAACTTAAATTGAAAATCCTATTTTAATGTTATTTTTCGTCCGAGCGAGCGGCTTTCAGCTCGTCACTCGATTAGGGAAGTGTTCATTAAATTACGCGATTGCTGCCGTCCAGCATAGAGAAGAGTAACGTACAGAAAGACATTTCGTAAAGATCATCTCGCAGAGTTATAAAAAATAACTCTATTTATAGGCCATATCATGTTTCGGCGAAGAAAATTTTACAGAACTTTTAACCACCAAAAATAGAATTGTGCCTGTAATATTACTAGATCCTTCAACTTAGTGCAAAATTAGATCGCAGAAATTTGTTTATATAACCTATATATTTGGAATATACGAAGGTATAACCCCACTGTCCAACTACTCACAGCACAACTAACGATACAATATACGACCACCACTCATGGGCAACCGGTCCAGAGGATATTTTGACCCTTACTCACACTAATATAAATAAGAGAAAATGTATCACGTCCTTTTTCTTTGATAAAGATTAAATTTTGATTTTTTTTACCATTTCCAGGTGAGTTTACATTCTTTCATTTCCGTACTCTAGGTGTTTTGCGCTGCCACCGTCCAGTTTGTTGAGCAGATTGCACTGGCGATAGGAATTCCTGCGAAATCAGCAAAATTCTGCCTTCCACCGTTACGCCACTTTTTTGCTCTAGTAATTGAAAATAAACGTTGTGCAAACTTTTATTCATTGTTATCTTAACATAGATATATTCTAGTGCTCGTTTGATTAATAGACTCACGTACCGTCTTCCCCTTTGATACTGCAAACCACATTGTTACGCATACGAGTCTATAACTGTATAACTCAGTACATTTCATAGAAAACTCAACAAGTTCGAAGTTAAAGCTATCCGTCCCAAAACATTTATGTGTATATAAAATATTGCCAAAACTCGACCATATGACTCGCACAGTGAAAAAGTTATCAGATCTCATGAAGAACCCAATTGTTTAACTTAGTAGCTAACTCTACACGCGCCGTAACTCTGCAAGCCCTAACTTCACAAACTCTACATCGTAGTTAAAATATATGGCTTCATTCATTATACAAGAACCCCTTCGGCCGTGTATGATACCAGAGTTTGATAACCAGTATCATACGAAGAAAAAATGATCGTCGCAGGATACTGGTATCCAAGCGATAGGATTTATTACTTTTCTGATACCCTTCATCATGTTTGGTAACCAGCATCCAGTAAGGAATATAACATTCTGCCTATGAAACCAACTCGGCAAAACTGTGTTAAGCAAGGGTAGTTCCCGTAGTTCCCAACTCAACACTGAGATGAGAACTATTGTATAGTAGAAAAGTAAAGAACAGTGAATAAATTTTTCACCTTAGCACATGTGACAGTAGCGAAACGACTATTTTCTCTTACTATTTAGCTCTTGGTTTTTATAATATATTTTATTTTTTCCTGAAGGTAAGCAAACGCCGCAGCTATTTCGAATATTGTATTCATATCTGTAGAAAACTAACAAACAGTGTCCAGAAAACCAATATGTTATCTTTCAATTGACCGCCTATGAATAGATTCTGTGTGGTATATTTGCCATGTAAAAGCAAAAACGAAACGTAAGTGAAATGAAAAAATATGAAACAACCAGCAACTAGTACGAAACGTTGATGGAAATTCCTCCAAGCAAATTAAATTCTCACATTCATACTGGAATGAGAGTTTCTGGATGTGGGTCAGTTGAACTCACGAAAAATTTTGTAGCTCAATTTATTCGAGTTTGAGACATTCTGAAAAAGTTGGCAGGCTGCAGTGCTGCTGTTTATTATCTTTAAAGTTACAGTAAACTAAGTTGACTTTTTAAAAGCTGAATCGCAGAAGATTGCTGATGTTCTGTGACAGCGCAAGAGAAAATACCTGTCTTATATACTTAATAAAGTATGCGACGACGATGTTTTTGTATTGAAGTAATTCATTACTGGCCTGTGGTGTGGCCCTAGAATAGCACCAACCCATCTCTTCCCGTGGGTGTCGTAAGAGGCGACTAAGGGATTAAAACACCGGAGGATGGGCAGCAGCATCTTTCCGCGTACTATGCCATCACACTGCGATCGCCAACCCGTCTGCCAAGCGTGGCGATTACGGCAAAACCCCCCACGGATAAAATCCTTGGGGGAGGCCTTTGTCCAGCAGTGGACGTCTTAAGGCTGAGAGAGAGAGAGAATTCATATAGCCTTATACCCATAAATGGCTATGTATATGTATTTCACATAAGTAGTGAAATACATATACATAAGAATAATGTAGGGTTAATTTTACTAAATTTTATATTAACAGTCTTTACAAACATGCAAAGTTAATTTTATACCATTATACCAAATACTATATATATAAACTCTAACGAGGTTGCACGGTGTTACGAGTAATTGTATGAGTGTGTAAAGTTACAAAGTAAACTCCAAAATCCAATAAAGTAAGTCTAGCCGGTGTTAGTTCACAAGCCGGGTATAGATCTGGCAACTTTCCAGGTATATGCTGCATTAAACATACAACAATTGCTCTCGCAATTTGCAACTTAGATAACGAACAATAGTCCCTATCCCTAGTATTAAATTAAATTAATATATGATAACTTTATCAACACCACGGCTCCAGATATTTTATAATCTAAATAGTTTCTGTTTTTAATTGCTGAAATTTAAATGAACTTTAATTCTAAATAAAAGAAAAATATGAACTCGATATTAAGTACTTAACGAAAAAAACTACGTAGTAGTTACATATCTTAAGTACAATTTATTTTTCAATTTATTCTTAGTTAGGAGTAGCGATGTTGCTTATAGCATATCATCACATAATTCCACTTGAAAATGGAGATCAATGGATTAACCGGCGCTCTTGCGTCAGACAGATTCAGGCCACACAAATAAAAGTAAAATGTATTCTTTGTGCTCTTTTAGGAATTGATGACAGCCGTCGATGCCGACTGATGACGGAGGGTCAGATCACGGAGTTTATTTTCGTCGGCAGCCGACGTCCACACATTATCCCGCCGACCCTTTACCTAAAATATACGACAATTTGTACGGGACCATTTCACACGCTCATCAGTGATCAGTCCAAAATGTTACCGTTCCAGAGATGGGTTAACGCCGGCGGGAAGAAACGGTCTCTGCCCGGTCTATTCTCGGGCGTAAGTACGTCGGGCATAAACCCATCTCTGGACCGTTCTAAAAATCGTCTAACATTTGGCTTTTTGTTAGTTCATCCAGCCTAACGAAAGTTTGATTCCCATTCGCTGCAGTTTTGTTTCTCAAAAAATAATTTGTAATTTTGCTTTTGTATTTTTTACTAGTTAAGAAAACGACAAATAAGAATATTTCTCTATATAGGTAGTTATGTATCCATGGCATAGATATCCTAAATGGGAATAACCACCTACAAAAAGCATTCGCACCCATCCATTTGCCTCGCTTATTGGCTCAAGGCAAAAGGTTAGCAACGAAACGAGACGCTTAAAATTGATCGTGCATTGAATTTTTTCTTTACATGAAGTAGATTCAAACAAAATCTGAAGAAAATATACTCGTACTAAGTTACTTATGTTATTTCATTCATATAATCAAAAAAATATATTTTGCAGTGTAGAGACATGATTTAAATTATCTTCTTCCACCAATTTGTCTCTCCGATATTTAATAATTTATACCATTAGGATAACTTTTAATCATGTTTATTTTATTTATTTATTGTACAAAATAAATATCGGCGAAAAGAAATCTCTCCTTATTCTTTAGCCATTTATTTTCTAAGACCTGAATGATCGAGACCTGAATGATCGTTACGGTCAAAGGTAAAATCAATACAAACAAAAATTTACATAATCACAAATTCGAAAACTGGTCAAAAATACTTTTTAAAATGCCGCAGTTCATTACATTGCAAAAGGATCGGGGTAAAATGCTGATTCAGGTTTATTTGACCTTTTTTAGAACGGCATACACATAGGTAAGCAACACTGCCGACGGCCAGGCTCGTTAGCGGCCTCGCCAAGTAGCTTGCAAAATATTAATTGGGGCTTAAAACCTCCGCCTTTGTATATTTAGGTACCTGACGCCTCTGCTTTTACACTCGATCTTCAGAAGACTGTGCCTTACAATTAAATCATAACAAATTTTAAAAATTATATAAAAAGTATTTGAAGTATCCGGTTTTTTTCACTGTAACTTAACTACTTAGAATATAAAGTTATGTGTCCAAAAAGTAGAACAGGATGTAATAAATGCAACTTTTTGTATTTCAAAAATTGAAAACGTTACCGCACCATCACCGCTACAAAGCTACAAGCTCTGCTACGAAAATGCTACAACATGCTACGAGCTGTTTGAACAAAAATAGAAATAGGAATAAATAAGTTCGTGAATAAATTGCAAGCACGTATTACTTAGTAGTTGCAGAACTTACATATTGTTGTGGTCGCTGTATTATATTTCGTTAAGTTTAGTTAGTTGAATGCCTCCTAAGAGGGTTGTACATCCATTACAAGTTTGACTATAAGCCTAAGAGCTCCGGATACTTGCCATGCGAAATGAGCCATTACATATTTACATTACAATTCGGCTTCGAATAATTCTATCAAAAATGAAACTTCTACATACAATTTCGATAACTCGTATTGATTTTAAACTCCTATTGGCCCAATCCAAGGCTGTTCGTAATAGGTACGAGTGTTAGATATGAAATTATGGAATAATTTTTATGAAATAATTATTTTCATTGCTATTGAGTTTTTACATCGTTTTAGCTCTACTTTAGATACTAATATACTTGCACAACTTTTTTCAGCATCACCTGTAGGTTAACTGAAGCCAACATATTTACATGTATTATATATATGTAATAAAGTAAATAAATACCTACTTTTTTAGGTGGTTTATGTCTGTGGTGGATAAAGACCACAAATGAGACGCAAAATAAAATATTGATCCATTTTCACGTATACTATAGATAGATTCTACCCATAGATTTATACCAAAGCGGCGACGTAACGAGATTTTTCAGAAAATTTGATTCTCGGCAATTTTCCTTGCGGAATGGATTATTTTTCCGGCGAAGACGTGTTGCGTTAGCGTGATTTAATATCAACCCTACAACCATTTAAATATTTCTCGCAAGATTTATTACTTCTGATCAAATATTGGCGTCAAAATGAATTCCACATCCAATTTTATATTTTGGATACCACCAAGATAAATATTTAGCACTAATGTCTCTAAAGAAATTATACTTATTTTTGTTGTAGGTCTCAATCTTAATGTCAAAAAATTTGTACTGAACGAATTCGCCTCGTATATGGTCTGTTTTCTTTAATACGAGTAATATAGGTTTAACTTAGACAATAGGTATACATTTTAAGCAAAATTATTTTGATAGCTATATAAAAAAACCTACGACATGATTGAGAGCGATCTCACGTGAAATAACATCTCTAATCCATTCTGAGGCCCGTATTAATAAATGATACTCAAGGCTTAGCTCGATCTTGAAAGCGCACTTGAGTCGCGGTGCTAATTTATAAATCTTACTTGAGTTCTCGCTTGAGTTCCGCGTATCAGCCGAGTGAAGACGTATTAATAAACAAATATCAGCACTCAAGATGCTACTCAAGAGCGTATTTGCTGATGACAGTACAACCATGACTTGAGAGTGATTTGTGACAGTAGTAAGACCAGACTCAGTAAAAAATAATAGACAAAATAATAGGCTCGACTATTATTTTGTCTATTATATATTTTATTATTATACCTCACAGGCTGCAGCATATGCCGATGATATTGTCATCACCAGCCGATCAAGGAATAGAATGGTCGACCATTTCCTTGACCTAGAGAGGCAGGCTTCTGGCTTTGGTCTACAAATAAATATAGCCAAAACGAAATACCTTGCAACGACACGGCAACAACTTGCGCAAACACAAGATATTGCAGTGGACAGCAGCAGTAGTGTTGCCCACATGCAAGAACAAGACGAGACTTAGCCAGTCTTGGTCTTGGTCTTGCGCCAATACACCTGGTCTTGGTCTTGGTCTTGGTCTTGCGCTCCCAGTCTTGGTCTTGGTCTTGGTCTTGCAGCAAGAGTCTTGCAAGTCTTGCAATTACCTATTAGTCTATTACTATTTATTAAAGTTTACTTTAAATCTTAGAAAAACCGCTTCTGCTTTTGGGTCTTTTAGATCTGTGACTCAAACTCTCGTTACTCGGACTAGAATAATTTGAATCTTCGTCACTCTCACTCATATTAAATTGTACACGTGATACGTTTTTAGAAAACAACGAGAATTAGTAAAAACAATTATTAAGTTAGACTCGAAGCACAGCTCAATTGGAAATGACTGGAATTAAAATAATTCCTTTATTTATAGTACGTTTCCTTGCTTTCTACCGCGCCGCCTCGCCACGTGCCGGCTCTATGAAAAAGATGCCGCCGCAAATCAAACAATGCCGCGTGCGGCGTACAAACACACACTAAATATTACCTACTTGTACAGACGCGACGCGTGAATAAAATATATGTAAAGAATTAGTGCCAATCACTATTCTTTACATATAAGTGAATGTTTTGGCGTACATCTATACTAATATTATAAAGCTGAAGAGTTCGTTTGTATGTTTGATGACAGAAGTTTTAAAATAAATAAATAAGTCCTGAACGTCACTATACCTCCAAAGTTACTATTCCTCGTGGACGAAGTCGCGGGCACAGCTAGTAAATACTTACTCTCATCATCTCTCTCAGAGATATTCGGGCTGGTAAGTAATACAAAACTCTTATCGCAGGCTTTTTATTTTATTAGTAGGTAAGTACCTACGCTTTTTATATTATTTTATTAGTTTTGTAGAATTTTTTTACACGTTTCAAGTATATTTAAAAGTGGCTACAATATTTATTAAACGGGTGATACTTGAACACTTTTTTGCTATTTTTTCTTGTAAAAACTTAAGAAATATAATGACTAAATGTACAATAATAGTACCTAAGTAATTAGTTTAAAACCATATAAGTAATCAATATTATAATATATACTTACTAGAATGAATTAATATGACATCTACTACCTATCCTTACCATTTTATCCTAATCATAATACTACTTGCGTGATCAGTATAATGTATTCATTTTCATTCTAAGCAATCTGAAACTTATTTATTCTTTGGAACACCTGTAGGTACTCTTAAAATTCGAAATTATTTTGCATGAGTATACCTACGCCCTATGGCGGTAATCAAATAGTGTCAAATGTTATGATTTCGGCGTGGCGGCAACGATTGTTTTAGATTTCAAAAGAAGCCGCCGGCGCGTGTATCATAACCATGTACTTCCGAAAAGCGGCAAATTTTTTGAGAAGTAAGTACAAAACCTTTGATGCCGCATTATCAAAGTGCCGATGGTTAAAACATAACTATGCATGCACTCAGTTTGATTTTAATAGATATTTTTTTATTCGCTATGTTTATGGTATTAGTCGTAATGCGCATAGGTCCAGTTTTTCATATTCTTTGATACAGTTTTTTGCGTCTCATAGAATTCCTAAGCGTACCTACCTATACACCGAACTGTTACACCTAACTACTCAGTGAAATAGCGCTAAGTCCTAGCTGCAAGACGCAAGAGTCTTGCAGGCTATGTCTTGTTCTTGCTCAAGTCTTGCACGGTCAGTCTTGGTCTTGGTCTTGCTAAAAATACGCGGTCTTGTTCTTGGTCTTGGTCTTGCAAAAACGCAAGAACAAGACCAAGACTGCAAGACCAAGACTGAATTTGGGCAACACTAAGCAGCAGTATTCAACAGGTGGACGAATTCAAATATTTAGGTTCAATACTAACTGCCCAAAACAACACGGACACCGAAATCAAGGCTAGAGTATTAGCCGGTAATAAATGCTTATACTCATTGAAGAAGCTGCTTAGCTGCAAGCTCCTCAGCATACGGTCAAAGCTAACTATCTACCGCTCCATAATAAGACCGGTTGTCACTTACGCCTGTGAGACCTGGGCTTTGACCCAAAAAGACGAAAGCAAGTTAGCAACCTTTGAAAGAAAAGTGCTCCGTCATATTGCTGGTCCAATCAGAGAGCCAGATGGTTCCTATCGAACTCGAATGAACCACGAACTCGATGCACTTGTGGAGAAGGAAACCATAGTCAGGTTCTGTAAGGCGCAGCGACTAAGATGGGCGGGACACCTAGAACGCATGCCAGAAGATAGAGCTCCTAAGGTCATGTCAAGATGGACGCCGCAGCAGAAACGACCCAGAGGCAGACCAAGGAAGAGGTGGATGGACTGTATTGCAGAAGACCTCAAGAAGATGGGCAAATTTAAGAACTGGAGGAACGTGGCAAAGGAGCGTGACAGGTGGAGAAAACTCGTTGAAGAGGCCAAGACCCACAAAGGGTTGTAGCGCCGTTGGAAGTAAGCTTAACAATCTATATACAAACAGTAGTTATGCGGCCGGTTTCCATGTTTTGTCACTATTTTTAGTACTTTGTGCTAAATCCTTTGTCGGCGCCGGGTTTAGGTATGCACGGCACAAAGTACTTTTCAAAACATGGAAACCGGCCGCATAAATACTGTTTGGATAAAGATTGTTAAGCCGGGTCTATTATTTTTTACTAAGTCTATGGTTTGACACCATACGCTATGACAAAATTCTTAGCTTGTCAGTTTGAAGTTGTGTGTGTTCTGAGATCTCATGTGATACGCCGTTGGTAATAGGTTTATTAATTAGCGACGATCTTAAGTGCGTGAACATAACTTGAGTGCGAATCGGCTGAGTTCACACTTGACAGCTGTCTTGAGCTTGGGTTATAAATACCGGCCTGAGTTCCATTTCATTGAAATATCCTTGTTAATCCACAAGTCACGGAAACAAAATATAGAAATAGTATTACTAAATTTACTATCACTAGACAAGCAAACATTGCAGCTGTCCAATTAGGAGAAATGGAGTTCCCAGTTGCTGAATTTAGATACTCCTTTCTTACCACCGAGCTGAGTCTTATACTCACTAAAATATTCATTCGTTCCTGAAATAGCTGTTACAGATGTCGACGGCGAAGTATCCTTCAATTGAAATAGATCAATATAAACTTTTATGAATTTATGTCTTACCCTTTGTAATAAAGGGTTTCATTATAACTTGAACAAACGACAATAATAAAAGAATTTAATTATTTCTTAATTTTGCCAAGCCCGTGCCCAATTTTATTGTTGGGTCCCGGGACACTGATTAAAATGCATAGATAACAATAGGCATTGCAGATCAAACATTTTTGTTCTTTGTGTTTATAATAAAGGACAATGGCGACGCAAAGGGACTGAATTGAGACATTCTTTGTTCCCTGTGTACCTATTAATTAATAATGGATGGAGGACCAAAGTTTCAGCATGTAAAATGGAGTTTAGAGTAATACTTTTCTAGCGGAGGGAGAAGAGGTAGAGCATGAGACTTTGTATGGTAAGTAGAGCCAGAGCCAGAAGTGTGATTCGTGACATTTAGTGTCAGCTTTTAGTAGTGTCGGTGCCCGCCAGAGGGTCGTCTGAGGGCGCACAGAACGCTAATTGTCAGTAGGTAGCCTGTTCTCAAGCATAACATTCCGATGCTATAGAAATAGCGCTCGTATCCAGATAAAAATGGCCGACTATTTAGATTTCTGTGGATCTAAGACACCTTATTTATTGGGTATTCTCTGCATTTTAATTTGGACACTATATCTACAGGTAGAGTGCTGCTATATATTGCACATTGCCGTTGTAAAATTGTTCATCCAATTTGACATTACCTACTTGAAATAACTTTTTCGTGAATACTAACTTATACAATAACCATTACGAATGTTTTAATTTTTGGGACGCATCGCATTCTGTCTGAAGCTTCCCATACGAACACTATTTTATTGTTGGCACTTTTGCCTTCTCTGCGCTCAGCAGTTGTTGTCAGTTTTCTGGATTGCACTTAAGTGCAACTAGTAGGTAAAAAAACTGTAGGTGTCATTTTTTTACCTTCTACTTTGAAAAGTTGTCAAGACAATTGACTACTCTCTTACTTTGGCATAAACAGTAACTTTAACTGACACGAAAATCCAGTTAAAGTTAGGTTAGGCAAAATATTATTTTATATATTTATTTGAAACTTTATTGCACAAAATTTCAGAATTTTTATATAAATGATAGACTAAACGCCATATTGCATTATCTACCAGTCAACCATTAGACCAAACACAGAATAGTAGAGAGTATGAGATGCACCAGTAGACAAATAGTTTGAAATTCAAAGCAATAAAGGTTGCCTTAGTCGTACCAGCGCTTAAGTCGTACCACGTCGATATCTGCGCACTCGTCTTGAAAAGATGACATCTAGCGGTGCAAAATGGTTCTACTCAGTCGCACGGGTAAACAATAACACGCGGCGGCTTGTTGGATTTCGCGATCGAAAAATAATGAAAAAGTAAGTTTTTGCACAGTTTTCACTAATATTTTTACGTCAGTCGTAAGTCATTTCATGTAATATTATGATGAAATAATTATTTTTCTCATTCCTGATTGTTTTTGTAGTGTTTTCTGATTGATGTGAGCAAGGTCAAACGCTAAACGGTTTTTAGGTTATGTTATTAATTTTGATTTTTAACTTTGTGCACCCCGCTGCTTAAGTCGTACCTGTAGAAAATTCCTAAATCTTACTGGTACGACTTAGGTGTTATGGAAATATTTTTCTAATAATTAGTTAGTACTTTTAACTATTATTATTTTAATGAAAAAGACTGAAATCGATCTCGTAGCATATAAATCTACGCAATTTTTTAATTGTCAAATGTCTTTTACTTGAAATTAGATATAATTACTCGAAGTACGACTTAGGCTATACGTAGTACGATTAAGGCAACCAGTTACATTAATCGTGCCGAAGGAATGTTTTTGAAAAATGTTAAGCACACAATTTTATTAAGAGATTTTTAAACGTCTATTAATGTTTTCTGTTACGTTAATAAACGAAGATTTTATATTTGCAAAGATTTTTGTTTTATTTAAATTATAATAGAAATCATAGTGATTTTTCCTGAAGTGGTACGACTAAGGCAACCTTACCCTAAATTTCGAAAGTCAACGTTACTGTTTACTTTGACACCAACTTAAATTTTAGTGCAATCGTCTTGATGTTCGTTAAACAGACATGACATGAATAAATACGATTTAAACCTTTTGTGGTGAATAATGGAAACCAGCCCATTTTGATAAATAAAAGACGGAATGGACGTATCCGAAACCATAAAACCTTTCCTTTAAAATGTTGTAACTTAAAACGCACTTCACGTGTAAAAGCCTACCCGGAAACTGTGATTAACTTAATAACTTTTCATTCTGTCATCTTTAGCTGCATTCCTTAATATAACATGACGTTTCTAAAAAGCATACTTTCAAAGATGCGACGTCTCCGCTCTAGCAAAGGCTGACACTAACACTCTGCTTTCGGGCCTCGCCTCGGGCGAAAGGAATTAAATTATTCTCCCTCCTGACATGAAAAGACACTGTAAATATGTATGTAAATGTATCTATCGAAAACATTAGGTACTGAAATACTGAAACGTCAAATTAATAGGTACCTTAGTGAATTGTAAGGTAGTCTTTTATCAACAGTGTTTTTCTGCTTAAACATCGCTTTATACGACTTCGCCCACGTGAATTTCCCACGGGAACAGTGCTTTTTCCAGGGATGAAAAGTATTCTATGTCCATGATTGATTCAGTAGATAAAGAATGAAAAGATAACAAACTCACTTTCGCATTTATAATATTAGTTACGATTAGGTATACGCTATACCTCTATAAAGTCTAAAGCATATAATGTACTGAACAGTAAAATAAAGACTATCAATATAAATGGTAATTCATTCATTTATATCTACAGTTACTGCGATATTCATATCACAGTGACTTGATCGGCCAGAACGACCCATTTCATCTGACGGGGTAATCAGGCTAGTGGGCTAGCGGCTGTCAACGAATTCCCTGGAATTTGCAGAGCCCAGTGATGTGTGTGATAATAATAAATATTCAATTCCGGTATTTGTATCTGGAGCTTGAGTGTTTAAAACTTTTTTATGAGCTTTAGTTTAATTTTTAGGGTTCCGAAGTAAACCAAGAAACCCTTGTAGTTTCGTCATGTCTGTCCGTCTGTCCGCAGTGGAAATGTTTTTTTTTCTTTCGATTATGTATACCATCGTGTGGAGTATCACTTGATAGGTCTTTTAAAAATATTATAAGTATGTTAAGACCAGTTTTTGTTTTAGGAATCCGTTTGCGAAATATTAATATTATAACTTTAAAGTGCTAAATTTTGTTAGAGCTCCCCCCCCTCGGGCAGGAAAATGGTGGAGGGTGGATATATGAAAAAAATTAATAACTAGCTAATATAATGAATTTATAAAATTTGTATAAAATTGCTAAATCTATAAACATATTTCTTTTTCCTTTTTGTATTTGGATTTCAGAGTACCTATGAAAAATGCATTACCTACTTAGAAACATAATTTTCAGCACTGCACTGATGTGATTGTAGTTTAGCAGATGTAAACACATTTCGCACCCCTCTGTCTGATAGACGACAGCTCAATATAAGCAATAAGCAGGATTTAGTGCGCAATTGGTGCCAGGTGAGACGAAGCTCACTACAGTGAAGCACAAGCTCTACGAACTCGTACTTAATTGCTTAGTTAATTAACGATCTTGTTAAATGGGTAAAGGTGACTAATATGTATAATCCATTTTTGAAAACAAACCTCTAACAAACGAACGATCATCCTGAAAACTGACCTGACACGAAAGCCACAAAGGCTTAGCTTAATATAATTTTTGACTTCTGTAGTTACTTTGTCCGGAAAGTTTATAATCTAAATTTATTCGGTCATTATCTATAATTTAAAATTAATAAACTTTATAAACCTAGGTACCCATAAAGTAAAAAAAACTCTGTAGATAAAAACTGTGATCATAAAAAAAATTGCGAAACTTTTTAACGCGTTTGTGTCACTCTTGCAAATGCTGTGCGTATTTTGAGAATGGGGCGGAAACAGCCGCCCCGATGGAACAGGACCTTATATTCGAGATTTATTTTATGGCTCAGTCGTAAATCTAAATGGCACAAATCTTCATACTGAAACAACGAGGGAGTGGTGGCTTGCGGAGACAGAATGTTTAATTTATTTCGCACTAGCTTTTGCCCGCGGCTTCGCCCGCGTGAATTTCCCCGGGAACAGTGCTTTTTCCCGGGATAAAAAGTAGCCTATGTGCTATTCCAGGTCATTATCTACCTCTGTACCAAATTTCATCGAAATCCGTCCAGTAGATTTTGCGTGATTGAGTAACAAACATCCTCACAAACTCACATCCAAACATTCGCATTTATAATATTAGTATGGATTAAATTATCATACAAAAAATAGTGTTAAGTTACAGAATAAAGACAACAACAATTAGATAGAAATACCATTGGAGCAGATTGGTCTATCTGGAGAAATTCATTCATTTCTTCTTGAAACGACCAAGGTTCAGAGGGAGGTGCTTCTACACTTTTCGTCACGGAACTGATATCAATAGCAAGTAAATATAAATCCTACTAGATAACCTTTAGGTTTAGGTCACTCTCTTCAACTTTAGATATAGGTACTTAGGTAGGTTATAAATTTAAAAGTAGGTAGATACGAGTGGGTAGGTACTAACTTTATGGAGTAGAAACTCTACCTACTCGTGGAGACGTTAACTTTACAAAAGCGTATACACATAATTTTAAGATGCCGCCACCGGTTGGGAAGATTGAAATTGATATTGACATGGTACCACAGCCAGTAACTTTTTAATGAAGATAAGCTCAAACGATAAGCTTTAATCGAAGTTGCCCATTTTTACTTCGGTTATTCCTGCTAATTGTCGACGTAATTTTATTTTTTTAAATTTGACATGTTTTTTGGGTCGAGTCGAGAACGACCCGCTGGTATAAGTATATGGATAGCTTAGCTAGAGATATTGGTTTGCGAATGGGTAGCGGTGATCACTTAGATGACCTGCGTTTGCCGGTCTGTTATAAAAAAATAATTCATTATCATAATCATTTATTTTCTCCACAATCTACAAAATATATTAAAAGGTTACAGTCTGTACTTTATAAAGGTACATTTACTAAGTCCAACTCAACTCTTACATCCACATACAAACATACATACATAAACCCTGAAAACATAAACACTCCTTTTTTGGTCAGACGTGTAAAAAAAGATATGTCTCCGCACAAAATGCATTGCATTGATTATGGAAATGATAAAATGTAAAAAACAGTAAAATTAACGGGAATTTATTAATATTTATTTATATACACAATACAATAGTATCGAATCGTAATACCGACATCGATGGAATCAATACTATTAGGTAAAGGAGAAGATTTCTTAAGAATTTCATTCCCGAGAAATTTGTCAAAGAAATTTCCAAGTTTCTTGAGAATTTCATTTCCGAGAAATTTTCCAAGTTTCAGCGAAATTACTTGAGAATTTAATTCCTGAGAATTTTTCAGAGAAAAATATTTTAGTACTAGCTGTTGCCCGCGGGTTCATTCGCGGCAAAAAGTCTTATGCTTTTCATAAAAACTTTGAAACGCCGTGAAATAATACAGACAGTAAGACTTTCGCACAAAATTGGAAGAAAACGTTCCCGAAAATTTCTAGAAAGTTTCGGAAATTTTACATGAAAGAAACTCGGCACATCGCTATTTGTACTTATACTTCCTTGCTCCACTGGAATATAAAAACGATAAAAACCCTCGCCATGTTGCGGAAAAGCAATAGAACTAATTTCTTACTTAGGCCGGTCGACAAGTCGCAAAAAGTGGACTTTCGTAGAAAAAGGTCGGAATTTAATGAAACTTGGAGATGTTGTTCAGGGATGGTTAATTAACATTTTGTCAAGTTTTGGACCTCGAGGACCCTGTGCAAAAAAGAGGAGGGGGGGAAAAACTGAAAAAAAAATCGACCTTTCGTCAGTTTTTCGTCAATATTTTTTTTTCCTTACATCCTACTGCAAAAAAATCCCAGTACTTTTTTGTAGAGCGTTAAATTTCCCTCAATTTTCACTAAACAAACTTTTTTGTAAGTCAATTCGTTACCGAGATATGGCGCTATGAAAGAAAAGTCAATTTTCAAAATTCGCTAAAAAATGGCGAAAATGCAGAATTCCACCGTTTCTTCGGTTACCTATATCAGAATAATGATGAAGTGTTGTTTCTATTATAGTCCCTTGTTACAATAACCAATATTTGAACACCCACCCCCACCCCCCTTCCCAACCCAACCCCAATTCTCAAAAGCTTATTTTCTTCTGTAAATTTCTATCCAACCATATATCATGTCGATAATGTTGGAATTGATATTAGTTAGGTACTTTTTAGACCCTTCCCCCTCCCTCCACTACATAATTATTCCAGAGCAGGTAAAAAAAGACAAAGTCCTTTCGTGAACAAAATGAAGGTACTTATTCACAACATACATTATAGGCAACAGTTATATTATAATTGAAAGGTACTCATACATAGGTACTCATTTGTACTCATTACAGTTCCTGTCAAGATTTCTTAGTCGTTGATTCTGCTTCTAACAGCTCGTTGTCCTCCTGAGCGATCAGACTGTTAAGGACGTCCTCACGGTTGTCGTATTCTTCGATTATGTCTGATGAGTCCTCCTCGTTCAAATTGTTGTGGGGGCGTTTTCTCAAGAGTGGCCTGTGCAGTACTTGCACATTGCTGAGCATCTAAGACCTGCTTTCTTGCAGCCGCCATCTCCGGTGCTACAGCCTTTGCTGCACTTGCAGGAAACAATTTGAAGGATGCTATCTGGCCCAGCATTTTTGATTGTGGGGATTGGTAGTCATGTCCTCCCTGACGTGTCCGTCAACGGCGAATCTTGTAATCTCCGTAGTTGGGAACGGATATGGCTAGCAAAACCAAACTTGGTTATGAATCCGGTTGCATGGCGCACAGTGCAACTGACCTAAGTTGTTGTATGTGTACGTGTAGGAAGGCTTGGGACGGGTTTTTCGTAGGAGGCGTTTATAGTCGAGATCTGATAGTCGAATCTCTTCAAATTTATTAACTGCCTCTTTGACAGAGCTGCGCCATGTTTGCCTCTGCCTCGCAAGCTCTTTCCAACGTTCTGTTGGAATCTCACATGCAGCTAGGTGACGTTTTAGGACATCTTTGTAACGCAGATATTGTCCTCCAGCTTTGCGTTTGTCTTTATGCAGCTGTGAATAGAAAACAGACTTAGGCAGCCTAGCATCGTCCATGCGTACTAGATGTCCTCACCATCTTAATTGTCCCTGAATGAGCAGAGATTCTATGCCCATCATTTGAGTCTTCTGTAGGATAGTGGTGTTTGGAATTCGATCGTGCCACTTAACTCGAACTTGTACTTGCTGGTAAATGCGGAGGGAGTGGTAATTGGCAGCGTCCCTTGTCGGTGGTAGGCGGGCTAGTTGCAATTTAGCCTTCGTAACTAATCGTGTGAATAATCGGTACAGCAGGTCGTCTAGCCTGCCTGCAGGAGGCTGTTAGAAGCAGAACCAACGGCTAAGAAATCTCGACAGGAGCTGTAATGAGTACAAATGAGTAACTATGTATGAGTAACTTTTAACAATAATATCTCTGTTGCCTATAATGTATGCTTTGTGAATAAGTACCTTAATTTTGTTCACAAAAGGACTTAGTCTTTTTTTACCTGCTCTGGAATAATTATGTAGTGGGTAAAAAGTAACTAATATCAATTCCAACATTATCGACATGATATATGGTTGGAATGAAATTACAGAAGAAAATAAGCTTTTTGAGAATTGGGGTTGGGTAGGGAAGGGGTGGGGGTGGGTGTTCAAATATTGGTTATTGTAACAAGAGACTGTAATAGAAACAACCCTTCATCATTATTCTGATATAGGTAACCGAAGAAACGGTGGAATTCTGCATTTTCGCCATTTTTTAGCGAATTTTGAAAATTTACTTTTCTTTCATAGCGCCATATCTCGGTAACGAATTGACTTACAAAAAAGTTTGTTTAGTGAAAATTGAGGGAAATTTAACACTCTACAAAAAAGTACTGGAATGTTTTTGCAATAGGATGTAAGGAAAAAAAATATTGACGAAAAACTGACGAAAGATCGATTTTTTTTAGTTTTTCCCCCTCCTCTTTTTGCACAGGGTCCTCGAGGTCCAAAACTTGACAAAATGTTAATTAACCATCCCTGAACAACATCTCCAAGTTTCATTAAATTCCGACCTTTTTCTATCTGAAACTACCTGTCGACTGGGCTAACTGGCAGTGGCAACTAATTTAAAAACCTATCAGTCATTTCTCCTGTCAAAGTTTGACTTTCAATCAAGGGCGGATCCAGTTGGTATTTTTTTCTGGGAAGGGCACCGTTTACCATTCTTAAGAATATTTTCGAGAAATTTTTAAGAAAGTTTCCGCTTGTTCTTTGAAAATTTCGAGAACGGCACATCACTAATGGTGGCGGATTATTTTTTTTAAATACTTACTTGTAAGAAACTTTTACTACTAAATCCTGTTTTTTTAACAACTCGAATCTTAATTTGATGTGTACTGTTATGGAAGCTGCCTCCACAGTATGTACACAAAATAGCAGTCGGGGGAGGGATCAAAGGACGGGAGCACGGGGGCACGTGCCCCAATTTTTTTTACAAACTAATCTTCTGTAATCGATTAAACATTTATATCGATTGTAAGTCATTAATCAGGAAATCCCTACCCTAACCTAACTAATCTGACATGTTTTAACTGTCAATTTGACAGTTCGCAGCTGTGCGATGTTAGATAGTTTGATGTTTCTGTTGTTGAGTTTTTTATGTCGCAAATGTGTATTTTGTGCTTTAAATTGTAACATAAACTCACTATTTTGTTTTTATTTAAGTTAAGTGCTTTTAGTACGGAATTTTAATCATTATTTGCAACATGATAGAGGTAAATAATATTGTTTTTAATAGCTTTGTTTTCAGTCAGCGGTACTGTAGCTACTTCTAATAAACAACAAGATAGATGCAAAAGAGGAATTCTACTGATAACAACCTGTATATATCGAAAATATGTCGTTTCTTACGATTACGATTTCCGTGTGATTATAACCTAGTAACATTTTCAATATGGCTCACCCTAGACAATAACAATGGGCATTCTTGTTAGAACACCATATCTTGCTATGTGCTTGCTATAGTTTTTACAATGTTTGTCAGTTACAAATAATAGTCTACAAATAATCATTGAAATGCATGTGTTGCTAATATATTCATGATAACATAACCATATATTTGAAACAGATTGGTTACATAAGGTGTGTATGTCTTATTGTTTATGTATAACAATAATAGTATATTTCATTTCTAATCTTTCAGATTTATTGTTATTTCTATAGTACACCCGTCATGTAACATAAAGTGAGTATTTTAAAACAATTTTTAGATGTGTATTCTTTTATCCAAATTTCAAAATGTGTTTAATATTTCAATCTCATAACTTTATAGGCATCATGGATCCGGTGTTAGATAATGAATGGATAGGTTTCAAGCAGGAACCTGTAGAAGAGATAAAAAATGTTGGTAATATTGTCCGTAGCTGGCAATCAAGGGAACTTGGAATTGTTCCCCCCAACAGCCCTTCAAACAAAACAGTCCTCGAAAATGCTGCTGAAGACATACTTGTTCGAAAACAACTTAATATTAGGGTGAGTTTCTTTTGATAACTAACAACAACAGCTACAAAATTTAATAGAATCCTAAAGCCAGTAAAAAATCAAGTTAAATTTTGACTGTAAAAGTAGAATAATACGAAGTTTCAGAGCAGCAGCTGCTTGAAAGAACTTAAAGTACTCATTATGCAGTATTATTAATCCCTATCCTATCATGCCTAAAGGGCCTTTTTCATCACTTTTTAATTTTCCTTTTTTATCCATAGTATGAAAAGAAATACAGCCAATAAATAAATTAGTAATTGATGGTTTGCTATGATTTATGGGTATCTGTGAAGTGTGACTCACAGGTAGAAAACAACTTATTTTGCCTGAACATTTCAAGTCCAGTAGCTTGTGTTAAGTAGTAAAAACAAAAAGCTCAAAGTTACATTTTAGATAAGTACCTACCTACCTCACACATCTACGTCTGTCAAGATGTTTGGAATTATGGTGGAATGTAGAAACTCCCATACATATATTATTTTCACGGTTTTTGCACTTGATACTGTTAAATTTTAGTGTTAGTCATAATAATTAATTTTATTTGGGTAATGCCTGTAATATGATAATTCATGTTCCAGTCATGTGACTTGCCAGGATATCCAAGATCAACGTTTTTAATGGTTTTCAGCCCTGATGGGTAAGTTGCCTTGTTTATTTATTTAGACTTTATTGTACCCACATACAAAAGTATGGTTGTTGTTCAAATTTTAAATGAGTTACCATAAAATTACTTAGATTTCCATTAAAGTAATTTTAATGGCAACTGACAACTAAATTCTAATTATTATTTTTTATTATTTGGTAAAAATTGGCCAGTTATGCTTTACTATTAAAATGTAAAATTAAAAAAGATGATGCGAATGACTTAGATTCACACTCTGCAGAATAGATATCAATAGCTCAGGATAGAGATAAATGGAGGGAGGAGAGGGAGGCCTTTGCCCAGCAGTGGGATCTAAACGGCTTCATAATAATAAAAAAGAAATTGGAAGAAAGAAATAAATTACTTGAATATGTAATTTTTTATAATCCTAATCCTAACTAATAATATAAATGCGAAAGTGAGTTTGTTTGTTGGTTTATTTGTTTGTTTTTTACCTCTTCACGCTTTGTCTACTGAACCAATCTTCCTGAAATTTCGCATACACATAGTTGGAAGTACGGAGAAGGACATAGGGTACCTTTTATCCCGGGAAAAAGCACAGTTCCCGTGGGAATTTCACGCGGGCGAAGCCGCGGGAAACAGCTAGTAATTAATAAATGAAAGTATGTGTATCATTTGAACTTGTTCAAAAAAATGTGATTAATTTTATTCATACGTTTCTTTCACTTTCGCAACAATAAGAAAGACATAAAGTAACTGCTATAGCAGTTCTCTGTCCACTAGTGTTAAGAACTTTCTCAGTTTTTATATTAATATTTCAGGACCAAAGTGGCATCAACTCACGGGAACCACAATGTTTACGTTTCCGAACTAGCCAGTGGGAAGCATGTGCGCATATTAAAAGGCCACCCTCGTACACCTTGGTGCATCGCTTTCCACCCTTCACACCCGCAGCTGATCGGCTCAGGCTGCCTGGGAGGACAAGTCCGCGTCTGGGATATTGAAAGTGTAAGATTCTCTGTTCATTGTTTTTCATGGATAACTTTATTTAACTTTTGAAAAGTGAAACTTGCTTTAATCTGTTATCATGATTAAATAATACCTTTTATTAATAACGTCCTATACACAGATATAGTTACACCAGTTACAGATTTTGTAAATGTATGTGTATACATTTACAAATGTTATACATTTACAAGTGTTAGAATCAGACAGACTTTACTAGCTCAAGATCTTATTACCATATATTGTAAATTATATAGATATTTTTTGCTAAAGTACAAGTTCAAAGCACAAATTCAAGAATTTTATTTAAAAACAACGATACCGATGCTAGGACACCTAGACTCCAACAGATAATATTAATTAATATTTATATGTAATAAAATGCCTTTTCTTAACTACTTTGCGCACCCGTCTGTCTGAACCAAAAAAAGAGTACTTCATGGTGTTTCCCGCTTGTGAAATCGCGTAGGTGACATAAAAACTATATATATAAAACATTAATAACACCAGAGGTCCCGGTTTGATCTCCGATCAGGTCAAGATGGAAAATGATCTTTTTCAGATTGGCCTGGGTCTTGGATGTTTATCTATACAGGGTGATTTTTTATTCGAAGGACATATTTAATCCTACGGTAGGTCACGCTAGCATATAACTAAAAAAAATATAAAATAATAAAAACACTTGTAAATAACTGAGAAAAACTTTGTTAAAGTTTCATGACAATTCTCCGAACATATGGATGCGTGCTGTTTCGACTTATTTAGGTAGGTAGGTACGATCCGTTTTTCCTTTATACCTGGCTAAGGACAGGCAAAAATACCTCGGTATGATTAATAGTTAGGTAGGTATGTGTTATTTTTTAGTCTAATAAGGACAAACGGATTACTCGTCACGTGTCGGTATCGTGTGATCTTTTCGCGCGCGCTCGGTGTCCATGTAAGCGTTATTTAATTGGATCAATATGCAAAAAAAAAAAGATTTTTTTTTCTTAACTAGTTGGGTCGAGAATCGAATACCAAATACCTTCCTTGAATATGTCCTTCGGATAAAAAATCACCCTGTATATGTATTTGTTTTGAAATATAGTATCGTCGAGTTAGTATCCCATAATACAAGTATCGAACTTACTTTGGAACTCAATCTGTATGATTTGTCCGTATATATTTATTTATTTATAATGTTGCCAGGGTGGTAGTGAAGTATGGAACGTCCGCAGTGAGACAGTGATAGCGTCCATCGCGTTCCACCCGCGCGAGCAGCTGCTGGTCATCGCGACGCACAACGAGCTTTACTTCTGGGACTGGAGCCGGCCACAGCCCTTCACCAAAGTCTCCACCAACAATTTTAATGAGAAAGTTCGGTAAGCATTGTCCTTGTCACAATTAATATTATAAACGAGCCGCGTCCTGTGGCTTCGCTCCCGTAGGAATTTCAGGATAAAAAGTACTCTGAGCTATTCCTGATATTTTTCTAACCGTATACCAAATTTCATCGAAATCTGTCTAGTAGATTTTACGTGATTGAGTAAAAAACATCCTCACAAATTCACTCAACTTTACGCATTTATAATAATAGTAGAATGCGAAAGAAAGCATATATATTTGTTTGTTACCTCTTCACGCACTAACAAATTAACCAATCTTCCTGAAATTTCACATATTCTTCCCATCACGAGAAAAGACCGCTGGTAGGGTGAGGAGGGGGTGAAACTTGCGCATGGGTACGACTGACGAACCAATCGCGCGCGCCGGATGAGACCTGCCCGACCCCCGCTTACCGTATAGACCGATATATCGCCTACTGCGCAGCTTAACCGCCAGCGATCTTTTTACGTGACGGTAACTATACACATAGTTAGGAATACTGAGGACATAAGGTACTTTTTATCTCAAAATTCCCACGGGGCTGGAGCCCTGGGGAGAAGCTAGTTGTTTTATAACATGTCTCTTGCAATTTTTTAAAATTCTAATTTTTTCTAAGGTTCTTGACAGATATGCCAGCCCCTTGTCATGACTCACTCTTGCCATGAAATTTAAAAAAAGTAAAAATGGAAAAATATATAAGGTTCTTTGCATCCCTTCTTTATAGAAGACACGTGACACAATATCCTAGAAATACAATTTTAGTATTTAAAGTTTGATTGCAATACATATAAACAAATGTTTTAAAATGTTACAGGTATGTGGCTTTCGATGGCTTAGGACACAAACTAATAACAGGAATATCCTACATACCGGGCGGTCCCCAAAGCTCGCATGTGCAAGAACAACAGCCATTGCGGCCCACGGCCAACACAAGTAGCAGCAGACGGGACGATCCCGATGACAACAATGACAGGCCGACTGATAACTCAGGGAACTCCGAAGATATTATGGCGAACTCGTATCAGAACTTGGTACAGAGATACGATAGCCTCGTGAGGAATTACCAACGGCTGTTCAGAGTGCGACATCGGCTCGTCAATATTAACACCCCTTCACCACCCAGTACAGTATGTATTTTTCATTTGTAGTTTTTTGACTAGATTCATAAATAGACGGATCGAAAAATTATATTAAAAATATTAAAAAATACAGTTCGCGTCTGCTTTTAATAGTAGCTACTGATGTTATATTTTCCTGTGTATTGTAAAAACTTAAAACCTTATTTAGGTGCCCATGTAAGAGTTTGATTTACAAAGAACTAAAAATACTTGCATATTGAAGAGAAGAATGGGACACTTCATCGTTTAACTTTACCCAACAAGAGCTTGTAAAGGAGTCAAAAACAATACGAGACCATTATCCTAAAAAACTTTCTGTACTTATGCCTGTCTGAAATTTTTATAACCAGCCGTTGTCCACAACTTCGTCTGTGTAAACTCTAAACCAGGGCTTGGTACCGATACCAAATTCTTATATCATCATCAACCAACAGCCTTCTGTGACCCACTGCTGGGTATAGGCCTTCTTCCGCTTCTCTGTCCGTCATCCCACTCCAGTTGTTGCCAGCAATATTCTTAACATCGTCTCATATAAATTACCGGTGCTTTCCGCTAGTTTATATGTAGAATTGGGTACCGGTAACAATCCCTGCTCTAAACTTGGCTTCAGACTAGCCAAAAAAATGAGAAGTATTGTAACATACTATGCGATTAAAATGTTATCAGTAGTTGTCATTTTTCATCTTGTCATTCGAAACTAACTTCACTATACTGTCTTTTTGTATGGTGTGCAATATTTTTTTTTTCTACTGACCGTACTTGCGTCAATGAGACCGGAGTGAAGTTTTTCTGGTCCGACCCAGGATACATACAAGAGCAATAATTGCAGTGCAACAATTTACAATCAATAATTGCAAGCAACTGTTGTTTAGACCATGCGAGTAAATTATTGCTTCAATTTAATTGTATGCAACAGGCAAGAAACTTGCACCGTCTAAATGGGCCTTTGATTGGACTGTAGACTCCTTGTACGTGAGAGTTTGAGGGCCGGTGACCATATAAAAAAAATACTCTTTGAGCCGGATTTTCAACGCTAGGGTTGATGACTGATAAACAATAGCTAAATTTTGTGTTTACTCTAAACTCTTAGTATTTGACAATAGCGCCCACCGGTCATGCTTATTGGCATGAGTGACAGACCGCGTCATAGCAGCCCTGAGGAAAGACTATAATACAAACATCTGGTGGAGGTGTGCACCCAGTCTCGCACCCCCTGAACACCCCCGCACACGTTCAGTCCTCAGACGATGGAAAAAAGAATAAATATGACATACCTACAAAAAATCGTGCATACCTAAAGCCGGCGTCGACAAAGGATTTGGAACAAATATGGCGGCCTGCGCATACTAATAATAGTGACAAAACATGGCAACCGGCCGCATAACTACTGTTTGTATAGATTGTTATGCCGGGTCTATTCTTTTCCTAAGTCTATGGTCCAGTCACTCACCCATTGTCGCAAGCGATTTTACGGCACACATGCTTAAGTGTCGCTTCTTTTCGCGTAGTGTATCTTTGTTACCATTTCGTACCTTGGAGGACCTGAATGAAGCCAACGATAGGACGGTGGCCAAATACTGATAAAAAAAACCTAATTTTTGACATTTCGACTCGAGATGATGATGAGTGTATTTTTACACGACTACGGCGAAGCGAAAAGGAGGGTTATAATTTTGACCGGTATGTATGTATGTATGTATGTTCATCTGTTCCCTCATAACTACTAAACTACTTATCAGAATTGGACAAATGAGGTGTCGTTAGAAGCGTCTTGGTTGTCCGCTGGTTATAGGCTATGTGACGTCATCTTAAATATGAAACAGCGCCCTCTAGGGGGCATAAAGTTATAAACTAAAAAATAAATATTTTTTTAAGTATGCCGTGTGTGGTATCAAATGAAAGGGCTTAGTTAGCACATTTCTCACTCATATATGTTATAAGCTTTTGCTTGCGGTTTTGCTTGTTTAATAAGTAGTAATAGGATTCTTATATATGATCTGCCCTTTACTTGATCACGAAATAGTATCGCCAAAATAATTTAAATAAAAATTAGTTCAAAAACTAAAACCCTACTACTGCACCCTAAAAAGCACGAAACAAGGAAAGCCGAGGTCGTATGTTTTCTATCCTAATAATACATAAAACAATAACATACGACCACGGCTTTCCTTTCGTGATTTTTATGGTGCAGTAGTTGGGTTTTAGTTTTTGAACAAATTTTTATTTGTTTGCTGTAGATCGACCGCGGCACGGACCCCATGGAGACGGACGCGTCGCCTCACCGCGGCGCCGCGCTGTGCTCGCGCGCGCCCGCCGACCGCAGCGACAATGGTACGGCACTTTACTTTGATCGCGTTGTCTATGTCCACCGGACATGTTTCACTTGAAAGGTAAGCTTTGTAGCTTGTTCGTAGAAACGTATTGGGCCATGTAATTCAGCCTTGCGCATCTCTCAGGTTAAAAAACGATCACGAGTGACACAAAAATTAGCCTCTGTTTCATAGAATTTTAATTATTTTTCGCCGGCGTATCATATTACACCCCTTTTTATATGGAAGGTCCCTTCTCTTATAACGTAGTGAATACATTATCTTTGCAGTTTTTTGAGAGAAGTAAACTTTGTACACGAAGCGCTTCTAACGAAGGTTACAATTCGATTTTCGGCAAGCTGAAGGGCTATAACAACGTAACGATGTGATCATCTAATAACTTCACTACTACAGTAGTTTAATGCCTAGATGTTTTTTTTAACTATAGTTTGAAATATAAATATTTGTTAGTGTAATCGTAGTAAAATCGTGCAATGAAAAGTTTTTTTTCCTTTGGACAACGACCCAAAAGAACAAGTTCGTAGATTTTGCCTTGCATGTATTAATAGATAGCGGTAAACATTGTCATCCTTTCTACTGGTAATCATGAATATGAGCAACATCTGTAAGGAACCACCGAGCGAAAAAAAAATCAACTGGTGCATACATTTGCAAGGATGCCAATGTTTTTGAATTCACCCTATATATAGGACATTTTAATTTTGCTTATCAGCAACAGCAACCAGCAGCCGGCGAGCAGACAGCGGCGACAGCGGCGGCGAGGGCAGCAGCAGTCGGTTGCTCAATCTCGACGTCTTGACCATAAACAGCAACCCCTCCAGGTAATTATGTCAAACTCGCCGCGCCCAAATCTCAAAATTTGATATGATATTCCCGATAACCCGTATACCATTTTTATCGAAATCCGTCCAGTAGATATTTCGTGATTGAGTAACAAACATCCAAGCATAGTTTTATATTTGTCTTTGAATTAAAACTAATTGATGGCGAATTAAATTGACGGAGTAAATATTATGGACGGAATAATAGACGGAATAAATATAGTGTAACCGAAACATTAAAAGTATTTAAAGTTTCGGTTACAAATGTTGCATCATGATATACTTGAGTACTTTATAGTTCTTTTAAATAAAAAAAAACATCGCCATACATCAAGCCATAAGTTTGAACAATTTCATTCCATACATTATCAAGTTGTAACTCCATCGTACTTCATTAAAAAAACTTGTTACAGAAATCAAGAAATGTCACCAAATCAAAGACAATCAATATTTGGATCAAGATCTTCAGCATTCCTGCCACTAAACGAAGCCTACCGACGCACTGTTCGCGCCGGAGAATCTTCTGAACGTTCCAGTAGACTTTTACCAAATCCGTTTTCTTCCACCAACTCATCTCCAAGGCCTCCGAGAGTATTCCCCGACGGCTTACAACAGTTTTTTAGAGATCTCGACAACTCATCCCGTACAAGCATTTTTACATCCTCAAGGCAGGACTCCGACCGGCCAGCCTTTGGACAGGATTTTGCACGCCGAAGACGAAATTCATCCCCATCCACTTCTCGAAGCAATCCATTGCTCCCTGACGACTCTCCTTCGACGTCAGCGCAACCAGCCTCCACCCAACACTCCGCCCGCAACACTCCTGCAACTTCAGGGTCGTCTACTAGGCCGACTATGACCAACTCATCGACGCAAATAAGCCCCTCGACTGCGCCCGTTGATGCTCAAAGCATTAACGAGAGTCTCGATTTAATACGCGACATATTAAGGGATTCCGGAACTAGACTGTTAAATTTGATCACGAATATGTCTTTGTCGACCCTAGCTAGCGTGGAACGGAATATGCCACGACGCGGCAGTGGGTCGCGACCGCATTCTGACGACAGTGAAGGCAGCAGTCGACAGCGGCCACCAGTCAGACCTCGTGTGCGATTATTTAGCTCTATGCTTATGCGACGAGACCTACTAGCCTCTAGTTCGGACTCTGATAGCGATCAATCTCTCGAAGTCAACATTTTTCGGACAAGAAACTCAACATTTCGAGAAGACGCGAGAGACGATGATCTATCAAACACAAATGACTCTACACCTGACAATGTTCCGCTCGCTACCGATCGGATGGTGTTCGAACTTAACAATGACGCTCGAGACGAGGAAGCGTCACAAGACGCGGGTTTCAATGTTTCTGTATCTAGATGTAGATTTAGAGTAAGAACCCAAAATAATTCCGCTGGAGAAGGCCCCAGCACGTCCAACGATAATGATGAAGTTTCTTCTAGCAGAACACAAAATAATTCTGAGTTTAATCCCAATCGGCCATCTACAAGTAGAGACAGTACATCTGCAAGTAGGGAAAGTGCATCGACAAGTAGGGATAATGAATCTACAAGTAGGGATAGTGCACATACAAGAAGCTCAGTTGTTTCCTCGGACGAAGCCTTCAGAAAAGTGAAGGGAGGTGTTAAAGCCTTACAAAAACACGCGGAACAGTTAACGAATATGTGGCTACGAGGTAATCGCACGACTATGCGTGAATTGCGCACCATGTGGGAGAACCTACGGCGGCGTGTTCTAGCGTTGCACAGGGAAACTGGAAGACAAGACATACCGAGTTATTACACTCGATCTTTACTAGAAAGATGCATGATGTTAACTGAAATGTCAGAAAGCATTAATCTCGGATCTAATAGAAATACAAGAACGAATCTAAGAAACGAAGACAGTAATAGACCCGCTGAAGATGCTCGTGACTCGTCTATGAACTCTGATAATCCAGGCACTTCAAACCAAAATGAAGTGAACACCTCAACTGGCAACACTAATGACAATAGACCAGCACCACAATCACAAACTCGCAGGTCGCCTCCCGTACGTACGTCCGGGTTCCGACCTTCCATGAGAAGAAGATTGCGACCAAATTTCAGATGGAGACAGGAAGATGAACTAAGGAGGCGATATCGAAATCCAACTTCCAATCGAATTATTGCCCGGCATATTGCCCGGCATGATTTTATGAGAGCTATTGAAATAAGCAATACTCGGCATGAGATCCGTATGCGTGCTATGCAAGTACTTTCCGTAATGTTCAACATGATGATGATGTGCCTGGAGGAGCGCGGACTGAGCCAGCTCATCATCGACATGCTGCGCACACTGAAGAAGGCACTAGCGCTGACATGTTTAATGTTAATGACGAATAGACATAACGGACGGCCAGGTAGTAATCAGACCCCTCCCAGTCAAAATGTAGATTCCCTCAATGTGGTTCGCATTCAAAATGTCGATCATACTGGTCCTGTCAACGTTGATGGTCCGGATGATCCTGCTTCACCCCGCGTACCCAGTGAAACAGAGGACAGCCAAAAAAAGAATGTCGAAAACAAAGCAACCGAAGAGCCTAAGCCTTCAACATCGCAAACCTTACCTTGTCCAGCGTCGCCTGCTCCAAGTAGAGCCTCACAAAGATGGAGTAACAGACTAGCCGTACAAATTGCTGCGGCGAATAGAAATAACTCTGCGACTGCTAGAACTAGACGCGATCTGTATTTGGAATGTAAAAGACTGAAAGCTTTACATAGAACAAACCCAACTGCTCACCCACTAATCAGAAAAAGAGTTTTGCCACCGGCGTCTACTTACAGAATACCAGCGCTGCGATTCTTGCCCAGTAGAGTTAAAGGTCCCGGTTTGATAACACCGAGGCCCAGACCTACAAACAATGACGAGCCAGTCGCCGGTCCGTCAAACGAGCCCCCTGCCGCTGAAAGCCAAAACCGAGAATATTCTCTAATGAATGAATTTGAGCACAGAGTGAACTTAATTCGGATAGCACACGCCCAAGCGGCTGGCTTGAGGTATGCAGCGCGGAACAGATTTAGGCGTCTTCAGACAATACGGCTGTACACCCCATCGTCAGTCCGGGAAATGTTTGCGCTTCAGACTAATAATTCTGATAACCAGCCAGGAAACCGGTCCCCTCAAAATAGTGCAGATTTGGGAGGTAGACGTACTTTTGCGGCTTATGCTCCAGTAACACCGCGCGGAGAATCAAATGCAAGGCCTCTTGATGATTTCCGTTCGGCGTTAAATAACTTGGCCATGCCGCTGATGCAAGTGAATGACCAGCCATCCAACTCGGAGGCACAAGGGCCGCAACCGCAAAGGTTTCCTCGGATACATGAATACTTGCAACCGATCATCCTAGCTCAGGTAAGATCTTTTTTGTTTTGTTCAAATCGTCAATGTCAGATTTTACTGGCAGGTTGCAAACGATAAGTTAATGGGGGATTTTCGAGACCCAAATTTAAAAAAAATTGTTCCAAATGACTTCATAGATGGCACTTAGTAAAAGGCGAGTCCATAGAAAAAGCAAAAATGCACGGGATTTTTTTAAAATAAGACTTAAAAAAATCTAAAAATTATCAATATTGTGATTTGTGCAACTGTCAAGTGATTTTTTTTTGCCTCTGGTTGACGAGAAAATGCACAAAATATAGGTACAAGCCTCGGCTTTCATAAAACACCATCCATTGAAGTTTTTTTTACGTCGATTTTCTTTTTCTTAATTTGACCTGTCAGAAAAACGCTCATTCCCGACATATTGCAGCACGTGGGTGACCAGTTGAAATATTCAGTATGACTTAACCTCACGTTAGTTTAATTTTTTTTTACTTTTTTAAAATCAAATTTGAAATTTATTATACAGTTTAGGTCATTATACAATCAAATAAAATATTTCAAATATAAAATTTGTCATAAAAATACACATCCTAAAATTTAATTACAACCCGCCCCTTAGCATTTCTGGTGCAAAGGTGCCCAGAACGCTTGCCGCGTCCGCGCTGAATCGCTATCCATCCGCTAGGCCATCCTTTGCACCAGAAATGAGCGGGCCACCAGAGCGGGAGTCCCCAGTATTTATATAGTTTTAATTATGTGATAAGTTAATTCCTTATTTGGAACTTAGAACGCCATGGTGGTGGATGTGGACGGGAACGCGGAGGGCGGTGGCGGGGGCGGCGCGGGGGGCGGGGGGGGCACGCCGCGGCGCATGAGCGGCATCGCGGGGCTGCTGGACGCCGGCTTCATCTCCGAACCGCAGGCCTCGCCCTGGCACCGCGTGCAGGCCTGGGACTTTACCACGGGGGATACGCCCGACATCGCTGATAGTGAGTTTCTGATGCGGTGTCACTTCGCTCTTACACTTATATTACATGTTCGGATAGCTTATCGCACCACAGCCGACCTACAGTTCAGTAGCAGTAAGAATCTTTGATTTGGTGGTGGATGTAGACGGTAACTTGAAGGGGAGGGGAAATGAGCGGCATCGCGGGGCTGCTGGACGCCGGCTTCATCTCCGAGCCGCAGGCTTGGGACTTTACCGCGGGGGATACGCCTGGTATCGCTGATAGTGAGTTTCTGATGGGGTGTCACTTCGTTCTTACACTTACATGTTCGGAATAGCTTTACGCTAAGGCCACATTAAAAGGAGCTTCGATTAGTGCTAGATAAGAGACATCCAGCTAGGCGCGTCGCTCGCAGTGTGACCGCTGCGATAGCGTGCCATACGTCTGTTTGCTAGGATCAATCACTAAGCGCGTCCCTTGGATCTGAGCACGAAGCGAGGCTCCTTGTCGTGTGGCCTTAGCCTTAAGGATGAATTAAGCTACACCGTGGCTGGGTCACTTTCAAACAATATGGCATACATTTTGTATGAAGCATGACATGCTTTTCCGTGCCGCAGCGTACGGCCTGGCCCCAGCCACGGTGTAGCGTGATCATTCTTCATTGTTACCAGAGCCGACCTACAGTTCAGTATCAGTAGGTAATTTATCTTCGATTTTGCGTTATTTAGTCGTAGTATTTATAAAATTTAAAATCATAACTCTCCCTTTATCTCGGCTCTATTATCTCTTAAAATATACCCAAATATTAAATAACATAACTTTTACTCTCATTATTGTCTACTGAACGAGTTATTAAATCCGCCGCACAAGTTTTTAAACAACTGAAGTATTGCTACAACTTGACTGAAAATTATCGAGGCTAACTTAAACTCTTATATACAGGATGTTACACAGATGCACAAAACATGTTTTTTTAGAATGTCCATACATTGCTCTAATAAAATAGAAATAAAAAAATTATGTTTTAATGTTTTTATGTAAGAATTTATTTCGCCACTGCTAGCAATTAAGTGTAAAATTTTGGGTTTTTCGTAAAATAAATGAAAAAATCCTAAAAAAAATCGATAACACTTAAATTTTCTCTTAAATGACTCTAAATGGTCTATACTAGCTTCGCTTTAAGGCTTTGTATCGAAGTACCAAACACCCTGTATACTGTATAATGTATATAACCTTTATGGTTTAATGCAAAATAGCCTTTATTCAATACTATTAATACTTGATTCTTAAATACCAGGCTCGAAGAATGTGGTGGTCCAGCGATGCAAGATTCACAACGACGCGAGCATAGACATTTCCAAAGACGGCCGGTTGCTGGTCGCGTTGCTGCCGGTTCCGCGATTTAGAAACACTAATGCTTGGCTTGGTGAGTTCCTACAAAATTATTAGTTATTTAAAAGATTTGCTTTGCACCGGAAACTTTATGGGGCGGGTTCTAATTATCTTTATTATTTGACTTTTAATATTTGACATATAAATTTTGTAATATTTATGTTATGATTTTAATAAAATCCTTACAGTTTCATTTAAATGATAAAAAAAAAAACAAAAAAAAAAAAAAAGATTCATATTGTATACGTATTATTACGGGCTACTGGTCCGTAATAAAAGCACCTGGTGACATTGATTAGACTTTATTCAGTACACTTCACTTAAAAGGGTTCCACACAACGCACGATGTCCAAATGTCATCATTTAGTTGTTCTCACTTGTATAACTTTGATGTTTCACTTGCGTACTTTTCTAGACGGTGGTGTTTTCGTGACAGTATTAACATTTTAAACGTGATATAAAATTACTTCATTAATCAGGTCGACTTTGAGAAGTGCTTTTTTTTCACACTACAAACTAATAAATTTTTTTCAATCGTATTTTATAATATTTTACTTCTTAACTTTTCCATAAAACCTTCAGCTGTACCAAATTTTAAATTCCACGTGCATTATGATTACAAAACATTTAAATGGTGGACTTAAAGCCAGAAACTTTTCTACCAGTCAACCAAGAGAAAAGATAGCATTTATGCTATTGAGCGAGAAAAGATGACCGAATTTATCCCAGGTTGAAAGAAACGACGAAGGACAGAGATGAGTGGAGAGAATTAGGAGAGGCTTTTGCCCAGCAGTGGGACGTAAAAAAAAACATCATCATCGTCAGCTTTCTGCTACCCACTGCTGGGTATAAGCCTCCCTCTGTCTACGCCAAGCTTCTCTATTCTGGGCCATCGCAATCCAGTTCTTGCCAGCAATATTCCTTACATCGTCGACCCACCTAGCAGCCGAATGTCCTACGCTTCGCTTTCCGTCTCTCGGATACCACTCGGTCACAGCCTTACTCCACCTTTCATCGTTCCTTCTTGCCAGGTGTCCCGTTCAGTTCCATTTTAGAGTTGCTACTCTAGAGAGTACGTCGTGAACTTTCGTTCGACGGCGGATCTCCGTGTTGCGAACTCGATCTTGTAATTTGATGCCGAACATGACTCGTTCCATGGCTCTTTGCGCAACCGCAAGCTTGTGCATGGTACCTTTTGTAAGAGTCCATGTCTCGGCACCGTATGATCGTGGGCAGAACACACTGGTTGAAGAGGCGGGTTTTTAAATACATTTTTTTTCTTTTTCCTAGCCTGTTGATATGTCCCACTGCTGGAGTAAGGCCTCTTTCTCCTTCCACAATAGGGTATTACACCATTTTTTAAAAACTATTTTAAATTAATCCTGAGATCGTAATGAACTAGTAGAAATTTTGTTAATTTTTTTTAAAACCGAAAATTGCCTTAAAATCTGTTTTTTATTTATGATTTTGAATTTTCGCGCGGAAACGCTAGCCGCCATGCTTTTTCATCTCGTGACGTCACTCGGTTAGTAAACAATACGACTGCGAAAGACCAAGTAATAAGATTCGTGAAAATAATGAGTTATCATTGGTGTCTTGTGCCTGAATGCAAAAATACAAGTGTAAAAACGCCACAAAAATTAACATTTCTCAACTCGGCAGAACAGAAATCGGGATTGGAGGCAAAAAATTTCGCCACCATTAAAGTATTAACCATTGGTAGATTTGTACTTTCTGCTTTCACAAAACCGTCTTCCATAGTGAAATAAAGGCTAGAAGTCTACAAACGTGTTAATAACTCGTAAATTTATCAAAATAACAGCGCACAACTTATTTTCAGTAGATTGTTTACTATCGGATTGACGTCACGGCGGGATCCAACATGGCGAATGGCGTTTTAGACATTTGAAAAACAGATTAGAAAAGACGATTTTTAAAATGGAATTATAAAATTAAAATTGCAATTTTATGAATAAATATCGACGTTTCTTGTTTACTTTTTTCGAAATCTATTATGAACAAACATTTTTATATTTTTTCTTACATAGTGTAAAATACCCTATTCTCTGTTGAGTGAAGCCCGCTTCACGCCTCCGCACTTCCGCAGATAACTATCGATGTCATCTCGCCATCTCATTCGCGGTCTTTCCCTACCCTATAAATAGATAGAAAAAAAAAAAACCCCAGGTGTTTACTCTCTGGAGTGGGGCCGGCTGGGGCATTGCCTGCACACGGCGGTGCTGGAGCAGAGCGCAGTGTCGGTGGCGCTGTCGCCGACCGCGCGCCACCTGGCCGTGGGGCTCGGTCTCCGCCGCATCACCAACTCACCGCGCGCCAGGAACAATGTCATCGCGCTGCTATACAAACTTGGTAAGTATAGTGTCGGTGGCGCTGTCGCCGACCGCGCGCCACCTGGCCGTGGGGCTCGGTCTCCGCCGCATCACCAACTCACCGCGCGCCAGGAACAATGTCATCGCGCTGCTATACAAACTTGGTAAGTACAGTGTCGGTGGCGCTGTCGCCGACCGCGCGCCACCTGGCCGTGGGGCTCGGTCTCCGCCGCATCACCAACTCACCGCGCGCCAGGAACAATGTCATCGCGCTGCTATACAAACTTGGTAAGTATAGTGTCGGTGGCGCTGTCGCCGACCGCGCGCCACCTGGCCGTGGGGCTCGGTCTCCGCCGCATCACCAACTCACCGCGCGCCAGGAACAATGTCATCGCGCTGCTATACAAACTTGGTAAGTATAGTGTCGGTGGCGCTGTCGCCGACCGCGCGCCACCTGGCCGTGGGGCTCGGTCTCCGCCGCATCACCAACTCACCGCGCGCCAGGAACAATGTCATCGCGCTGCTATACAAACTTGGTAAGTATAGTGTCGGTGGCGCTGTCGCCGACCGCGCGCCACCTGGCCGTGGGGCTCGGTCTCCGCCGCATCACCAACTCACCGCGCGCCAGGAACAATGTCATCGCGCTGCTATACAAACTTGGTAAGTATAGTGTCGGTGGCGCTGTCGCCGACCGCGCGCCACCTGGCCGTGGGGCTCGGTCTCCGCCGCATCACCAACTCACCGCGCGCCAGGAACAATGTCATCGCGCTGCTATACAAACTTGGTAAGTATAGTGTCGGTGGCGCTGTCGCCGACCGCGCGCCACCTGGCCGTGGGGCTCGGTCTCCGCCGCATCACCAACTCACCGCGCGCCAGGAACAATGTCATCGCGCTGCTATACAAACTTGGTAAGTATAGTGTCGGTGGCGCTGTCGCCGACCGCGCGCCACCTGGCCGTGGGGCTCGGCCTCCGCCGCATCACCAACTCACCGCGCGCCAGGAACAATGTCATCGCGCTGCTATACAAACTTGGTAAGTATAGTGTCGGTGGCGCTGTCGCCGACCGCGCGCCACCTGGCCGTGGGGCTCGGCCTCCGCCGCATCACCAACTCACCGCGCGCCAGGAACAATGTCATCGCGCTGCTATACAAACTTGGTAAGTATAGTGTCGGTGGCGCTGTCGCCGACCGCGCGCCACCTGGCCGTGGGGCTCGGCCTCCGCCGCATCACCAACTCACCGCGCGCCAGGAACAATGTCATCGCGCTGATAACAGAGCAGCAGTTTGTATAGACAAACTTGGTAAAGTATTCTCCTTCCGATCACTCTAGAGGTAATAGTAGGGCTCAGGGTATTTCAAATAGAAACCGCACTCGACGGAATCGAGTGCGACGTAATAGGACTACTTCAACACGTTCACACGGTACCACCCGGCGGCACCACGACATTTTTCTTCTTAGGCCCTTCACGTAATTTGAGCAATATACCACTCTGCCATTTTGTGAGTATCGCCCAAAGCCGAGGTTCGTTCCCACCTGGAAGACCTTTGTGCTGTTACTGTTTCGGCTGTATGGCCCTCGAGGCTGTCGCCATATTTCCTCCGGTGAAGCAGTAAAGGTCGACGTAGCGACCAACTGCAAGTAGGCTTCGATAAAAAAAGGTAACGTATAGTTTTTTTTTTATAACAAGGGCGGCAAACGAGCAAGCGGATCTGATGGTAAGCGATCACCGCTGCCTATGGACAACTGCAACACCAGGGGTGTTCAAGAAGACATGGACTCGTTTTATAAGGGTTCCAATATATCGGATTGGAAACACTGCCGCAGGAATTTGATTCCACAGTTCGGCCGTATGTGGCAAGAAGCTTAGATCCATGCATGATCTAGCCATATTAAAAAAAAATGGTTCAAATCTTTAAAATTCTAATACACCGCGTTTTGGTTTTTCTTTCAACCCTCATTGGTATTATTGTATAGAAGACTCGAGTAGCTCCAGCCTGTCGCCGATCAAGGAGTTGGAGCAGAACTGGGCGCACAGCCTCACCAGCCTCAACTGCATCCGCTGGGCGCCGCAGCCGGGCCAGGGGCTCGTCTACGCCAACAACACTGGCCAGCTCATCATCATGAGCTAAGCTCCTCCTTTTATAAACTAATAGACTGAGAGGTCACGAGAATTTTCGTAACGATCAGGGGAACGGATAGACTTGCTTTTATGGGTCGTAGAATAGTCCCCTAATGTGATGAGTCGGTCTGCCGGCTCTCAGTGGTTGCCAATACGAGTTACAGGGCCTGGAAGGGGCTTTATTGTTGCGATAAAGAAATGATCAGAGAAATGGTTATTTTTAGTACATATTCAAAGTATGCCATCTCCACATGTGAAACAAGTTGGTCTGCCGAAAATTCTTGTGACCTCTTAGACTATAACAGCACACGAATAGATAACCCTTCATACAGATAGGAAGCTCTCTGTCAATAAGGGCTATCGCGTTCAAATCTCAGACGAAGGAAAAAGAATAGACATGACATACCTACAAAAAAAGCGTGCATACCTAACACAAAGGATTTGGCACAAAGATGGCGGCTTGCCGTAGAGCTGCGCGTACTAATAGTGACAAAACATGGCGACCGGCATAACTACTGTTTGTATATAGATTGTTATGCCGGTTTCTTTTTTACTAAGTCTATAGTTCAAATAGTCATCATCCAGACATCTGTCAGATGGTACAGTCAGGGGCAGGTAAAACCGACCCCTACCTCACCGAATCCTATCTCAAGGGGGTCAGATTTATCTGCCCCCGACTGTACAACAATGTCGATGTGTCAAATTCAAATGACAGTATTGTATCATAGACATGACCATATTCGCTATAGCGCCAACTAGTGAGCGAAAAATACGATATAATTGTCCTCTAACTGAGCCAGTGCAAACCAGTTTGTACTCTGGCGACGCGTACGTGAACCATCGATGAGACGTCACGCACACATCGCCGCGCGTCGTGTGAGTGTTCCGTCCTCTCTGTTGAGATTATCTACTCGTGTGCTAACAGTCACTGCCATTTACTTGACCAACGTATAGAGTCGACAAACGGTCGCCAGTTTCCGATACAAGTCTGCTATTGTAGCAAATTACAGCCGATCGTTATATTCTCTTTAATGTACATTTAATACTAAGCTCAAATTTTACGTTAAGCTGACGTGAATTCTTACGATATGAACTGCTAACTTTACGTATCGTAAGCTGTTGGCGTGGCCGTTGCATTCAAATGCAAATATATAAATCTAAGTGATTCCTAATATTATGTGTCATGAATCAGATTGTGTCATCGAATTTATATAAACTTTTATGTGTGGTCTCCTAACAATTTGAAGAGTTCCTGACAAATTAATAATATTAAAAAATAACTTTAGTGATCTCAAATATGTATCATAGGTGAGCAAGTAATTGAACTGAAATGAAAAACCATTTTGATCAGTTCATATGCTTTGTGAAATGTAGACTGAGATACAAAGACTATGAAAAGTTTGTCAGCCCCCTGATTGTCATAGATACATTCATTGTAAATATTTAGATATAGCAAGGAAAAATAAACGATCAAATGGTGAAACCACTATAAAATTGATCTTGATGTTGACAAAATGTTAACTAAAATTTCAGTTATTGCTTACAGTGGAGACGTTAGTTACAACGTGTATAATATCATATTCACAAAGCAAAATACGGTAACACTTTTATATAAATGTTGTTAGCGTAATAATTTCCGTAATACATAAAATATTAGCTTCCATAACTTGAGTGCAGCTTGTTTTTGCCAGACATGCAAAATTTCATCCCCTTAAAATAAATATTACTCAATCCCTTTATCAACTGTAACAAAGTACTTTAAAATCTTTCAAATCAGCCGCCTTTACAATTCAATATCTTTAAATTAGTTTTACGTAATATGTAATATCAAATTATATAAGTCTTACTTGAAAGAAAATATTATTAAAATATTTGTACTGAACTTCAGAGATTTTAAGCCTTACATCACTTCTGTAAAAATATTAAAAGCTAAAATAATATTTATTTGCCATAGTTTTCATAAGTAATTCTTAAGGAATGGTTTGAAACTACATATTATATTACAGCTTATGAATAAATATAGTTATGAAATACATCAGAATCTCAGTGTATGTTACATTATGGTATAGCAATATAGCGTGGTGTGTTTCATTACAATGTTTTCATAAACATAATTAAGATATAATAAATCCACATATATTAAAATATTATTAGTTAATTTAACACCAATGTAAGTGATAATCAAAATCAAGAAACTTAAAAATAATACGCCCCTATAAAATATTTGTAATATTTACTTTGCTATTATGTAATAAAAATATTTTTATGAGTGTTGATCAGGGTAGAATGTTAATAGTACGACACAGCATTTTACATTAATTAAGGAGAATATTGAATAAATCTTCAACGGATAATGATGAAATGAAAAATGCTTTGCCGCAACCTTGCCCGAAATTCGCTGAAGTACGTGCGCGTTTGAAACCTGTATGTTATTTACTTCGCTAGTTTTAGTTTGTTTTTCGCCCTTTGGTTATAAACTTAACATTCCGGGTATATTTAACATTTCACGTTTCTGTATTTATCCGTTTAAATTTTTCCGATTAATATACTTTCTCAATTCTTTATTCATACATATTCTGTAATGGGTCCTGAGTCCGCTCAAATGGGAATTTTGGACTCGCCGATATTAATTATACATTAGTAGGTGGGCTTAAAAATGACTTGTACTCTTAAGACCCGTTTAGACAATGCAAGTTTCTTGCCTGTTGCATACAATTAAATTATAGCGATAATTTACTTGCATAGTCTAAACAACAGTTGCTTGCAATTATTAAAAGTAAATTGTTGCACTGCATGCAATTATTGCTCTTGTATGTACAAGAAACTTGCACTGTTCAAATGGGCCTTTATTATTAATTGTGAAACCAAAGGAGAAAGTTTGTTTATAATGCACACATTTGTGATGAACTTTCTACGAATTTTGATATTCCCGACACTTCATTTATTTTACAATTGATAACATTAACTTAAGCGGACAGTGAGATTAGGTTAAAAATTATTTTCATATATTTGGTTCTTCCATTATTTTAACAACATTAACTTTGTAATATATTTTGTATACAAGACGTCTCTTTTATTTATGTGGTTTGCTAAGGCAATATGTGAAAAGCTGATAAATGATTTATTTAGGTAATTGTATTTAGCCCTTTAAAATAGGTTTCAATGGTATAATTTAGTTGTAACAGATTCGGTACCTAATGAGTTATGTTTAGAGACTGAGATTGTTTCTATCAGGGTAATATTCAGTTTCGTTTCGATTAACGTAAACCGTGAAAAAGGACACGATAATATAAAATATGTGCCAAATTCATTCATCGTTTTACCTTTTTCTATAGGAAATTTGTTTTATGAATCTCTCTTCTTCGTTAGTCTTTATTTTTATGACACTTGCCCGCGGTCTTTCACCTTTTTTTAAAATGTCTTACTATGTCTCAGTATTTTAAACTATGCCTAATTTCAGTAATCTCTATTAACTAGTGTTTATCTATTTCCAAAAAACCTATGCCCTCAAAATATTACCTTATCAATGGTACGAGCACGTTAAAAAAAAACTTAAGTTAATAGTTACTCAATGAGTGACAGAGACGACGCTACAAAAATCCAAAACAACTTACCTCATAGCTCGTGCATTTTACATTATAACTCTTTTATTGTATTGTGACTTAACCACGCCTAAAACGGTGCGCAATATTAAGGTACTAATTTATTACAATATTCGACAAGAATTAGCGTGCAATTAACACTGAGATGTCAAATCCTAACTTCCTAACTAATATTATAAATGCGAAAGTAAATTTGTTGGTTTGTTTGTTACCTCTTCACGCTTTATCTACTGAACTAATCTTCCTGAAATTTTGCATACACATAGCTGGAAGTACGGAGAAGGACATAGGGTACCTTTCATCCCGGGAAAAAGCACCGTTCCCATGGAAAATGTACGCGGGCGAAAGCTAGTCTCGAATAATGTACAGTCAGCTGCAGAGAAATGAGATAGGATTCGGTGAGACAACAAACCTGGCGATTATGTACAGTATACATAATCGGGAAAAACTTCAAGCGAAGTTGCATCTTTTGACTTCCTCGATACAGGCGAGGAAGTCCCTATGAATCCCCAGCTTGTAAGCTCTCTGCGATGTTTACTCTGTAATCAATCTTGTAGCATGTAATATTTTTCATCTGTAGGTATGTGCAGTCATAAGGTTTACTTAGACCGTACTAACTGCGCCCCAAGGCTCAGCTCCCCTGGGAATTTCGAAATAAAATATACAGGTCCAGTAGTTTTTTCGTGCAACAGTAACATTACTAAAATTTTGTCTTCTTGGCCCCACAGACACCTTATAGCTTTTTTTTCCTTAAATATCCTATGTACAAGCAGACCAGTTACAGTTTTATTGTATGTATAGAAAAGTTCGGTACTTCATGGTTTATTATTGTGTCCTTCTTCAGATGGTTAGTGAAGTGTTTTAATTACTGCATTAATTAATGTACAGTTATGATAAGGTGTACAGTTAATGATAAAATTATGCTTCATCTATTAAATACATAAATACATTTAATAGCATAATTGATGTTTTATTTACTTGCATTTATTCACTCCTGTTACTGCTGGCGACATCGACAGCGTAACACGATTTGCTGATTTCGCTAGCAAAAATCCATATATGAATTTTATTATAATATACTAATATATACAACGACGGTCCATAAGTTCCCGCATAGACTAAATAATGATGACGTACTATTTCGTCATACTGTTTTGTTTCGCATAACTCGGTGTTGGTTGGATATTGAATCGCCTATTACCTATTATTACCTATTATTTTATTTTTCAAATAGTTGGCATAACTTTTGTTTACAAGTTTTGGGGCTGGCTCAAATCAACTCAATCTGTGCGATTGAAATCTGTCTGTGCATTGTGTATTTATTTATTATATTTATATTGGAAGGACTGTGCGACCCGAATTGCTGATTGATGCGCATCCAGGCATTTGAAACAGAGTCGTAAAATGATATAAATATTTTATTCGGTTTCCATATAATATAATTGTAATAATGATGTGACAAAAAATCATAACGTACAAAAATTTTGACAACTTATATGTCTATAACACATTTAAAACAATATAATCGAGTGAATTTTGGGATCTATTACAGATTGACTACGAAGCATTTATGTAACAAATACTAAATACTTATATTGTTACAGAAACAGGCTGAAAAACGACACAAATATGTATCAATAATGACATGCGAATACAATGCTATATTACCAATACTGATAAATATATATTTATAAAATACTTTGCTTCACGTAACAATATATATAATTCTGATGGTGATTCGGAATACAAAAGAAAAAATTAGAACATAAAGTTTTGATAAAAATGTTGTACATTAATATATACAAATCTTCATTATAGATCTAGGACTCTTGATATTTTCCCTTCGAAAAAGCTCTAAACTTAAGGATAGTAGGCAATGTGACAAAATATATTTCGATTGTGACTCCGGCGATGTCACTAAACACGTCATAAAACTAAAATGGTTTTAACAACTTACAAAGGATATAAGTCAAACCATAAGTAACACTAATACCTACATATCTTTATTAAAAATGTTAATTTGCTCGTAGCACAAATATACTCTCATCCCTGACTCATCACAGACCAAATGTAAAATCCATTTAGAATTCCAATGTTTCTACTGAACTCTGTCTTTGCCGCACAACACCCTCTGGTGACTTAGAAGCATTTAAATATAATAGCATCTATAACTAACTTCTTGTTGAGGAGGAAGTGGCGATAAATGAAATGCAATAAACGTTAGTGTTCCACGGGCTTGAGCTCTTTGATTTGTTTTATAAGGTAAGCCTTCTCGTCGTTGAACTGCTCGTCTTCGGAGCGGTCCGTGTGGAACTTCGTGAGGAAGTCCACCAGCTTGTCCTGGTTCCTCAGCAGGATGTCCAGGATTGGCTTTGGTTTGTTTGGATTGGCTACGAATACCTGAAAACAACATGAAATTGTTAAATAAAACGCGATTCAAAAGGCGGAATAAATAAACAGCTTGCAGCTTCAACTAATTTAAAAAACACGAAGTTACCCATCATAACATCGATCAATCTACACACACTACTGGTCGGACTACTATCGATGTCAGTAAATAAACAAATAACTAAATACCTAAACAGACTTAAAAAATTGGCATGTTCAATGATATGACTTTTTTAATGCACTTCTCCATCAAATTGTAGACATTTTACAAGCATTTGCATTGTGGAGGTGGTCTAATGGTCTGCTGCTACTTTGACAAAGGTTTATTTAGAAAATAAGACAGGTATTGCAATGAAAATAACAATATAATAGATATCATTGAATTTTATTATGTTGTTAATAACTTACTTATTTTCTGAATAAACCTTGATCAAAGTAGCAGCCACAGGGCTGTATGTATACTTAATTACTTTTCGACTGTACCATGGAATTATATTGTAAGAAAACAAAGCCAACATATTCAAAACTAGCTGCGCCACGGGGCATCGCTCCCGTTAGAATTTCGGGATAAAAAGTACCCTTTGTACTATTCCCGGTGTTTTTCTACCCGTGTGCCTAATTTCATCGCAATCCGTCCAGTAGATTTTACGTGATTGAGTAACAAAAAAACACAAACACTTGCATTCATAATATTAGTAGGATAAACATTAGATGACAGAGGGGGGGAGAACAAAACCTACAGGCTAGTCAAAAAAAAACATTAGATACCTTAAAAACATGGAAAGCCTCGAACTGAATATTGCGGGACTTCTCTTTTAGCATGTTCATCATAAGTTTGAGGTTGTCGGGGTTTGTGATGTATCTCGTCATGATGGAGAAGTTGTGTCGGTCGAGCAGCAGCTCGCCGAGCAGCTTGAGGCTCTGCCGCCGCGTCACATAGTTCTCGGAGTTCAGCAGCCGCTGGTAATGGCTGAACACTTTGTCATAGTTTGCTTCTAGGAACTCCGCACATAACATTTTGTGTCGCGTTAGCAATTCCTGAAATATAAGATGTTATAGTTATATTTATATTCAATTAGCTTTTGAATTAAGCCCGTCACAGATTTAGCTATAATATATATTTCTATGACGTCACCAACCTATACCGTAATTTATATTATTGCATTTAACTATATATTAAGACCATCAATTAAATTAAGGCAAAATATATTTTATTAGCTTTTGCCCGCGGCTTCGCCCGCGTGAATTTCCCACGGGAACCATGCCTTTTCCCGGGATGAATGGTTCCCTATGTCCTTCTCCGTACTTCTAACTATGTATGCAAAATTTCAGGTAGATTGATTCAATAGATGAAGCGTAAAGAGGTAACAAACAAACAAAGAAATAAATAAACAAACAAACTCATTTTCGCATTTATAATATTAGTTAGGATGATATATCACATGTACAGTCAGCAGAGAAAACTGACCATATGGTCCTGACAAAATACGATTTTTTTTTCACCTAAGTACCTACGCTTTTTTGATATACATTTCACTTACAGCTGATATGTATCATCTTCCTACTTTGGCTGGATTAGGAAGCATTTAAGGTACGAGTATATATTTAAGATATGATGTAGATATTATTATATCTATTATGATATTAATTACCGTGAATCAAAAGGTATCGATTCCATTTACGGGACAACCATATCAGTTTCCTACACATATGAGTCATTAATGCGTGGCGGCTGCAATGAATCACAAAACAATTGATTCATAATTAAAATTTATAATTTACTTTTACTTAGCGTTTAATTTGCTTGCTCAGGGCAATCTCAACAACTGCAAGGATGTTGATACATGATTGGTACTCAAATAGTAAGAATCAAATACTTTTAATATTTTTTTTAATTTTTTAATAATTTAGGCCCCAATTGAATAAAAGAATAGTCACACAGATAACCCCAAAGTACATATTGACTCAATCAATCAATTAATTCAGGAACTTCGTTCTTCTTCTTCAGTATTGACTAAGTAGGTATCTATAAAATGCTCATTTTGGTTATCAATAAAGAGTAAAAAATCAATCATCAATAAATCAAAATCCAATCTATAGATAAGGGTTGTGACTTGTGACTCCGAGCATTCATATAATGCAGATGCATTATACCTACACATCATTTAAAGGACGTTTTTTATAACAGATTTTTTAATGTCGAAAACAAAACAAAATACGATAATCTTTTTCATACTTTCACATAAAAAATAACAAACTATGTATATTTATAAAATTACAGATGCAATAAATATGTAAAAGATTTGTAAATCCCTTTCCGGTACATTGTAAGGGTAATATGATAAACTCTTAATAGATTCTTTTTCGAGGATACGTATATTACTTAATATACGCATTTGTTATTCACTGACACAAATAATGTGCATCTAAAAAGTATATATAACATACCTTAAAAGTAGAAAAGGCATCTGAGGCAATATCAAAAGTTGAAACTTCTACGTAACGGAAGAAATTATAAAAATCGTCCGAGTACAACATGATCTTTGCCAGCGCCTCATATCTAGCACACTCCCGGAGCATGGTGCCACAGTTTGAAGCTATTTCTTGATGTTCATAACTGCAATAAAATAATGGTTTATTTTTAATGGTTTATTTTGATAGTTTATGGTTTAACTGGCAGATGTTGTAGTAACGCACATATTTTAAACATTTTATTCACCAGATTGATGCTGCAATCAAAATGTTAATCCATGCCAAATTATATCTATGCACTTATAGTCTCCATACATAGAAAGGTTTTTCTTATTAATTTAATAAGGCAAAAATATCAATATATTTTACAATTCATATTTTTATAAGACTGGGACTAAATGAATATCCGAAATCTGAATAAATGATATCTGAATCTCCATTCCATCAGATAGCCCACTATTCAACTAAGCGTGGTCTTCGAGTCTAACGACTCTTGGCTCTGTCAACCCCGTAAGGGGTAAAGACATGATTCTATGTATGGGACTAAATGGAATCAATTTGTTTTTACCCTGACATCATCCATATTAGTAGATTAAATAGATTTATAGGTGAAATTTGGTATTACAGTGGCACATAAGATTAGGAAACCGCCAGCATTAAATAAATAAGATATATGTTATTTACCCAGACATCAAAGTGAAGAGTATCTCTGGTTTGGTGCAAATGTACTCAACTGTTGGTGATCTAGTGCCAATTTGACGTCGTAACACATTGTTGAACACTTGTGCCACATCCTTCTTGCCCTCAAAGTCGATTCGATTTAGGTTCTGTGGAAAAAAATCATATCTTATGATATATTTATGGACTATGTTGTGCAACAAGTTTATATCTCTAAGCTCTAGTATCAATATAGAAAAATAAGCAATATCAGCTCTTTCTGCTAAACAATCCTCAATTGATACATAGCTCTCAGCATAGCATAAATTATAAATAAAAAATAATAATAAATATATACGGACAAATCACACAGATTGAGTTAGCCCCAAAGTAAGTTTGAGACTTGTGTTATGGGATACTAACTCAACAATACTATATTTTATAACAAATACATATATAGATAAACATCCAATACCCGGGTCAATCTGAAAAAGATCATTTTCCATCTTGACCCGACCGGGGATCGAACCCGGGACCTCTGATGTGGCAGTCCGGCGTGATGACCGTTGGGCCACGGAGGTCGTCGAATTATGCCAGCTTCTTCTCTTTCCGCACAGATTGTAAAAGTCAATCAGGGAATGGGTTTGGGTTGAATTGGTTTATAAACTTGGGATTCTTATCATAGCTCTGTCTACCCAGTAAGGGATAAAGACATGATTTAAATGGACTAATCTTGAGTACTAGTATCCCAATTTAATGTATATTTGTGTGTGATAGCCAGTATAATTATACAAGAGATGTTAATAGATTAGTATAGGCTATTTATCTATCCTGAAACTCCCATAAGAGTAGCCTGCTTGAAAATAAAATTGATGGACACATGGACAACATGACATTTATTCACAACAAATATTAGGGATTAGATAAGTTGAATCAATATACTTACAGTTGTTGTTAGTTTAATTTAGTGTCAATAAATACATAGGTGGTCACTTTTTAGATAAGAATTCCAATAAAAATTAAATAATTTCGCTATCATAACTCACTTTGGCTATACAATGAAGAAAATGTCTAATTAAGTTTACCTGAATTAGAAGCAACAGCAGATTTGTATTATAAAGTTCTTGTGCCAACTGTGCTACAATGATATCCGTTTGTGGCTCTGCATCCGAGGTGCCATAGAGCATGTTTTTAATCAGAACCTGAAGAATAAACAAATTATTTTGAAGCTATTGGCTAAGGTCCATATCATAGGTCCATATATATACAACTAGCTTTCGCCCGCGGCTTCGCCCGCGTGAATTTCCCACGGGAACCGTGCCCGGGATGAAAGGTACCCTATGGCCTTCTAACTATGTGTATACGAAATTTCAGGAAGATTGGTTCAGTAAATAAAGCGTAAAGAGGTAACAAACAAATATAAAAACAAACTCACTTTCGCATTTATAATATTAGTTAGGAAGTTAGGATTATAGTAGTTATATGAGAAGACCAGATCAATAATAAATTTGTATGCATCAAGTGTCAATATTAACCAAACCATCTGAAATTTAATGGAGTTGTATTGTTTCATTAAAGAGTTCAATACATGATCATATCAGCTCCATGTCACAATAAACACACATTGTGATCCAATTTATGTACATTCAGGTCAGTGTGATCTGAGTTAGATTGAACTTGCTTAATTTTATTACAGGCAGACCCAAAAACATATTAAACTAAGTAAATAAAAGCTTGGAAAAGAAGTAGCTTAGTAGGCATATTGTTTCTGCCCTCAACTACATATCTACTAAGTTTACTGAGTTTCAGAAAAATTACTTAATGGTTTGTGACAATATTTAATGAAATACACAGCAAACCTTATTTGTATACTTGTATAATATTTTATTTGAAATACAAAAAGACAACAAAAACTTTATCCAAAATGTAGTATAGTAATATTTATAACCAATCATATTAAAGTAAAATAATTTCACAAATATTGTCAGTTAATTCGTCATAGCATCCAAGCAAAACACTTAATTCTTTACACTCAAAAAACTTACCAAATTTTTGCTCACATCTTCTTGAGCTTTCTCAGCTTTCTTATCGCCTCTTTCTAATGCAGTTACTGCATCTTTTAAAGATCTCACAAGCTCCGCTGGACTCTTCTGAGACTTACCAAACAGAGGCATAGTATTAGTGTGTTCGAAAGGCTTCAAAGTAATTCTTTCTACATAAGATTGTACCTGAAATCAGTAGATACGCAAAACAGGTAGAGAATACAGTTAAAACGACCACTTGGGCTTGATATTCACGAGAACGTAAGAAAATGAAAATGAGATTTGACAAATTTATAAAACCTTTGCCAACCTGGCTTTGTGTCACTCAATCTACGTAATTTTATGTTTAAATCATTTATATCAATTATGTTAAACGCAAAACCACAAATATTACGGAATATAACTCACTTTCAGAATATTTTATTACAATTTTCCCTAGTAAGACAGACCACAGACAGGCAAAACGAACAGCTGTGATGTCAATATGAATATTACCAGCATAGAGAAAATAATCTTACCAGTATAAAAAAATAGTGTAACCAAAATAAAATATACTTTTTTTTGTCAGCGCATTAGTTTATTTTTTGTGTCCCACTGCTGAATAGATCTCTTTTCCATGGAAGTAATAAGTAAAGTACTTGTACTTCCATGTCCCTTTCTCCTTCAAATACCGAAAAAAAAATTCAGGGACGTCATTTTTTGCGAATGTCTTTTTGTTACTATTTCACGGCGGAAGTCCTTGTTGCTCGAAGTTGAAATGCCGCGGCGTTTCAACTTCAACAAGGACTTCTGCGCGCGGTCTATGCATTTCAAAGTTTTTATGAAAAACATAAGACTGCCGCGGACAACAACTAATACTGAATTATTTTTCTCTGAAAAATTCTTAAGAATGAAATTTCTTGAAAATTTTCTCAGGAATGAAATTTCCCAGGAATAGGGGAAAAAATGCATTTCCCATCAAACGATTTTCTTGAAAATTTTAGTGATAGTCACAGAAATATTTTTTTTTCTATTATTATATGTCTGTGGTGATAGTCTATCTTCTTATTTTAAAGACGGCTTCAAAAAGAAATTCCCTTTTTTTTAAATATTTCTGGTACATATAGCCTGACCAGTACCGCAAGTCTCAAACTTTACGTCTGATCAATCATATAATCGCTTGAAATTGAGATAATAGCTTGCAATAACTTACTTTCTTTTCGTGGCAATTTTCTTGAGGCGATATAATATGCAAAATCCTTAACTATCACATCAATAATGAACCAAAATATCATATTAACAAACTATAAACACCAATTTCACCGTTTTTAATAAAAAATAGAGGCCGCAAAGATTTTATCGAGCATTCATAACCATATTTGTAAGTCTGTCCAATGTCAATTTAGGCATCTACGGTTTTAGCACAGAATTAATATAAGTATGGTTTTAGCTAACAATACAATCGACGAATTCTATCGGCCTCATATGAGCCGCCGATAACTGTAACCACAATTGCGATACAAGTAAATTCATAGTATTTTTATACTTTCACGTGTTTTGGATTAGTTTTTATTTCATTTTATTGTTTTTTTGATTATTTGGCACTTATAACATTATCTTAATGCACATTTCCATGAAATTTTAACAAATTTTTAAATTACGATGTTAGTACTAGATGACAGCACTGATGAGCACTGTAAGTATTTCCTTAAATCGCCCCGCGCGGCATTCGATTATCTCCTTCCAACTGACGGTTTGGGTTGCGAGTTGCGACCAGCCAATTACAAGAGAGAATCTGTTCGCTCGCGCCGTTGCACAGTTAACCATACCGAATAATATTGTTCGCTAACTTAACTTTACCGGACTAGCAAGTTATACTGTTTTCGTTATGGTAAACATTGGATTCTAGTTAAAGATAGCTCTAACCACGTTTGGGACGAGAAAAGTTACCATTCTAAAAATGTTTACCAATTATGGGGAAATGGGGAAATTACCCTAAGCGATTTTATGAGTGCAATATTGTACCTCTGTTTTTATTATTACCTAACAATATTATTTAACTTTGCTATAATGAGTGTTGGTTTAATTTTAATGCTGATTTATTTAAAAAAAAACGGGCGTATTAGTTTTAGTTTCTTTTTCTTGGTAATACTTACGGTGAATAGTAAAAGTTTTAAAAAGTGTTGGTTTAATTTTTATGCTCATTTATTAAAAAAAACGGCCGTATTAGTTTTAGTTTCTTTTTCTTGGTAATAATACGGTGAATACTAGAAGTTTAAAAAAATCACAAATACTGATGGTATTTTATTATGGACATAGGCTTTATATTATTCCGTCCGTACAATAAAATTTTACATAGGTAGTAATGGAATTTTCAAATTACCTGCGAAAAAAGTTTTATGTTACAACAACTTAAGTTTTTCTTAGGGTAGGCAAATGGTGTTCTCTGATGACTCTTTATGAACGCTGTGCAATGAAACCATGCTTACTGCAAAAGTGCATGCATGTACTTTGTCCGATTTAAATGTACCTAAATCATAGAGATGAAGAATCAATAAAAAAACAAATATTATTTCAATGCATCGTTTGATATTAAAATCAAATCAAACAAATCGGTGCATTGATATAAAAGAACGACTTCTATTCTAATATATCAACGTCTTAAATCTGAGTGAGTGACATAGACTAAGTAAACAAGCTAATTATTATTAAAAAATAAAAACACGATCGACAACTCACATAGCCTATGTCACTCGGAGAAATGCGAGGAAATAATTATGTTTAGCTGTTCAGGACTTATGGTGGAATAAAGAAACTTACATACATACTTACATACGTGAACCCTGAAAACATAACACTCTTGTTTTGGTCAGTCGTGTAAAAAGAATAGACCCGGCATAACAATCTATATACAAACAGTAGTTATGCGGTCGGTCGCCATGTTTTGTCACTATTATTAGTACGCGCAGGCGGCCATCTTTGTGCCAAATTCTTTGTTAGCGCCGGCTTTATATGTGCACGATTTTTTGTAGGTACGTCATCATGCATATCTTTTCTTTTTCTTTCGTCTGAGGTGAATGAGCATTAAGTTCTCGTATTTTCTTTTTACTATTATATTTGACAGTAGGTACTTACTACATTTTGCTATATAAATTAAGACGCAAAAATTCTATTTTTCGTTACGTCGATTTCAGAACATAGTTTAGTAAAATAATTTTCAATTACTGGCAACATTAGGACAAATGACACTTCTTGTCACTCTAAATAATATTGCTATCGTTTATCGCTAGAGCTATTGTATATCGGTTAAAATAAGATCCCGACTTGCATTTTGCGCTAAAGTAAGGTCATTGGCGTTTCACCAACGAAATCTCAGTAAAATCAAGTGTATATTTGTAGAGACTTCCACTGCAGGAATATAACCCTCGCTATATTGCGGAAAATCAATAGAACTAATTTCTTACACTGGCAACTAATTTAAAAACCTCTCTGTCATTTCTCCCGTCAAAGTTTTACTTTCGATCAAGGGCGGATCCAGTATTTTCATTTCTATGGGAAGAGCACCGTTTTCGTTCTCGAGAATATTTCCGAGAATTTTTTAAGGAAGTTGCAGCTTGTTCTTTGACAATTTCGAGAACAGAACATCACTAGCGATGTGCCGCCGAGAATTTCTCGGTTTTCGGTTTCCGAAAATTTCTTTCCGAATCTTTCCATACGGGAACGTTTTCTCCCAATTTTTTGCCAAAGTCCATCTGTCACTATTTCACGGTGTTTCAATGTTTTTATGAAAAACATAAGACTTTTTGCCGCGAATGGAACCGCGGGCAACAGCTAGTACTAAAATATTTTTCTCTGAAAAATTCTCAGGAATGAAATTCTCAAGAAATTTCTCTGAAATTGCGAGACTGTACTATCGAAAACAGATGTTGCTTGATATCGAGTTCTTCCATGAAACCCCAAAAGCATATTCTCCAGCACCACATTTCCAGAGCATCTATTTTCTGTCTTTCCATAGATCCACAGAAATATAAGCGCGTCCTCACGAGGCTGGTCTTCTTGGGCTTTGGATATGTTTCTATTCCTCTTTAGTGAACGGTGACCGCCGCGAAGGTTAAAGTTGCCACTGGGAGCGGGAGCGATGTATGATGCTCGACCGCCCCAAAGGAAAGATCTTCCCGCTAGGCTAGGTGTTAGGCCTGGGGATCCGAGGCTCCGACGATGTTGCGTTGCAGTTCGTATATATAGCGAGTTGCCTTGGAAATTCTGATAGCGCGATTTAGGATTTTTTAGTTTTTGTTGATGGGATTGCGGGTTGTCGTATAGATATTGAGTGTAGTCTGATCTGTAGTCTATTTGCGATGCTGCGAAGTCATTGTTTGTTGGAGTTTATTCGTACAATCTTTGTTATTTGCAATTATTTGTGTGTTCTGTGGAGCCATCGTTTGTTAAGTCATCGAGTTGCTGCATTCACTCGGTAGATGGCGGACGCCACACCTCCTTATTTTCCACATTTTGTCCATCGCTGTTCTTGTGATTCCCATACGCCGTTTGACTTCATCAATGCATCCGCCAGCATTTGAGATTACAGCCCCAAGATAGATATAAGATTGGACTATTACGTTGCAATTCGCGATTTAAGTCACTTCAGGCGCATTATTCATGGCTCGGTCAACAATCATTACCTTGGTCTTGCCATTAATTCCAAGTCCAAACTCATGGCTCACTCGTTCGCCATCTTTGTCAGTAGCTCTTCCAAGTGTTGCGAACTGGTTGCAAATAAGGTGGTGTCATCCGCGTAATGATAGTTTGCAATCCTGTATCCACCAATTGTTACACCATCTGTCCAGTCTTCTAAAGTGATACGCATTATTAGCACTGTGTACACATTGAATAAAAGCAGTAATATAATGCAACCCTGGCCTACTCCGGCACTAGGGTGGAAATTACTTGACAGGATCCGTGCGAACTGAGGCTGTGTCATCTTCATATAGACGTCTCAAAAGGTGTACGAGATGTTTTGGTGTGCCCATGTCTAGCAAGTCTTCCACAATACGGGCCATTTCACCGAGTCAAAAGCTTTGGAGAAATGAACAAAGCAAATAAATACGGGCTTATTGAATTCTCTTGATTTTTCGATAATCTAGCGTACGATGAGAATTTGTTCCCGAGTGCCATTTCCCTTTACAAAACCGGCTTGTTGCATACACATAGTTAGAAGTACATAGGGTACCTTTCATCCCGGGAAATAGCACTGTTCATGTGGGAAATTCACGCGGGCGAAGCCGCGCGTATTAATGTAATTTTCGTCACGAATAGAGATGGGCACTTACCCGATAAATTTCCGAGACTCGGAAATTTATCCATTTATACCCATTTTTTTCCAGGAATATTTAATTTATACCGGGTAAAAATTGAAATCAATTAAAATGTTTGTAATTACGATATTTAATAATATATCGTTAAGATTTATTATGAAATAAAGTGTTTAAGCACATATTTGGTTTTTAAATTGAGTACTGTGTAAAAAAGTACTTATAAAGTGTACAATTTTCGTTTTGGTTACATAAAGACCTGACAAGATATAGGTATCTTTATTCTGACTCATTCGCAGCCAACTGGTTTTAGACAATAAATGTTATGCCGGGGCGACGAACAAGTTTGCCAAATGCCGGAAATCTAATGAACGGCTAGGCGATCATCGAATCGTAAGGCCCGCCGTACACGAATGTCAGCCAACTTAATTACTCTCTCTCTCTCTCTCTCTCTGTCAGCCGAAAGACGTCCACTGCTGGACAAAGGCCTCCCCCAAAGATTTCCATAACGACTGGATGCGGGCAGCGCAGGACAGGTCGTTATGGAACTTAATTACTAACTCTCTCAAAAACACGCTTGCATAAAATTTTCTCGATAGAAAAATATTGCGAAGTTACCTCCAAATCCTAACTAATATTATAAATGTGAAAGTGAGTTTGTTTGTTACCTCTTCACGCTTTATCTACTCAACCAATCTTCCTATTTCACATACACATAGTTAGAAGTACTGAGAAGGACATAGGATACTTTTCATCCCGGGAAAAAGCACTGTTCCCGTGGGAAATTCACGCGGGCGAAGCCGCGGGCAAAAGTTAGTCCATAATACAATTGAAGATGTTTTGATTTTTTTGTTAATTCTACTTTAAACAGCCATATACTAAATATGCTTCATTATTTTCAAAATATTATTTGAATTCATATGATCTTAAATCTGTTGTTTTTGTTTTTTTAATATTTGAACCGAAAACAACTAGTTATTTATCTTCCTTATAATCAAAACACACCTAATATTTATACTTTAATTATTATTTTATCAGTATTAAAGAAAATAAGGATAATTTACTTTCATTTTAATTTCTTACCGGTATAAATAAAAAATATCGGGTATAAATGGGTATAAATTAATTTTTACCCATTCTACCCATTCTTTCCCATTTTTACCTTCCCGAAATTTATCCAAGCGCCCATCTCTAGTCACGAATATATGATTCGGTACTCATTCGAAGAAAGGGGTTGTTGCACAAATGTATGGGGAGCCGGCTATATTATGAGCACCTATCTGAACTTTTCATTTTTGGGTCAGTATTAATGCCTTATAAGTAAATCCGATAAATTCGTAGCCTTTCTATGGTACATTTAGTCAACAAAATCGTAATGAAGGTTAGGCGAGTTTCGCCAAAATGGCCGACACCCATTATGATGACGCGCTTCATTTGACAGTTCCGATTTCCGGTACGTTCAAAAAATTTACTTTTGTTACATACGTGCCTGCGGGAAAGAATTGTTTATTATATTTATTATTCATCTATATGTGAAATACACATATGTTTTTGTGATATTGCATGCAGAGAGAAAAAAATCACTAAAAAAATCACTACGTTAAAAGAGACGGGACTTCCATACAAGGTTTTGAAACTCCATTTAGCATCATTAGCAATACCAATAGACACCGCGAAAATTGACATCTATCATATTGACATGTCAGTAATGACATACGTCATTATTTACATGTCTAATACATCATTACCAACATGAAAATTGATATATCAAAATACGTCATACCAACATTAGTGATGCCCTAAAGTAATTCCAGATACATCGATATCGATAAATTTCCCGCGACGGGCCTGGCCGGGGCGGCGAGGCCTTATAAGTTTCATTCTTGTACGGGTTTCAACATGTGGTATAACATTTTTGTCATAACAATGAAACAATAAACAATTTAAAATTATCTTGTTTTATTATTTACGTTATAAATTTTCATTTTAAAAATGATAACAAATCTCTATCCTTACATATTATGGAATAAAACGTACGCCACGATAAACTTAAAAATTACCCGGATCACGTTACATTGAAAAAATATTCCTAAATAGCTGAATCGATTTCCATCAATAATGGCTAAGAACACCTCTTATCTCAATTTAAAAAAAAAAGGTTGAAATTATTATTTAATTATTATTTCTAAAAAAATAAAAAAAATAAGTTCTCTCTCCTTCACAGCGTTAAGATGGTAAACTAGTTACATTTAATAAAATCTCACAAACATACAGATTATACACAAAATACATAGATAAATCAAACTTATAACACTTTTCTTTTTGGGTCGGGGTTGAAAAATATATCACATCAAATAAAAAAACCCTTTTGTTGAAAATAATAATAAAATCACGTGTCTTTATAAATTATAAACTAGCTTTTGCCCGCGGCTTCGCCCGCGTGAATTTCCCTTATATATTTTTTTTTTTTTTGTGCTCCAACCAAACTGTAGTAACCTAAACTCCTGTACTCATAAAACTTTTTTCCAAAAAATGAACCGACTTCCATCATAAAACTTAAAATCCTGAAAAAACATTTTACATTTTTTCTCTTTGATAAATCTGCCTGTGCAGATTTATCAAAAAGAAAAAATCTTGCGTCAAAAATGGCGAAGTTTTATACAAACTTTGAACCCCATTTTTAACCCCTTAAGGGATGATAAAAATTAAAATATACATAAATGATCTCCTGCGACTTTTTCATGACGAAAAGAGTTTATGCGTTATGTTTGCGGACGACATCTCACTATTATTTAAGTGTAACAATTCTAGCGAATCGTGCGTTGTACTCAAGGATGCAATAAATAAATTAGAAACATTTTTAGACTCGCAAAATTTAGAAATTAATTTAAAAAAGACTAAAATGATCCAATTTAGACCGCCACAAAAAAAACGACTAGATCTTAACTTACAAGTAAATGGCACGACAGTCGAAGAAGTAAACCATTTTAATCTCCTTGGTATAACGATTGACACATACATAAATTGGAAAAACCACATTGTTAAAATAAAATCCAAGCTGTCGCGATTCGTCTATGCCCTCGGTGTACTGAAAGTTAATACAAACCTTGACACTGCGCTGTCAGCCTACTATGCCTACGCCGAGTCTTGGCTGCGATACGGGATTATATTATGGGGAAATAGTGTCGACGCACACGTCCTGTTCGTTATGCAGAAGAAATGCGTTCGAATACTTACCAACACACGAAGTCCAGATAGCTGTAAACCACACTTCATCGAGAAGAAAATACTAACACTCCCGTGTTTATATATATTAGAAATAGTTACGTTTGTTAGGAAGCATCACTATTTATTTATCCAAATAAAGGACACGCACGCAATCAACACACGGCAGAAAAATAATTTAAAACAACCGGTATCAAACTTAAAAATGTTCTCAAAAAGTACTTATGTGATGTCAATTAAAATATATAATAAAATCCCGGCCGAATTAAAATCAGAAACAAATGACACTATCTTCATTAACAAAATCAAATCATTACTAATCTCAAAAGCATATTACTCTGTCGAAGAATTTTTAAATGACAAGATAACTTATGGTTGAAAATGTCTCAATCGCACGCCGAAAATAGAATAATTAAATTTGACCTCATTTAATTTTATTTTAATTTAATTAAATTTTGACTACAATTGACTGTAAATAATTAAAGATTTTGATGAAATAATTTTAAATTTTAAAGACATCGTTTAATAGTATTTAATTTTGAATTTAATTTAATTTTGCTACACCCACACTGGGTACATGTTTAACTGCACATTTTTTTGTCATCTTTATGCTCATGTTTTGCAAATAAATGAATTATGAATTATGAATTATAAAAAAGCCTTGACGGGAAACCCCAGCAGACGTAAAGACATCGTGTGGCTATACGGCAGGTCATAAAATTAAAAATAAGTATACCTACGAGTATTTAAAATAATCATTATTGTTACTAATACATTCATTTCATATTAGCAAAAACCATTATTTAAAAAACAAAGCAGTCAAACTTAATAGCAAACAGTTCATTATCTGCCTTATTCATAAAAAGCTAATGAACGTTGTAGTTAAAATGTGTTTTGTCTCGTTCTTTCAATATCAAATAATGGAAAGAGAGATAAGGACAATAGTACATTATATCTCGATGGGACAAACATATTTGAACTAAAATGTTCGTTAACTTATTTATGAATAAAACAGTAAGTCTTTGTTGTGGTATTTATATAACCAGCTTAAATTAGATTAAAATTAATTTATTTGCGTTAAATGTGGTTCACATACATACATACTTACATCTATCTATTCTACATTCTTTCACTTCGAAAATATTACCCGTCCGTATACAAAACATTATGGCAATTTACTCAGCCGTTCGAGAAATATATAAAATAAAAGAATATAACACATATGATACGCGCCCAATACATAACCCTTACTTTGCATTCGGCTAAAAATTGCATTCACTTTCACGTGTTCCCAACGTTTATTTTATTAGTTTTAAAAAAGGAGGTTCCACTAATTCTATATAAAATTAAAAAGAAGTTATTTGTATTGCACTGGCCGGTTTGTCTGCAAACAATTAAAAAAACATGTCACTAAAAGAACATTTGAAATTATAAAGCCCCGAATACACTAGACTACGATTTGAGGCGCACCATGGCATTCTTTCTCAGTGAGAAACAAAATGTGCTATTTCACTTTCGTCGGTAGAAGTGAGTGAGATAGCATAATATGTTGCGCGTTAATTGTTGCCTAGTGTATTAGAAGCTTTATTCGCCAGGGAGTCTAAAACGGCCACATTGACGTATATCGTAATATGATCCATTTCCTTTGAACCTTATTATTGACGTTATAAGGTTCATTTTTAATTTTAATGCATCATGTTCAGATTCGTCAATGGGGCCATTTTAGACCCCATAAATCAGAGGGCCACTTGACAAATCTGAATATGATCCTCTTCCCATTTTCAAAAAATTCAAAAATAAATCTGGTTTCACCACAAGGTTCATTTTTACACGACTGACTAAAAAATGAGTGTTGTGTTTACAGAGTTCATGTATGTATGTTGATATGGTTGAAATGTACCTCTCTTGACGTTAGAATATAGGTTTTAGTGGGGAAGGGGGGTATTTTGCATCCCTGGTGCACTCCCCAAATGAGCAAATGCTCATTTTCTGAAAAAAAATTGAAAAATTGACTAGGATGTCGTCAAGATAGAAAAATTACACTATGATTTACGAAACTTGAACATTTTTTTCTCAAAAACTGTTGCTTTCCGCAACTTGAAATTTTGCAGAGAGGCTTGTTTTGTGATTATCTATACACAAAAAAAATATGGAAAGCCAACTCCCTGTCAGAGATGCTACAGTAAAGCAGTTTGTATGAATGTAAGTTTCTTTATCCATACTAATATTATAAATGCGAAAGTTTGGATGTGAGTTTGTGAGTTTGTGAGGATGTTTGTTACTCAATCACGCAAAATCTACTGGACGGATTTCGATGAAATTTGGTACAGAGGTAGATAATGACCTGGAATAGCACATAGGCTACTTTTTATCCCGGGAAAAAGCACTGTTCCCGTGGGAAATTCACGCGGGCGAAGCCGCGGGCAAAAGCTAGTTGCATCATAAATTCTAAACGGTTTATCATTTTTTGATGTGGGAGGTATTTTTAGATTCCTTGCATTCCGACGAGTGATATTGGCTATGTGACATCATCATAAAAGCAAAGGCGGATTATATACGCGATAAATATCAGACCGAAAAAATAAAATTTTATCAATCTTATCGAGTGGGGTATCAAGGGCTTTGAAATGCGATTTCAAAATATATATCTGTCGGCGGTTGTATTTGAAACGACCTGTACAATTATGATAGTGAATTAACCTAATTTCTTTGGTTTGTGGCTTGTTCTTGTTGTCAATCGTAGGCCAGATTCCTAATCCAGTTAAGCTGGCCAGAGGCTGCGCGGTGGCAATTAGTAACAGGTATACAGACATGGGAGTTTATTTGGACAGAATGTGAAAGTTTATTCAGTTGAAGTGTAGACATTAAGTTTTGTGTGACGGTTGTCAAGTTTTGACATATTACTGATATAGCGATGTCACTTGTGAAGATATTTTACTCTGATACCTATTATAATAGTATGAGGTTCAGCTATAACACACATAATTACTGCAATTCATTAATTACCTATGATTTATGATTATTAAAGTGATGTTGTTACAAGTCATTTATTTGCAGCCGATGCAAATGGATGTTGATGTATAGCTGATACACATGATTGTTGTTGTGCAGCCGATGCACATGTTTGTTGATGTGTAACCGATACACATGATTGATATTGTGCAACCAATGCACATGTTTGTTGATGTGTAACCGATACACATGATTGATGTGGTGCAACCGATGCACATGTTTGTTGATGTGTAACTGATACACATGATTGATGTCGTGCAACCGATGCACATGTTTGTTGATGTGTAACCAATACACATGATTGATGTCGTGCAACCGATGCACATGTTTGTGGATGTGTAACCGAAACACATTTTTGATGTCGTGCAACCGATGCACATGTTTGTTGATGTGTAAGCGATACACATGATTGTTGTCGTGCAACCGATGCACTTATTTGTTGATGTGTACACATGATTGTTGATATGCAGCCGATGCGCTTGCGTGTTGATGTGTAGCCGATACACATGGTTGTTGATTCGCAGCCGATGCACATGCGTGTTGATGTGTAGCTGATACACATGGTTGATGATGTGCAGTCGAAGCTCATGCGTGTTGATGTGTAGCTGATACACATGGTTGATGATGTGCAGCCGAAGCACATGCGTGTTGTTGTGTAGCCGATACACATAATTGTTGATGTGTAGTTGAGACACATGTTTATGTCGTACAGCTGATACACTTGATTGATTAAGTGTAGTAGATACACTTATTGTTTGTAACAACAATACTATAGGTTATTGAACCTTGGCAATGGACATTATTTGGTGTTGAATTGTGGGAGATATCGTAATTATGTGTGTGACAACATTTAAATTATTTTCATAATATTTTCAAGCTAATTCTGATCTGTGTCCTCTAGAACGTTGAGGATTTGTTAATGCTAAGTTGTGCCGATGATACTGGAGACCTAATTGCTGGTTTAACTTAAGGGCAGGATAGCCGAGCGTGTAAAGTTATTTGGCACACGAGGACGTGTGACAGTCAGGATCGCCGTGTCGGCGCGGAGCTTTATCAAGTGCGCGTTGGCTGGGGCCCGCACAGGTGATGTGCATTCCTAAGCCATTGTTTATATTAACATCATTAAAGCTCGGTTGATATCGGCCGCAAGGAAGTTCTTTGTTCGTTTCATAGAAGCGGGGCGGTGTGAGATGTTTATATAAACACTGCCGAACGTAGCCGTGGGTCTGAGAAACTAAATTTGATGATTATGCATTGCTTATAGTTCTGAGATGAACATCGCATAAGCAAGGCAGACTGATTCGAAATACAGTGGAGTCGGGACGTGTCACATAGGTACCCCGATCGTGTCGTGTGAACCTTAACTTGACCCACGGATTCGTTACCGTTTCATTTAGTTTAGCGAAATTTTAACTTAAATGATCCACAGACTATGTTCATTGTTCCTGAGGTAAAAAACTGACAAAATCTCGCATTTCAGATGTCGCTACTGTTGAGTGTTCCATGAATTTGACGGCCAGCTGTCATTCTTCATATAAATTGTGTAAACAAAAACTTTATTTTGTCAATAAATCTTCAATATGACTCTCTGTGCTGCTATCAGTTGCAAAAATACGGGAATTCATATATTTCCTAAGGATCCCAAAAGAAGAAAAATGTGGGAAATGGCCCTCAGACGAAAAAATTGGAAGGCTAGTAATTCTTCGAGGTTATGTTCTGCTCACTTTAAACCTGATGATTACTATGAAAGAAACTCGTATACAGGTGAGAAAAATCCAATGTTATTGAGTATTAAGTACCCTCCACCAATTGATTATTTGACCTAATAGATATTTTAATGTTTGAAGTAATAATATCCACGAAAATATGATTTGAAATCACATTAGTTCTAATAATTTTCTAATGTTTTAGGTGATGAAAATTTGCACAAAGTGTTGAAGAAATCTGCAGTGCTTTCCATATTTTCATTTACACAAGATAAAGGCATTAAAGCAACAGCACAACAACGAGCAGAACGATTAAGAGAACGAAGTCGCAAGAAACTTTCTTTTGTAACTTCATCTGGTGATTCAACTCCTGGACCTAGTGGTCTTCAAACTTTGCACAATGTAGGTGAATTTAGTGATGAACAGTTATTATTACAAAATGAAATAGAAATACATACCACCCCATCAGTAGAACTGCCCGATGATAAACCCAGTACATCAGCGGAATCCAAGAGTACTCAAGTAAATTTTGAACATATATATGGGTCTATCAATAGATATAAAGACAATGACAAAGTCATTGCTTTCTATACAGGTTTTGAAACATATCCAAAATTTCATTTTGTTTTTTCAACTTTAAGTCCAATGGCCCATCTAATAAAGTACTATGGAAGTCACGTTGGAAATATTAGTATCGAAGATCAATTTTTTATGACCATGATGAAATTGAGACAAAATAAATGTAATTTCGAACTCGCACAGTTCTTTCAAATCAGTTCTACTACAGTGTACAACATATTCATTACATGGATTAATTATATGGATCAGCTTTGGACTCAATTAAATATTTGGCCTGACAAACAAATAGTACTTTACTATATGCCAGATAGTTTCAAGCAGTATGATAAGAATACACGAGTTATTATTGATGGTACAGAGATTAAGATCCAAAAACCTGAAAATCCTATATCCCAACAAGCATCATGGAGCAGTTACAAGCATAGTAATACATTAAAAATATTTATAAACTTTTAGTTATAGGTGGAAGTTTTGTGCTTGCATTAACGTCCCTGAATTTATCTATTGCCGGAATTATCATGCACTCATCCTCAAGATCCTCCTCAACTCCAATCAGGTTGTTCCTGTCGTATGCTTCCAGTCTGAAATAAGAATAAAGGGTTTTAAAAGAACAGAACACATCATAACCATGTTTTTTTTAAATGGTGAAATTTGTTTACCTTTCAATTAAAACTGCTTTTTTACCAGCGGTAGATGCATTCCGCATCCGTAGCTCATCTTTTAACTTGGCTACACTCCAAGTTGAATACATTTTCTCCACTTAAAATGCAAAATTGCAAATCACAAATCAACAACGAAAAACAAAATGGACGACGTTGGGAACACTCAACAGTAGCGCCATCTGATTTAAGCTTTTAGTTTTTAACCCCATTATGAAGTGACCACAGACTATGTTCATTGTTCCTGATATAAAATTCTTATCATCTATTTCAATTGTGACTCATTAACTCGACTTGCGTGCGTGATTGTACCCACTGATTTGCCCACTGAATATTCATTGATGATGATGACGATAATGACCCCTTCTGATGATTTTGAGCCTTTTCCGCTTCGACATATCTATATATTCTACTAGAAAAAAAAAGATTTGCTGATGCCCGAAACTTCGTTCGCGTGGAATATATGACCATTGCCATGAAATAAAAAGGTAATATTATTTGTGAGTTTATTTGTGACTCAATCACGCAAAATCTACTAATCTATTTTGATGAAATTTGGTATACGGGTCAAAAATACCGGGACACACAGGATAATTTTGATCCCGAAATTCCCACAGGAGCGAAGCCCCGGGGCTTGGCTAGTTATTATATATAATATATAGATATATAGGGAAGATAGGTGGTACCTAAACAACTTACCATTTTATAATCAAATATTAACTTAACTTACCATTTCTTTCGTCAAATTTTCTTTTGATTTTATTAAATGTATGGACTGGAATTCATATCGTGGAATTTTCCGATTGGAATATAAGCCAAGTCTTCGTTTCCATTAATTTGTATCCACTGTCGCAATCTTAAATTAAATTATCAATCAATAAGTACCTAATAGTTGGTCGTGCCGTTAAAAGAGCATAAGTGGGTCGTAGCGATGAGGTTATAAAAGACCTACGGAGCCTCAGAGCTGACAACTGGCGAGAGCTGGTCCAAGACCGCATAAAATGGCGGCGTCATCTCTTGCCAAAGACCAAGCAAGACCCACTTCAGGTCACTGCATCGCAGTAGTAAGTAAGTAAGTTCAAGAAGACAGAATACTTTATTGTTTCACTCATGTTTCGTTTATCGATGAAGATTTAAATCACTATTGATTACAAACACAAAATATATTTTTATTCTCATTTCAGAAAGATAGCGCATTATTTTAGTCTTGCTGATAGTTTAAGGGGACAAAATACTTTATTATTTTACTAAAGTTGTACTCACCGGTCTTCAGAATAGGGAATTTCGCCATTAATTTGTTTTACAATAAAAATGTTTGTCAATATCTTTTCTTGTGAATTATTTTATTGTTACACCGTTTAGTCGATGCCATTTTTCTGGAGCAATCACTAGGAAATACCTAGTCACTCAGTATTCTTTATTCCAAATTGTAAAAAATCCACAATTTTTATTTCAAATGATGCCAAACATTCAAAAATGCCGCGTGCCACTATGACAGGCAGACGACAACTGTAAGAAAGTGACAAGACAACATGAAACGCCATCTTGACATTCTTGACGGCCATAAAAATTGCCCTGTTTCCATACAAAGCTCTATTTAGTTCCTAGTTGCGACAGACTATGTAACATGTGTTAGGAACATTTGCTTTAATTGATTTTCTGAAATATAATGAAAATATCGAGCATTGTATCTGATTTTCTGTATCATAATTTCTGAACATATGTACGGGCGCCATGTCAGTATCGCCATTATACGATATTAAGCGATATTAAATTTATTTTTGTACCATAACAAGATCACGAAAAAACAAATATCTGATGGTCTTAAACGGTTTTTGATATTATTTCAGATTTTTGGGGAACTGCTCATGATATAGCCTGCTATGCAACATGCCCTTTGTCTTTTCTCAGATTAGGTACAAGTACAAGACGTCATCTTAACTAACAGTATTAGGTACCTATTCACGCTTTATCTACTAGATCAATCTTCATAAAATTTCGCATATACATAGTTAGGAATACTGATAAGAACATAGTATACTTATTATTCTAAATTAATAAATAGATTTATTATAAATTGTTTTCACCCATCAAATTGGGTGATAATGGGTTATAACCCAAATTACCCGGGTGGATTGAAATGGGTTATACCCTATTACCCATCTCTAACCATCACTAGCCACGCCCACTATATTTTCTGTCACTGTCACTTTCAGTCAAACTCACCTCCATTGAGTTTCGAATTTCTTACTACTACTAGAGTGATTGTTTAAGCCAAATCCTATTGAAAATTCATAAACACGATAGAAACAAATGAAAAGATAGATGTATTAGTGATTGGCACAGCCGACACCCGCACATAATTTATATCACAATCAATAGATTCATTTAAATATGGAGTTCATTTGTTACATGTAAATAATTTAAAGTAATGTATAAAGTTAAATAAAGTTCATATTACAAAATAAAAATGCAAACAGGCCTCAAATATTTTATTTATCTTCTATTTTATTATAATCGAAATTAAATACTTTAAAAAAACCACAGACACATAATAATAGTAAGCAGACTGAACATGTCAGAGGATTTTCCGTGACATAAATTAAAAAAAAGAAATAGTTCCAGATGACTTTATAGATGTCGCTTAGTAAAAGGCGAGAGAAAAAGTTCCATACAAAAAGCAAAAAATTCACTGGATTGGCATTTATAAAAATTAAACTTAGTAAAAAAACAACTAAAAAGTATCAATATTGTGATTTGTGCATCTGTCAAACTGTTATGTGATTTTTTTTCTGCCTCTGGTTGACAAGAAAAAGCGCACCTATAGGTTTAGCCATTATTACGACTCGGCTTTCATAAAACGTTACGCTATCTGTTGAGACTTTTTTATACTGATATTTTTTCTTAATTTAGCTGTCAGAAAAATCGCTCATTGCATGGCAAAATCACACACTAAGATTATTATTCACACAACGACAGAATACAGGGTCGGATCTAAGATAATTAATTATATTCGGTACAGTGTAGCAAAACCAAAAATTTTGAGACGCTGAATCTTAAGCCGTGCGCGGTATGCGGACGGATCTGCATCAGCTTTTTACGATGGGAAATTCTATCCCTTTTGGGAAAAAATACTAGTCATTAAATCAATAAAATTTATTTTAAATTATTAAAAATCACGTGCAATGAAACACTGCAATATGTTGATGGTTGCTGGCGTCCATTCACTGTCCTGGGGCCCTATTTTTGAAAGTATGACATACCGCTGAAAACGAATAGACTATTATGTCGCACTCGTCCGACTATGTCACTAAAAACATACATAAAAGCCGTATTTTTTAAATCACTCGTCTAGCAATGTTGCCAGTGACATGAAAATAATGCGAGAAATAATTTCTGCTCCATTCTACGCTACAAAAACCGAATCGGTAACGAATCGTAAACAAAATGTTCGTAAATTTTCAATCAAAGAGAACGTAAGCGTTAAACGGGGCGCTAAAATGAAATTCTAATAGACTCCATCTATATCCGTATCCGGTTGTCTATGTCATTCATGATTTTGACGTAAAAAACGTTCGACTACCAAATCATACGAAAACGAGTGGTCTAGACCACTCGTTGCGAATTATTCGACATAGACAATTCAAAAATACGGAATAATGGATATCGAATGAAAAATCATTCGGCTCACGCTTTTTTGGTGAGTCACACTTTCAAAAATAGGGCCCCTGGTACTCGTAGTACGTAAGAGAAATACTCCCCATAACCTAGTTCTCTTTCTTGAGGTATTATTTTCTGGCATATTTTCCTTGTCCTGAAATAAAATTCACTGTCAGTATTTTTATAAAATGTGCATTTTAATCTTCAAGAAAGAATTCCTGAGATTTTTATAGAATAGGTACTAAATTCGTATATTTGCCTTGATTCGGCCCAGCCATAGTAAACAAAACTGGATCTGTCAAATGATCTATGCTATTTACGAAATTATTAAATTACTTGTAGTATTTCTTATGAAATGGTTATAATTAATACACTACTTTATAAAATAAATAATGATATTGCTGATAAATAGCATTCAAAAGTCTAATAATGGTTATTGTTTCAAAAATAACACGAAATTGTATATTATCATTGGGCACGTCAAAAAAACATGTATTGCTTACCGAAGGAACGATATTCCACGAATATTTTTTTATGAAACACTTCCACATATTGTACACATTGCATTTTATCATTTCTATTGAGTTTAAAAGCACAAAACAGTAAAAAATAATTTTAAATATTTATAACAACTGTGACAACACAACAAATATGACAGTTAAGGATCATTTCGCATGAAAACTCCGGCTTGGATGATAATCGTGTTGCAATACATTGCAATGCTAAGGTAGGAAAGGGACAGAGTTATGTGACAGTCCTTATCATGAACAGGCCCTTGATTCTACAAATTACAAACATAGATGTCTTGCTTCAGTTGTATCTTACAGGTCAAAGAAATCGTAATAAAACATAGAAGTATTATAGAGATCTTGTCACTTTATTTCAATTTCCTTGGATCATGAGACACAATTGAAACACGACATTTACGTTTGTAATTAGTGGAATTGGCCCCCAGGATGCAAATACTGTCAAATATCATCAGAGTGTGTGTGAAATTTGTGTTTCTTCTGCTTATATTTTAAAAAAAATATTTCTGTGAAAAAATCAGCCATTTAGTTTGTGAAATCAGCATGATTAATGATTGAAAAGTTTACATGTCTCATCACTATCGAATTTAACTGTCAAAAGATCTTAGACTATAGAAAAAAGAATAGACATGACATACCTACAAAAAAATCGTGCATACCTAAACTTGAGTCGGAAACAAAAATGGCGGCTTGCCGTAGAGCAGCACGTATTACATCTCATGATGATATCGATAATTGAATTGCATGGTGTTCATAGAATTCGACATTTTTGTTGAGTTTCTATTATCTTTCCTCGCTTTTATTTACGTGATAATATGAGCTATTAAATGCACTTCGACTTCGCCATAATAAAATTTCGCAGTTGAATAATGAAGGTTATGAAACGAAAATGCGTAAAATATTTAGAGATTTTTATACCTGTTTTGCGTGCATAGCTTAGGTTTAATATAAAACACAAAAGGAAGGAACACAAAAAAATAAACAACCACAACTTTTTCTTCAAATCAACAGGTTTTATTTGTATTCAAAAGATCACAGTTTGTTCAATGTAACATTTTCAGTTATTTACTCATATCAGAGATAGTATTTACAGTATGTTGCCTAATTGACTAGGCTACTGTGTTCGAAAGTATCATTATAAATTAAACTTAAAAAATACGTCTTCACCTCACCTACTGTGTGAATAATTTCTAACTATCACAAATCAACATTATTTACACAATTGAATAGACTATATTGTCAGTTTCTGAGTAATTATCATAGCATTAAAAAAAAAGTAAACATAGATCTTACCTACTTGAATAATTTCATATATTACAGATCAACATTATTTACATAGTTGAATAGATTGTAAATTTTTTTGTTCTGTTTCTGAGTAATCATTATATTAAAACTTACCAACAACTCACTCGAAGGCAAAGCATCGTCGTGCAGTCTTGTTACATCTAAAGTTCGCTTGAAACATTTCTCTTCAAAATGCAGGTAACAAATATAAATATGTTTTGTTGTAACATTCAAATTTTCGATTCCAATTGTATCCAGCCACTGTTCTTTTCTTTCTTTACATGTTGTCAATCTAAAATCATAAGAAAGAAACCGACTATAGGTATATCTTATAATAAATATTATAACATAAATCTCAATAGAATAAAATAATTCACAATTCATTCATCTATCGATATGTTGTGATATTTGAGGATGACGAACCACATCACTATATACTTGTTTTGACAGGAACAAAACATGGCGACCGGCCGCATTTCTACTGTTTGCTAAAGCTTGTTATGCCGAGTCTATATTACTCTATAGTCTAAGGGGTGACCATTTGTGGCAGATTTCTGCCATTTGGGCAGATTTGACACCTAAATTTTAACCCTGGCAGACTAAGCTGACGATTTTAAAAAGTGGCAGAATTTGGCAGATTTCAAAAGAATGTTTTTATTTAATATTTTTATACCTAGATCTCTTCTAGGTAGGTATAAAAAAAGACAAAAGCAAGCTTATAGAAGAGATTCCTTTAATGTTAATTATGCATTTATTTGGTAGGAAATTATTTACTGAAGTGGCAACTTTTGTCCTTTGCCAGATAGCTGATTGGCACTTGTATAGGGTCATGCTAAAATTCTAGTTCTCTCCGGAACGCAGCTTGACATTTTATTTGACTGAATCCGGCCAACGGGGATTTCCCGTTTATTCTTTTTTTTTTTTTAAGTACGCCATGTGATTATGAACAGCAATGAATCTGATATAAGGTTTATTTTCTTATTAATATAACTGGTCGAAGTGATCGTGATTCAAATCAATGTTTGTTGTTTGTTTTGTCTATCTGCCACTGCCAACTTATTCTCTTTTGGTTTGGCGTATAATGTGTCAACGTGTGCGTGCATTGTTGCAGTGTTTTGTATTTTGTGCATGATGAAGAGAAAATATAAGCATTTGTACCAACCTGAGACTATGTCAACTTTAAACCAACAAAAAATATGATTCAAAATATGTCCTCCAAAATAAAAGGGGTATTAGTAGTGTTCACGACGGCACTTAGACGGCATACTGAACGGATTTGTTTTTGTATATCTTTGCTGATTTTCTACGGTTCAATAAGTAAAATCTTTAAATGTAAATATAGCCGTTCAGTATATAGGATATTTTTATGTAATAAGTTGATTGAATGTAAATAAAGATACCCTTTTTCATCCTTAGACTAGCGAACTAGGCTAATATAGGTTAAATATGTACTAGTTGTTAAGTATTAAAGAGTATTTCCTTCTGTTGTTTTATTTTAGTTCATATATTTAGGCAAACTAATCATAGAAACACTAGAAACAGATAGGTAGAGACCTGAAAAGGTCTGTTTTCACTCATTGTAGACAGCAACTGCACACGATGTTAGCGTAGCGATGAACACGGGCGCTCTGACCTGACGCCGCGCCGAATGGCAGGCGTGGTTTTATTAAGAAGGGGTGGGGGAAAGTTCGAGTGCGTTCCCCTAGCAAAACAGTACTGAATATCAAAACGTGATGTTACTAAATAATTAGAGTATGACGTCGTGTAAATGTTTATATAAGTTTCAAATTTGTGCATCAATTAGTTTTTGAGATTTTAATTACAAACAGATTCTGCCAGGATGACATTTAGAACATTCCCCCAGCAAAAAAAGTTCTCGGATCAAAATGAAAGTAAGTACAATAATTAGAGTGTCGTGAAAGGTAAATGTTTATGAATAAATAAAATTTGTGTATCGAAAGACTTGGGAGAAATTCAAAATTCTGCTGGGGGAACGTTTGACCGGATGCTGGATCTCCTAAATGGCATGGGGTAGAGTTATGACTTTTTTTACACAAGTTGTTATTCATTTGTGTATAATGTTTGTAAAAATAAAAATTTAAAAAATATTACCGTTCAGGAGCTAAAAATAAAAACGTGAATTTAGGTATTTTGGCGCTTGTACTATAAATATGGGCCCTAGAGACTAATTGGAGACGTGAGTTTGTACCTTGAAGTTGCTTTCAATGTCTATGTAAGTATCAACATAGTATCATAAGTATTTAATAAGTTATGAGAAAAAATGCAATGATTCGGCCGCCATGAATTACGACAGTCGATTAGACGAGTTGGTCTATTATTTACGAAGTTCACATGTTTTGCATTAATTGCTAAATATAGTTAACTATCCATTCACCAAAAATCAGATCAATATATGTAGTAGTTCAAGAAATATAATTATAAATCCAAGCCAAGGTGAAATACCATGATAAGCCGACCAAATTCGAGAGTCTACCAAAAAGCGACCGTGCAGCATATTGAAGTGGTTTACTGAAATTGATAGTGTATTACCCTTTTTTTCTGTGTCCAGATGCGTGCTCAAATGTTAGCATACCTAAAAAATCATCTTATTTCTTCAAATTAGGTTAGTATATCACATATATCATATCTATGGAACATTAAGGGGCAGATCTCCGCAGATGCAGCCATCTCACTTTAAGATAAAAGGGTACAAAAAGGCCTCTTCATGTCGGCTTGGCCCCATGAACGCCTCAAAGGACCGGGTCCCAGTGGACCCGTGGGGCTCTGAAAAACGTACCAACATAATATATATTTATTTCAAGTGATTACACTCATATCTTACATTATTAAATTAACTTAAATATGTTAATATCACACCCTAAAAACTATTTTATTATAATATTATTTCTGCACGGAGCATGTAAGCTCCGGCAGTGAGCCAAGTGCGGGCAGTCCCACCTCGTACCTATCATCTTTAGGATGCTGTTGGTACTACCGCGCACTCTCCTGAGCAAAAAGGGTGGCGCATGATCGTAGCAAAACAATCTATACCAGCCTCCTCCTCCATACCGTACCTCTTCAAACATACCGGAGGCAACAATAGCGCGGTTATATAAGTTAAGCTGAGTTCAGACTACGCTATAATATAATAGCATATAGTATATAGCTCGTAGCACAACAATATCGCACACCATACATTGTTATGGACACGTTCACACTGTACTGTGCGATATATTATTGGCTTACTATAAGCTATAAATTGGTGCGATGCGCTCAATGCGCTGTGCTATATCGCGCCGCCCTCTCCCCGCCCGCCCCGCAAGCGACACGAGCCCGCGCAAGCGACAAGTCTGGACATGATCCTGTGCCGACGCGGCGCCATGAAGCTTGCTATATATGTACTTTTAAATGTTTGCGATAATATCGCGTAATGTGAACGCCATGCTATATGGTATAGCATTGAGTCATTTTTTGCTATACTATAGAGCACAATATTATAGCATAGTCTGAACTCAGCTTTATGTACGTATGGGGTAGAAATATAAGGTTTATAATTCTATCATTGTGAAAGTGATTGCCGCGCCGCAGCCATTCCAGTAGGAATCGGTCCTATACTAGATACTTAAGATAGAATGAGCGCAGAGTTTTCCAATTAATATTGTATTGTGACTAAATGTGACAAACGCAAAAAATATATATAAATAAGTTAACAATAAAAAAAATTGAATTCCTGGACAAAAACTCTTCATTGAAAATTATATTAGTTCAGTTGTGCACGCGACTGTACTAAATTACGGTTATATTACTGCAAATGTCAGATGGTTGGTAATATATGTATACTGGACGGCCACTTTTTGCTAGACTCTCGAATTTGGTCGGCCTATCTTAGTATTTCACCTTGGCTTGGATTTATAATTAAGTAAGTAAATAAATTAATAATAAATAAAAAAAAAAATTTTATAATTAGTAAATAAGAAATATAATTTATTTCTTAAACCACTACATATATTGATCTGATTTTTGGTGAATGGATAGTTAACTATATTTAGCAATTAATGCAAAACATGTGAATTTCGTAAATAAAAGACCAACTCGTCTAATCGACTGTCGAAATTCATGGCGGCCGAATCATTGCATTTTTTCTCATAACTTATTAAATACTTATGATACTATGTTGATACTTACATAGACATTGAAAGCAACTTCAAAGTACAAACTCACGTCACCAATTAGTCTATAGGGCCTATATTTATAGTACAAGCGCCAAAATACCTAAATTCACGTTTTTATTTTTAGCTCTTGAACGGTAATATTTTTTAAATTTCTGTTTTTACAAACATTATACACAAATCAATAACAACTTATGTAAAAAAAGTCATATCTCTACCCCATGCCATTTAGGAGATCCAGCATCCGGTCAAACGTTCCCCCAGCAGAATTTTGAATTTCTCCCAAGTCTTTCGATACACAAATTTTATTTATTCATAAACATTTACCTTTCACGACACTCTAATTATTGTACTTACTTTCATTTCGATCAGAGAACTTTTTTTGCTGGGGGAATGTTTCAAATGTCATCCTGGCAAAATCTGTTTGTAATTAAAATCTCAAAAACTAATTGATGCACAAATTTGAAACTTATATAAACATTTACACGACGTCATACTCTAATTATTTAGTAACATCACGTTTTAATATTCAGTACTTTTTTGCTAGGGGAACGCACTCGGAAAGTTCATATTTATAGTCATTTACTCCGCGCTCGCTTGGAGCCTCCCCTGAGCATCGCCGCGTGACACAACTAGTCCTAGAATGTAGCCTAGAGTAAAATACACTTTGGTTTAAGCTGCCACATGTACCTAGATCTAAGGGTTAAGAGAAAATAAATTTGAAAGCTAGAGGGGTAGGCAGGGACCGCTGGCCAGCTCATTAATTAAAAATGTATAAAAGAACGCGCGGTTTCATACACCGCTCAGTTTCAATTCAGTGCTCTCCGGGATCCAGAAATAGTGAAAAGTACCTAGTGCCTGGCTAGTGACCCTGCCCTCACCCTGGGGTTTTCATAGTGAATTCAATAGTGCTTTTATTTCCACCCAGTGTTAGTCACCTACTGTAGTCCTAGTGCGACAGTATCTAGTCACACCGCACACCCAAAACGGGAGCGGTACCCAACTAGCACACAAGCGCTATAAGAAACGGTACAGTAGCCAGATAGAGGATTTCAGTTACGGCATGGGCTTCTTAGTAAGAAATATAGTACATCTATAAGCTGCTAAAGATCTCTTGTAGCGCGAAATAGGCCACAAATTATACAACTATAAGCTCTGCAATTGATCTAAAGTGGCCGCTTATGTAAGTTAGAATAGAGCTACAAAGGCTGCTTAAAGGCCGTAATGTGCCCTCAAAGCATCCAAAGTTTCTCGTGCAGCGCTTTTGTGCTACTTTCACCTTATTTCGGAGCTCCTGTATTTTAAAATTAACTTCCATCGCTTTAAAGTAAGTTTATTGTTGATTTACAATTTTACGTGTACAAGATATATTATAATTTTTATTAAATGAATTGAATGCGTGCTATGTGTAGTGAAAGGATCCATAACTAATACGAAGGATTTATCAAAACGGTAAGTAATATGGTGTTTTATTTCTATATGTACGTGAAATTGCAGTGCGATTACCAGTTCATTGTGAATGTTTATATGAATTATCGTCAAAATTTTCACGCGCCCTCTGAATGTTAAGTTTTTAATGCAAAAATAAAATAAATGATTATGGTGAGGAATTAGGTTTCAACTTAAATAATAGTTTTTAGTACTTTTTAGTTTACAAAAAAGTTTAATTAGGGCTATACGTAAAAAATTAGACTTAATTTACATTTTAAGTTACGAGTTTATGTCTTCAAAACGTAGTAATAACCTTAAAAACATCCATTTTTTAAAACAGTATAATGGCGTCTCCATAAGAGCAGCTCCCAGTGTTGGTTATATCTATTTTATCTGCTTGAACCGTAAAAAGGCTCTAGTATTTGCTGCTGTAGATGTTTAGGTTTCACGGTTGTAGTACTAGTGCGCTATCCAACTGTTTTGCATGTACATCAGCGTTTAACAGTTACTATTTAGAGCCTCAGGTGGTCTTAACACAGGTTCTTCTATTTGAGATATGCAGTAAAAATACAACTTAGGGATCCGTCATTAAATTAAAAAGTTTTATTTTCCTTTTATTTAATACCTACCTATAAATTACTATTATCTTTACCTATACAGATTAACTGATATAGATAGATAGATAATACGCATACGTTTATTTGTATAGACAATTTCAAGTACATAGGTACCCATATTTTTAATGTGCAAAACTTTCAGCAGTGTGACCAAGGGTATGCTTTAGGTATTTATTCGAGGTATTCCATTTTTTGTTTCTAATTATCATACTTTATGTTTTTCAGTTACTGCCTGTGACAAATACCTACTCTGAAGCAGAGCTAAACCAGGAATCATCATCTCAAGAAGTATACCTCGTAGTTCAGATTAATCCTGAGAATAAAACGCCAGAACAAATCTCTAATATTCAACAGTTTATATTACAGACATTGCCGAAAGTAATAATTGAATTATAAATAAATATGTGTTTCATTTATGGCTTCTTCACTTCCTGTAAGACTGTCGTCCTCACAAATATCAGCTTTAGTAGTACTACAAGATGCAATATCGTTGTGCATTAAATTGGAAACTACGGAACCCTACCCATACCGAAATCGCACTCCGTCATAGGCTTAATAAAAAAATTATAATATTATCATACAGCTTTAGGTTTCATTTTTAGCACATCAGTTACGAATATGGCGCTGTTAGCTCTAGTATGAAGTCATGTCCCTTCCCTGTAGATGTAAAGCTATAAGAAATCTAGTGAATACCATTAAAATACTAAAAATGTTACAGCATCGTTTTGTAACTCTCACGGCTATATAAAATATTTCATGTGATTTCTTAGACAACTATTAACCGTTTAGTTTCTATATAATTCTCATATATAGCGCTCAAGGCGCTATTTCAAAGTTACACAACTTTGCAATAGATATAGTGTTACAACATAAGTAATAAAATATGCTAAAGAGCGTAAGGCTTTACAAAATGTCTCTATACGGTCTTGAGTGCTATAGAGGTAAGTTAAATCTCTTTGCAAACTGCCCTGCCTACTAAAGTATTCTTTTACATCTTACAGTGGTATAAAAGTCTCCATTAACTCCATTTTATGTCCAATAGTAGTTTAGTGAAGCCAGTACTTGTTTTTGTATTACCATAAGATATTTTTTTGCTACTAAACATGTCCTCTAGCACCTAGCTGTTCAAGGGTATGAAAGTACTCTACTGTTCAACTTTAGGAAAAATTTACAGCACTTTAACAGCTGCTATACTACACTTAGGCTGTATAAAGCCTGTATTAGCAGCTTGTGTGCTAGTTGGGTAATTAGGCCCTCCCGTACAAAGTGGTCCTATCGAAGCCGGATAAAAAAGTAGTGAATCAGTGTGAATAAATGGACAGTACAGTAGTGTTTTTAATTTTAAAATAAATAACAGTGCATAACAGTGTCAGTTTAGTATATAACAGTATTTTAAAGTGAGTTTAAGTGTCAGCCAGATCGGCATAAAGAAAGTAACCAGTCCAGTGTCAGCCAGATTGGCATAAAGAAAGTAACCAGTCCAGTGTCAGCCAGATTGGCAAAAAGAAAGTAATCAGTACAGTGTCAGCCAGATTGGCATAAAGAAAGTAATCAGTACAGTGTCAGCCAGATCGGCATAAAGAAAGTAACCAGTCCAGTGTCAGCCAGATTGGCATAAAGAAAGTAACCAGTCCAGTGTCAGCCAGATTGGCAAAAAGAAAGTAATCAGTACAGTGTCAGCCAGATTGGCAAAGAGAAAGTAACAGTCGTCTACACCTAGAGATGGGCGGTCAGTAAATACTAAATAGTATTTACTGGGTAAGAACGATAAATATGAGTATTTATCCGTTTTTACTCATTCTTACTGAGTATTTATCCAAAAGCATGAGTATAAACTTTTGTATGCAATGGAGCCCTAATTTAATACTTTATTTAAGTTAACCTTTCATTTTTAGCACTGAAAATGGGATCATCAGAACAATGAATGTTCTTTTCTGGTAAAAATAAAAAGTTAACTTAAATGTTAAAAATTCTTAGTAGGTACTGGCCGCGATACATTAATTGTACTCGTCGGGTTAGAATAAAAGGTTAACTACTTAAACATTACAATTCTATTACTAGCTTACTTTTTATGAAAACGGCAAAAGCTACGCAAAAACTGTCAAAGACCAATAGTTATTCATTAAATTAGACCAATAGTTATTCATTAATATCTATTGCCTTTGGATGCATGTTAATAGGACTTATAGTTTACAAAATATGCCTATGCTACAAGAATGTTTTTTTTAATGCGAACTTTTACTATTACTGCACGGTCTTGGTAGAATTTCGTATTTAATATCACGGACAGCATTCGATTTCTGATATAGTGGTCCCAGACTTCGTGTCGACATATGTTACCATCGCCAACAAAGTTTAAAAGAAAAAATACAAAATCATTTATTCAGTAAAAACACATTTTACATTCAAACCATAGACATAGAAAAAAAAATCATAAAATTAAAATTTTTTTTGCTAGCTCTATGATTCAAACGATCCATTCAGATTGTAACCAAAAAGTGTTCCGGCACTACTACGACCGTGCAGTAATAGTCGTATTTAAAGAAAAAAATGTATTTTAGCATGGGTATATTTTGTAAACTGTAAGTCATATCAAGTCCTTATTCACGAAAAGGCTTTAGTACCGTAGACCACATACATACGCTGCGGCAGATTGTACAGAAGACTGCAGAGTATAATCAGCCATTATGCTTGGCGTTTGTGGACTACGAGAAAGCCTTCGATTCGATCGAGACCTGGGCTGTGCTACAGTCTCTCCAACGGTGTCAAATTGACTATCAATATATCGAAGCGCTGAAGTGTTTGTATGAAAACGCCACCATGTCGGTCCGTCTCCAGGATCAAGGCTCGAAACCTATCCAGTTGCAGCGAGGGGTGAGACAGGGAGACGTGATATCTCCGAAACTGCTCACTGCCGCCCTGGAAGATGTTTTCAAGCTTCTGGACTGGAGCGGACTCGGTATCAATATCAATGGCGAGTACATCACTCACCTTCGATTCGCTGACGATATCGTAGTCATTGCTGAGACCTTGGAAGACCTAGGCACAGTGCTCGATGGCCTCTGTAGAGCCTCTCAACAAGTGGGTCTAAAAATGAACATGGACAAGACGAAAATTATGTTTAATATCCGTGTCGCATCCACTCCTCTGAAGGTTGGAGACTCTACACTCGAAGTTGTTGACAATTATGTATACCTGGGACAAACAGTTCAGTTACAATAGTTAAGTCCAACTTTGAGAAAGAGGTCAATCGTTGAATCCAACTCGGCTGGGCAGCGTTCGGGAAGCTTCGCGATATCTTCTCGTCCAAAATACCGCAATGTCTCAAGCCTAGGGTTTGACCAGTGTGTGTTGCCAGTAATGACATACGGAACAGAGACGTGGTCGCTTACTATGGGCCTCATAAGAAGGCTCAAGGTCACTCAAAGGGCGATGGAGCGCGCTATGCTCGGAGTTTCCCTGCGTGATCCAAACAGAAATGAGGAGATCCGTAGGAAAACTAAAGTAACCGTACATAGCCCGCAGAATCGCCAAACTTAAGTGGCAGTGGGCGGGGCACATAGCTCGTAGAACAGATAGCCGTTGGGGTAGAAAAGTTCTCGAGTGGCGACCACGAACCAGAAAACGTAGTGTTGGCAGGCCTCCCACTCGGTGGACCGACGACCTGGTGATGGTCGCGGGACGCGCAAGGATGCGCGCAGCGCAGGACCGGTATTGAGGAATTCCTTGGGAGAGGCCTTTGTCCAGCAGTGGACGTCTTTCGGCTAAGAGAGAGAACTCCTATCAACATACATCCAAAGGCAATATTATAGAGAATTTAATGAAGAACTTATTGGTCCTCGACAGTTTTTGCGTAGCTTAATTACCGTTTTCATATAAAATAGAAAAACCACGATTTGGGATATATAATGGGGGAAGGAAAGGGGGGGAAACAATCATTTCTCGACGTGTTTCCATATCAATGTTAAAATACATATATGAAAGCTACATTTATGCCAAGTTTCATGCTTTCTTTTGGATAGGACCATAAAATCGATTTTTTTTAGGACAAGGAGCTGTACTAAACATTAAAATTCTAAGTACTAGCCGCGGTACATTTATTGTTCTCGTCGTCGGGTTACATTAAAAGGTTAACTATAAACATTAAGGTTAAGTCCAGTCCTTCAATAACTATCGCGTGCACTTTCTAGGACTGGTGAGAGCCAGCCAACTGTCGTTTTCAAGTGAGGTAGGTACGCGTGTTGTTACAAGCAACAATCGCGCACGAAGGGTCCTATCCTATACCATTATCTATACAACATTAAAAAATATAGCAAAAAACGGCAAAAACAAAAACACGTTTGTTGTAAAATAAATTTGGGGGGTTCCCCCCCAAATTTATTTTATTCTTTTTTTAGTATTTGTTGTTATAGCGACAACAGAAACACATCATTTGTGAAAATTTCAACTGTCAAGCTATCACAGTTCATGAGATACAGCCTGGTAACAGACAGACGGACGGACAGACGTACAGCGGAGTCTTAGTAATGGGTCCCGTTTTTACTCTTTGGGTACGGAACCCTAAAAAACACAGTCCTACCACATAAGTAGTTAAAAGGGTAATCCTACAGACGATTATTGTCAGAATTTGTGGATTTAGAATAAATACATTGCAATTTTGGTACTTTTCCATTAAGTACTTATTAATTAATCACCCCAATAAGTTCTATATCCTTTATAATTATGTAAATTCACAGTTCCAATTCAATTTATAAGACTAACTCATTAAAAAATATTTACTGTCGATTAAGGATAAAAACTCAGTAGAAATGGATATTTATGAGTATTTACTCATCCTTGGATAAATACTCAGTCCTTAACCCATCTCTACCTACACCTTACATAAAGGCTAACCAGTGCTAAAAGTAAATAGTAGTCCAGTTTATAGACCGATGCCTGTAAAGTAAATAAACACTACAGTCTGTGAGTTTCCCCAAGTGGCGCGATTCGAGTGTAAAGTAACGCGTTGATGTACAGTGGTCCGAAAGGTGGGGGAAGTCTCGAGTTAAGACTGTATACTGTGCCCTGTGTTTTTGAATTACACGAATACGTATAGAGACATGATGTTTATTGACTTCAAGTATTAACAGTGAGTATATAATCCAGTGTATAAACAAATAAGTGTCAAAAGTAAATAAATGGACTGGCATATAGACTGTACGCGAATTTAAGTGACTGTTAATAGTAACCAGTGATAAAAATAATAAAGAATAGTAACTGTTAGTGCTGTTATATACTGTGAGGGCAAAATGGTGGTCACTAGAAGCCAGAAGGGTGACGAATCAGGTTCTTCTAACCCGGCGGGACCCGGAGAGCACCGGACTCATCAAGAACCTGCCGAACAAGTATTAATAGACGTTCAAAGAATACAGGGGGTACAGAATGTGCCACGTCCGCCTGTATTGGAAGCTTTTTTGGCAGCATCGGGCAGCGGTATTACTGCTAACCCTACTCGCATGGAAATAGGCGAGTCAGAAGAAGAGGTCGTCTCGTCCAGGGCAACAGAATCGTCTCAGGCGTTGCTGGAAGGATCAAGGCGATCAAATACGCTGAGGCCTAACGACGTTCGGTCACGCCGATCGGCGGCCTCCCGCAAGAAGCTCCTCGCGGAGCTGGAGGCCAAAGAGAAGCTAGCCGAAAGCAGATTAAAGCAGGCCAAAGCTGAGGAGGAATTGCAAAGACTGAAGCTTCAAAAAATGAGGTTAGATGACACATCTGAGGAAGAAGAAGATGATGAACTCGAGTCAGTGAGAATTCAGAATTGGATTGAAAGGACGCCATTAAGGAGTCAAGATATTGCACCGCCAATGGAAGACAAGGTTAAGGAGGTAGAGGCAGCGCCGCAGCGACAAGATGAATATGTGCGGGAGATTGTTCGGGAACCAGTGATAGAGAAATGCACTGATGGGCCTACTCGTCAATCTCAAACTAATGTGGACGTCGCGACGCTCGCTACAGCTCTGGTTCAGGCAGCAAAAGGAAGCAGAGACCCTCCAAAGTATTTGCAAGAGTTACCATTCTTCAACGGCAATAGCAGCGAGTGGCTTGGGTTTAAGGCGGCCTATGAAGACTCACATAAGTTTTTCTCAGCGAGTGAAAACGTGTCAAGAATAAGAAGAAGTTTGAAAGGCACAGCTAAAAAAGCCGTCGGGTGCCTCTTATTCAGTCAATCTGACCCAAAGAAGATTATAGAAGCATTAGAAAGAAGATTCGGTCGACCGGAGTCACTCATACATGCGGAAATAGAGAAACTGAAGCATCTGCATAAGATAAGTGACAGTCCAAGAGAGTTGTGCGTCTTTGCAGGCGCAATAGATAACATAGTGGGAACAATAGAAGCCTTAAAGAAGTCTCACTATTTGTATAATCCAGAATTAGTCCGGATAGTGATTGAGAAACTAACGCCGATACTGAGAAACAAGTGGTATGATTATGTGGCGGTCAAGACAGAAGATATTCCAGATATAAAGAAGCTGTCTAACTTTCTCAATGAAGAAGCGGACAAGTGCGGAGCATACGCATTGCCTGAAATAGTGAAGGAAGATAGAAACTTTCAAGATAGAAGAAAGAGAAAAGAACAAGCCTTCACACTGAAGAAAGAAGTTTCAGAAAAGTGCCCCGCCTGTGAGAAACAACATTACCTAACAGATTGTGAGAAGTTCAAGCAAGCTACAACCGAAGAAAGGTGGTTGATATGTAAGAAGAATAACGTCTGTTTTCGGTGTATAAGAAGCAAACACAAGAGATTCGTCTGCAAAGCTCCAGTATGTGGACAAGATGGTTGTCAAATGAGGCATCACAAACTACTACACTATCAGAAGAAGGCAGCAACGCCAGAAGCTGTGACGTCAGCGAGGGAAGTCACCATGGCTACTGATCAACCGAGTTATCGACGGGCATATTTGAAGATTGTTCCCGTAGTGTTGACTGGCCCACTCACAAGCGTCGAGACATTCGCCTTGCTGGACGAAGGAAGCACCGTCACACTGATAGATGCATCCATTGCTGAAGTCATAGGAGCAGATGGGCCAAAGAAAACAATGTGGTTGCAGGGAATAAGCACAGACGTGAGACACGAAAACAGCAAGATGCTTAGCTTCAAGATCAAAGGGAAATATGTTAAAGAAGTACATGAAGTCGAAGCGGTTCGTACGGTGGATCGTCTGAATTTCGCGTCTGACACAATAAGAAGAGAAGACATTGAAGACTGCGCTCACCTCACAGACATAGCAGAAGAAATCGTGTATGAGAGAGCGACGCCAAAGATACTTATTGGTCAAGATAATTGGCACCTGATAGTGACAAGGGAGCTACGTGTAGGGAAGAAAAATCAACCTGTCGCGTCCTACACTCAATTAGGATGGGTACTGCATGGGTGTCAGAGCTCTACTACTGACACTATCGCCTTCTGTGGAAACCTGAAGCAGATGAAAAGGGATGAAGATATGGAAGAGCTTATCAAAGAACATTTCAAGCTGGAGTCACTTGGTATAGAAGCTAAGAAGCCAAGAGAAGATCCTGAGAGAAAAGCCCTCGACATTCTAGAAGAAAAGAGTCGTCGCCTACCCGAGGGGAGATATGAGACTGGCATGCTGTGGAAGGATAAAGATTTCGTCATTCCCAACAACTATCCACAGGCTGAGAAACGGCTTCATTTATTGGAGAAAAAGCTGGACCGTGATGAGGACCTCAAGGAGAAATACAAAGATCGTATGCAGAACCTACTCAAGTCAGGGTATGCTGAACCGGCACCCGCATCTCCAAAACAAGGTAGAACATGGTACCTTCCTCACTTTCCAGTGATCAATCCAGCCAAGCCTCACAAACCACCAAGATTGGTTCACGACGCAGCAGCCAAGTTCGCCGGGATGAGCCTCAACGACATGCTTCTATCCGGGCCAGATCTACTCCAGTCCCTACCAGGGGTAATTATGAGGTTCCGTCAATATCCTTATGCAGTATCGGCGGACATCAAAGAAATGTTTATGCAGATAAAGATAAGAGAAGAAGATCGCGACACACTTCGGTTTCTATGGAGAGATGACCGGCGGGAGGGCGAACCAGATGAATATCGCATGACATCGGTCATTTTCGGAGCAACATCGTCACCATGCACCGCTCTATATGTTAAAAACAGGAATGCAGAGGACTACCAGGAACAATACCCGCACGCAGCAGAGGCAATAAAGAAGAATCATTATATGGATGATTACTTACAAAGTTTTGTCACTATAGAAGAAGCCATAGAGACGACGAAAGCGGTTGACTATGTACATAAACAAGCAGGATTCGTGCTCAACGGTTGGACTTCGAACAAACAAGAGATACTAGTAGAAGTTGAACCCGAGAAACACTCCAATTTCAACGTGATAATCGGAGGAAAAGAAACAGAGAAAGCTCTAGGGCTTCAGTGGAACGTCCAAGAAGATTGCTTCAGCTTCAAAATCAACAGGATGAAGACACCAGAAGAAGTCATCCAGAACGAGAGAAAACCGTCCAAAAGGGAAGCACTCAGCATCATCATGGCGCTCTTCGATCCCTTGGGTTATATATCTCCGATAACCATGCCAGCAAAGAGGATTTTCCAGGACACTTGGCGATATACCATCGGTTGGGACGAACCAATTCCAGAAGAACTCTGGCCGAGATGGCAGAAGTGGATGAGAAGTCTATTCAGCATAGAAAACCTGAGGATACCGCGGTGCTACGATTACAGAGCATCGACGCGCCGTCAACTACACACCTTTGTTGACGCAAGTGAGGAAGCTTATGCAGCCGCTGTATACTGGCGCTCCGAGAACAACGATGGCAGTATAACGGTAGCATTGGCAGCCGCGAAAAGCAAGGTGACACCGCTGAAACCTATCTCCATACCACGGCTGGAGCTACAGGCAGCACTTCTGGGGGCAAGATTGGCGCATACTGTCCTGGAGGAGCATGAGTTCGAGGTGGAAAAGAAAATATATTGGAGTGATTCACGCACGGCCTTAGCGTGGATACGATCGGAACCAAGAGCCTACAAAACGTTCGTCGCTCACAGATTGGCAGAGATTGAAGATACCACTAAGAAAAATGAATGGAGGTGGCTGCCGACAAAGGAAAACGTGGCTGATGATGCGACGAGGTCCACACCCAACGAGTTTGATCATAATCATCGATGGTTCAAGGGACCAGCGTTTCTCACGTTACCAGAAGACCAATGGCCAGTAGAAGTATCAATTGAAGTTCCTGAAGACGACATAGAAAGGAAACCACTGAGATGTCACTTGGAGAGGGAACAACAATATCCCTATCTACCACAGATAGATAGATTTTCAAAGTGGACAAGACTGATAAGAGCAACAGCCTACGTCCTGCTATTCATCCAGAAGTTGTCAACGAAGAGGGCAATGGCAACAAGGAAAAGGACCAAAAAGACAGCAGAGAAGGATCCTACCTGGGCGAGAAACAAGAAGAAAGAAGTCTCCTTGCCTAGACCTAAAAGCAGCTCGACCCATCAAAGGAAATACGAAGAATTGTCGGCATATCTACTAATGAGAGCCGAAAAGATGTGGATAGAAGCCAGCCAAGAGGATTCTTTCCGTAAAGAAAAATCAGAGTGAGAAACGGTGAGAAACCTGCCGGAGAAGATAGATTAGCTAGTCTCAACACATATATCGACGGAGAAGGCATCTTGAGACTCCGAGGGAGAGTTGCTGCAGCGAGAAACATAAGTGAAGACCAAATCAACCCTCCAGTATTAGACGGGAAGCATCGCTACACCAAGTTATACGTTCAATATGTGCACGAGAAACTCCATCACGGCGGAGTTGAGCTGGTAGTGAACGAGCTACGGCAACGAGTCTGGATAATCCGAATCAGGCCAGAAGTTCGCAGTGTCATCAAATCTTGCATCTTCTGCAGGATAAGAAGAACGAAGCCATTACATCCAGTGACGGGAGATTTGCCACCTGCACGACTAGCTCATCACGCACGTCCGTTCACCTTTACTGGCCTGGACTATTTTGGGCCCATGGAAGTCACCGTTGGACGTCACAAAGAGAAGCGATATGGAGCGTTGTTCACCTGCATGACGTCGCGAGCCATTCATATCGAGATTGCTCACTCGCTCAGCACGGATTCTGCGATAGCGGCACTCCGGAGGTTCATAGCAAGAAGAGGATGTCCGAAAGAGATGTGGAGCGACAACGCCACATGCTTCAAAGGTGCAGAAAAGGAGTTAGCAGAAGCCGCCTTAGAAGGTCTACAGCATGAGGTCGTCACGCACCAGATACATTGGCGATACATTCCCCCTGCTTCTCCATTCATGGGGGGAGCGTGGGAAAGGATGGTGCGCGCGGTGAAAGAAGCTCTCAAGACTACGCTACACGAGAAGTACCCGTCAGATGAGACACTCGCCACTCTACTTGCAGAAGTAGAAAACACCGTGAATTCGAGACCCTTAACCCATGTCTCAGTCTCTCCTGATGAACCTGAAGCTCTTACTCCTAACCATATCCTTGTGGGTCCCAATAGTCATGTTCCTCTTCCGGGGTACTTTGGGGTGGAAGACGTCAACGCCAGACAACAATGGAGAAGAGCCCAAGCCCTAGCTGACATATTCTGGAGAAGATGGGTGCGCGAGTACCTGCCCATACTGCAGCACCGGCGGGAGCCATTCAACCCGTCCAAACCACCTGAGGTCGGGGACTTCGTGGTCATCTGCGACGCCAACTTACCGAGAAACACATGGCCGAAGGGGAGGATCGTGCGAGTCTACCCAGGTGCCGACGGAGAAGTGCGAGTCGTCGACGTCCAGGTTGGAGGCGGCCGGGTGTTACAACGTCCAACCAAGAAGATCGTCGTGATCCCAGAGGTATCGCCGGGCGGCGACGGCGGGAGAAATGTTCACGACGGCACTTAGACGGCATACTGAACGGATTTGTTTTTGTATATCTTTGCTGATTTTCTACGGTTCAATAAGTAAAATCTTTAAATGTAAATATAGCCGTTCAGTATATAGGATATTTTTATGTAATAAGTTGATTGAATGTAAATAAACCTTCCTTCTACCCTACATATTTTTTTTATTGTTTAATAATAAATTCATATAAATTTGTAAGTTCCGAATCTTTCGCAAATTCAATGTTATGTTTTATCTTGTGTAAAGTAATGTTTAATGTACGTTTTGCACGCAACGACATTTGTAAATAAAATTAAAATAAGCTAGTTTGTAAGTTCTCATGTAAGTGATTTATGTCTTATGAGAATAAAGATTTCTTTAACCCGATAAAGATACCCTTTTTCATCCTTAGACTAGCGAACTAGGCTAATATAGGTTAAATATGTACTAGTTGTTAAGTATTAAAGAGTATTTCCTTCTGTTGTTTTATTTTAGTTCATATATTTAGGCAAACTAATCATAGAAACACTAGAAACAGATAGGTAGAGACCTGAAAAGGTCTGTTTTCACTCATTGTAGACAGCAACTGCACACGATGTTAGCGTAGCGATGAACACGGGCGCTCTGACGCCGCGCCGAATGGCAGGCGTGGTTTTATTAAGAAGGGGTGGGGAAAGTTCATATTTATAGTCATTTACTCCGCGCTCGCTTGGAGCCTCCCCTGAGCATCGCCGCGTGACACAACTAGTCCTAGAATGTAGCCTAGAGTAAAATACACTTTGGTTTAAGCTGCCACATGTACCTAGATCTAAGGGTTAAGAGAAAATAAATTTGAAAGCTAGAGGGGTAGGCAGGGACCGCTGGCCAGCTCATTAATTAAAAATGTATAAAAGAACGCGCGGTTTCATACACCGCTCAGTTTCAATTCAGTGCTCTCCGGGATCCAGAAATAGTGAAAAGTACCTAGTGCCTGGCTAGTGACCCTGCCCTCACCCTGGGGTTTTCATAGTGAATTCAATAGTGCTTTTATTTCCACCCAGTGTTAGTCACCTACTGTAGTCCTAGTTCGACAGTATCTAGTCACACCGCACACCCAAAACGGGAGCGGTAATTAGGCCCTCCCGTACAAGTAGGGTCCGATAAAAAGTGTCCGATATCGGCCTCTGAATTCAGTGGCCGATGCTCCTGATCACACATTCACTGATTCAGAGAGCTCTGAATCAGTTGCCAAGGACGAGCGCTACGAGACAGACGTGTCGCGCCGCGCTGCGCGCATTTAAAACAAAATGGCTCCAACTTAATCGAAATATTTTTAAGGATTTAATGTTGCATTTTGATAAAAAAAATTATATACCTATACCTATAAATACATTGAATCCTTCATCCTAATCCTAACCTAACTAAAATTATATATGCGAAAGTGAGTTGTTTGTTACCTCTGTAAGCTTTATCTACTGAACCAATCTTCCTGAATGAAATTTCGCATAGGTACATATAGTTAGAAGTACTAAGAATGACATAGGGTTGTAACGCGGCGACGCGTTCATCCTCTTTGATCCATTTATGCGTGCGCTGGCACATACATACTTATTTCACCTGTCATAAATTTTAAACTGTATTCATACACATTCGATTCATATTCATTCTTGACTCAGATTATGTAAATCACTTATCGTCTAAATCATAAAATATACAAAGCTGTTTTAAAATAATATATCTAATAAAACTATAGACCCTTCCAGGGTCTTATGTTTATTAATAAAAATTATATACGACCCTGAAGATTACATTATTATTATTGAGTCTCTGTGATAATGGCGCCCAACGTGAAATACGCTAAATGAAATACGTAATAAAAGGAAACTGTGAGTAATACTATATTTACATAAAAGACAAGATTACAATCAACAATCACAAGTGCTCCTTCCATTTTCGACTGCTATAACTGGCACTCGTTACTGTTGGGCCGCTTACAACAGCCTACACTCGTAGCAAGCCTATTACCGGCCGATCTCTACAGCGTGCACTGGCTGCTGCTGGACTGACTGCCATATTCCGTATTTGCTGCTGTTGAGCCAGCTACTGAGCCAACTGCTGTAGCCTGGACTCGCCGCTGCACTGGGCCTACTACTACAGCCTGCACTTGTTGCTGCTGGGCCGACTGCCATATCCCACATTTACTGCTGTTGAGCCAGCTACTGAGCCAACTGCTGGTGCCTGAACTCGTCGCTGCTGGGCCTGCTGCTGGGTTGACTATTATAGCCCACGCGCACTACTGCTGGGCTGGCTGCTGAGCTGATTGCCGCAACCCGTCAGACATACTGATGGCCAACGCCTCGCCACCGATCCAATTGTTGGCAGACATCGTGAGAGCCACTTCACTTCTCAAGAACGCTTTTGAAGATACAGCGAAATACTGAGCTTTCACTTCACTGAGAGCTGAGAAGATTAATTTATTTTAACTACTTTATTTATTTTTCCTTTCCTTCTCTGATTTAATTTTACTATTTACTTTATGTCATTTGTCAACAAATATGGTTGCTATGACCAAAGACTTTTTTAACTCCATGGAACAAAACAAATACAAAATTATTATTTTTTCCATGATGTAATCGAACTTTTGTCACAAGTCAATCAACCTAAAGTCAACCTTTATTTTATAAACACATTTATTTTTAATTTTATTTAAATCACCATGGAAACTATTTCTACAGAACTTAACTCTTCTCTTTCGATACCTCTTACATATTTTGAAACTTTAACCAATAAACTCATTTCTATTGGTGAGAACTATACTAATGAATTAAAACGCTTCACGTTTAATGGTCACGATTGTCCAAACAATTTCATTCAAAAATTGGAACATTTTGCTTCAGTTCGTAAGATTTCTGAAAGCACTCTTTTTTCCCACATATATGACATTTTAACAGGAAACGCTTTAGAGTGGTTTCAAACAAAAACAAAAATTATAAAAAATTGGCAAACATTTCGATCCACATTAATACAAGATTTTGAAATTATTAATCACGATTATCTATTAAAAAAACAAATAGACACCCGTACACAAAAACCTAACGAAAGAATTATAGAATACGTTACACATATGAAATCTTTATTTTCACAATTACACAAACACATTCCAGAGACAGAACAAATTGAAATACTTTTACGAAACTTACAACCAGAATTTACTTTACGCATCTCCAAACAAGACATAAATTCTCTTGATTCATTAATAGAATCATGTCAATTTACTGAAAGATTAATACATATGAATAATAATTCCACATTTTCACAACCACTTGTCTCTTTCAATCAACCCACAACACCAACACCATTTATACCCGAATATCCTTTTACAAAAACTACCTATGCTATTAAAACACAAAAACCTCCAAAATTTCCTACCTTCACCTGCCCAAGGTGTCGAACCAATTCTCATACCCTTTCTCTGTGTACGAATACCCAAATAATTTGTTACAGATGTGGCCTACAAAACGTCACATTTCCCCATTGTCCATCCTGTCATCAATCAAATAAAACAAAACCAATTAAAAAACTGTTTACACAAATTGATAATTCCACAAAATTTGATAAACAAGATTGGAATAATTGGCTTGAATACATAAAACATTTTTTTAATTCTTACAATGTGAATACTCTCCTTCGTACAAATGTGAACACTCTTCCTTTTGAAAAAAAAGACACACAACGTCCCTTTTTACATATTAAAATTAATAATCTCATTTTAAATGGATTATTAGATAGTGGAAGTTCAATTACAATTCTTGGTAAGGACTCACATAAACTTTTACTTAAGTCTGGTCTCTCATTGAGAAAAGACCAACGTATTTTAGGTACCGTAGCTAACGGACAACCTATTAAATCTATCGGAACAATTTCACTTCCGGTAATTTATAATAATAAATTTTCTATAATTACTGCTCATGTAATTCCAGATGTTCATGAACCTTTAATTCTTGGCATCGATTTCTGGAAAACATTTAACATAGCTCCTAACATACTTCGTAACATTAATACTCACTTTACTTCTCAAAATGACAATTTTCTAGTTCATTCAACTTCTACTAATCTTCACGCATTTGAGAACTTAACAAATACACAGCAAGATTTAGCTAACTTAATAATAGACAAATTTAAACAAATTTCTACTGAAATTAAACCATTAGGAAAAACTCACCTCCCATTCGTCAACGATGCTATCGTTTATCACCAGAAAAACAAAAAGCATTAAAAACAGAGGTCGATGAAATGCTTAAACTAGATGTTATCGAACCTTGCGAAAGCCCATGGCTTAGTCCCGTTATCATTACTCCTAAAAAGGATGGGACTTGGCGTTTCTGTGTAGACAGTCGAAAATTGAATAGCATCACTCGTAAAGACGCTTACAAATTACCCTTAATTTCAGATATCTTAGATAATTTAAAAAATTGTAAATATTTATCGTCAATTGACATTGCGAAAGCATTTTGGGAGATTCCTTTACGAAAGGAAGATCGTCCAAAGACTGCTTTCCATGTTCCTGGTCGTGGCATGTACCAATTTAAAGTAATGCCCTTCGGTCTAACTAACGCACCTGCTACTCAACAAAGATTTCTTGATAATCTACTATCAGATCTTATGCTAGATAACACTATTTTTTGTTATTTAGATGATATATCATAGCTACACCAACATTTGAACAACACGTTGAATTATTAACTAAATTAATCACTAAACTTCCTCAAGCTAACATTACAGTTAACTTTCCTAAATGTTCTTTCTTTAGACATGAACTCAAATATTTAGGCTATATAGTAAATCAAAACGGTTTACAAACTGACCCTACTAAGGTTCAAGCGATCCTAAATATTAAAACTCCTACATCTGTTAAGGATGTTAAAAGATTCCTTGGCACCGCTAGCTGGTACCGACGATTTATCCCTAATTTAAGTACTTTAACTGCCCCTCTCACTAAACTTACCTCTACTAAAAAGAAAGCACCTCCTTTCAAATGGTCTCTTGAGGCTGATAAAGCCTTCATCTCAATTAAACAGGCTTTAGTTAGTACTCCTATATTAGCTTGTCCCGATTTCACAAAACCATTTGCTGTTCATTGTGATGCTTCCGCATATGGCATTGGTGCCATGCTCACACAAGAATTCAATGGCGTTGAAAAACCTATAGCTTACATGAGTAAAACCCTAACTGCTCCTCAATGCAACTATTCAATTACAGAGCGCGAGCTTCTTAGTGTGATAACTGCTTTAGAACACTGGCGTTGTTATTTAGACAACGGAAAACAGTTTACTATTTATACGGATCATTCTGCTTTACAATGGTTCTTACGTCTTGAAAACCCTACAGGTAGACTAGCACGCTGGTGCATCCGTCTCTCTATGTTTAACTTTGAAATTAAACATAAACATGGCTCTGAACATGTAGTACCTGATCAGTTATCCCGCATCGCTCATGTTAACGCTATTAATATGTCATTTGAGCAATCTAAAGACACTTGGTATAACTCTATATTTGACAAATGTAAAATAAATCCAACTTCTACTCCAGATTACCTCATTAAAAATAATAAATTATTTAAATATTGTCGCGCTGTTACTGAATATAATTCTGAGTTCAACTGGAAACTCGTAATTCCATCAGAGTTTCGAGAGTCCATTATTTATGAAAATCATAATTTACCTACTGCAGCTCATTTCGGTATTTTCAAAACCTACCATCGCCTTAAACTTCATTATTATTGGCCTGGTATGTACAAAGATGTAGCATTTTTCATCTCTAAATGTGATACTTGTTTGGCCTACAAACACCAAAATCAAAACACTATCGGTTTAATGGGCAAGCCTAAAAATTGTTCTCGTCCTTTTCAAACAATCGCTATCAATCAATCAATCAATCAATCAATCAATCAATCAATATTTATTTGCAAGAATACAGTTTATAGAGATGTTACAATTTAACACAGGTACATGTATTCAACCTTAAAGTAAGGCATGCAAAATTTTAAATTCGTATTACACATTAAATTACATTGTCAGTTACATAAATTCAAATATTCCTTAATGTCATAAAAAGTATTTTCTAACAGCCATGCAGTCAAAACATTGTCAAAGTTCTTCCCATGTAGTTCCTTTATTGAATTTGGTAGCTTATTATATATAATTATGCACATATTATAAACATTCATTTTATATATATAGCAATTACATGGTGGCTTGTCCAATAAATTAATATATTGTGGCCGCTGTGGTCTTAAATGTACTTGGTTACGATACCTGAAAAAATCTGGATGTTTTTTAACAAAAATACACACATCTCTTATATACATTGACGCTAGAGTTAGAATTCCAAGTTGTTTAAATAATGGTCGGCACGAGTCCAAGAAATAAGCGTTACAGATAGCTCGAACACATCTTTTTTGAATAATAAAGACTCGGTTCACCTCAACAGAGTTCCCCCACAGTATTAATCCATAGCCAAGAACAGAAGCCACATAGCCATAATAAGCCATTAATGCTGCCTGCCTTGATACAGTTTCTCTTATTCTCTTAATCGCAAAAACAAATCTATTGAGTTTTAGGCAAACAGCATTTACATGTTCTTTCCAATTCAAATGTGAATCTAAATGAAGTCCAAGAAATTTAAAAGTATTTACAATGTCAATATTACAATTATTATAATTAATTTGAAGCTGTAATGGCTGTGCTTGATATGAATGAAATTCCATAATTTTTGTTTTTGTTAAATTAACGTCAAGTTTATTTTCATTCATCCAATTTATTACATCTGTTAATGCCTTCGTAATTGTGTCTTCTGCCGCCTGTCTATCTTCACATTTAACAACGACTGTTGTGTCGTCTGCAAATAAGATACATTTATTTAAGGTGCTTTTAGGCATACTATTTATATATATTAAAAAAAGAAGAGGTCCTAAGACACTTCCTTGAGGCACACCTTTATTATTATGTTGCCACTCAGATATAAATTTTTGTTTAACAGAAGTGTTTTTTGAATTAGACAACTGTGTGATTTCTGTACATTGAATTCTATTTGTAAGGTAACTTTTAAACCAGTCAAGCGCTTTGCCTCTAATTCCGCAATTTTCTAGTTTTATCAACAATAACGTATGATCAACTAGATCAAACGCTTTTGTCATATCTAAAAAGAGAGTCACCGTAGGTATTTTATTATTTAAATTTTGTGTTACTGTATGAATCAAATCAAAACATGCAAGAGTTGTAGAGAATCCTTTGCGAAAACCATATTGTATTCTATTTAATAAATTATGTTTAGTGATAAATCCGTATAGTCGAATGAACATTGCTTTTTCTAAGACCTTACTTAAAACTGAAGGCAAAGCTATAGGTCTAAAATTGTTTATATCTAGTTTACATCCTTTTTTATAAAGAGGCTTAATAATTATTTTCTTAAATTCTTCGGGAAATATCCCTTCAGAAAAAGATAGATTAATAATATGTGCTAATGGTTTACATATTTGAATAGCGTTTTGTTTAACTATATGAGTAACTATGTCATCATAACCACTTGCCTTGCTATTATTTAATTTCATGATAATTTCAAAGATTTCCTTTTCGTCAACGGGTTTTAAAAAAATAGAACTTAAATTCGAATCTTGTTTTGCATTTGATTTAATAGTATGATGTGCGTTTGTTTTATTACCAACATTTATAAAATAATTATTAAAAATTTCACTTATCTTTTGACCATCAGTATATGTACAACCTTCATGTTCTATTTTGTTAATTTCATTTGCTTCTACATTGGCAAAGCGAGAAGAAATAACATTCCACGTTGCTTTGTTCTTATTTTTACTACTTTTAATATACCTTACATTATTTATTTTATGCGATAATTGAATACAGTTTTTCAAAATTCTATTATATTTTTTTAGTTTAGATTTATTCTTGGACTTATTGTATTTGCAATGTTTATAACGAAGATAAAGCTTTCTTTTAGTAATACAAGAAGTTTTCAGACCTTTTGTAAACCACCTCAATTTAGCATTAGTATTATTTACTTTAACTTTTATAACTGGGAAGCAAAGGTTATAAAACAGACAATAGGTTTCATAGAATTCTGCAAAAGCTGTTGAGAATGTACTCTTTTCTAAAACATTTAAAAAGCTTAAATTAGATATACAATCACAAAACTTTTCCATGTTTCTTTTACTATAATCACGTTTATATTCAAACCATGTGGATAAAACTCTAGGACTAGTAACTTTTATCAAAATTGTTTGGGCTGTTTCATGATCAGACAAACCCATTGGTAATACTTCAGCTAATACATTCTTTATATTACTAGCAATCTGATCAAGACAAGAATTATCTCTAGTTGGTGACCAGATATGAGGCTTGCAATCATAATTCTGTAAAATACTAATTAGATTTTTGGAAAAAGAAGTGTCCTTAAGTACGTCTATATTCCAGTCACCACAGATGATTATTTTAAAAGTTTTATATTTGGCCGTAATTATATGAAGTACCTTGTCTAATTTATATAGAAAAACCCCTACATGGGCTTTCGTATGTGTAGGTATTCTGTAAATATTTATAACAATTATATTTAACCCGATAACTTCAATTCCGCAACATTCAAAATAAAAATTAGTAGCAATATCTGTGATTTCATTAATGCATTTTGTTTTTTAAATGTTGTTTTACCAAAATACATGAGCCTCCTCTGCTTTTTTCACGGCAATATGATGCCGCTAATCTATAATTTTGTAAAGATACATTTGATTCTGTGCTTTTCTTAATATTAGTTTCACATAAACATATTATATCTACACATTTATTATTGCTATCTAAATCACTTAAGGTCAATTCTAATAAATCAAGTTTGTGCTTTACACCAGCTATATTCTGATGAAATATTCGTAGGGATTTTTGAGATGAATCAAATTGAGATGAATCTACTTGATTTATTTTATTGACGAAAAAATGTTTTCGGTTTACTAGAACTTAATTCATTATGCAACTTATTATCACATTTTTTTAAATTTGAATTCATCTGAATATAATCCTTATCATAGCTTATAAAATCTATTTCTAAATTTAATTTAAAACTTAAAGAATCTAAACTTGATATTTTATTTGAAACGTTACTGAATACATCCACAGGAATATTAACAAAAACACAGTTTACATAATTTTTCACAAGCATTTGCAATTCATTGTTGAGCTTCTTAACATTGATATAGCGATTATAATTTACATTTAAAAGGAGAATTTTATTATGCCTAAATTTGAACAAAACATTACATATTTCTGTAAATAAAGCATATGGATTTTTATCATGCGAACCTACAGACAGAATTATAACATCATCGCTAGATATCTCTTTTTCAATATTATCAAGTTCCTTTAAAATAATTGGACTAGATGCATAAGGTTTAACTAAACTACGTACTTTATACACATCATTCCACCTTCCTTGTCTAGTTGTTATTAATTTCGATGCTAAATCACGAACTTTCTCATCCCCATAAATATAAATATTCTTCTTAAGCGTTGTAGATCTTCGAGCAACAAGGACTTCCGCAGGCGTTGTTATATTATTATGGGTCACTAAGTTGCTATTTTCTTCAATGTTTTGCAAGATATTATTTGACTGATTCTCCTTTAGTATAGTAGACATTTGAATTTTCTTGCTTCCGCGCGTCGAGATTTTAGTAGTTTTCTTTACTAAAGTAGTATCTTTTGACTTGGACTTATCCGATGATTTAGTTGAAGATAACCCATCATTATTTTTATCTAGAGTAATAATCTTTGATTTTAAAGAAGCATTTTCTGACAGTAATGAACATATTTGATTTTCGGCAGATGATAATTTTTCCTTTAATTCAGCAATTGTTGTTTGCAGTAATTCGATTGTCGAAGCTTCTGGTAGAATATCTGTTTCAGTGTCTGAATTAAGAGATTCGAAAGAATTTTCGATTGATATATTGTATTTAGCTCTACGTATGTTGACACTTTTAATCGGAGATGAGGAAGAGATATTATCCATGTTGATCACTGGATGCTTGCTTGAGTGTGCATAACAAAGGCTACATTTCCATGCAGTTTTGTTGTCATTTTCCATTAAAAAATATCTTTTCTCAGTGACATTAGCGCATTGTAGGTGATAATATTTATTACATGATGAACATAGTAGAAATTGCTTGACATCATTTTTTATAGTCAATTTACATTTAATGCACTTACGAGTCATTTTAAAAAAAATTAATCAGAATTCTTTTTTTTTTTTTATTATCTTAGGATTTGATCTCGGACCTTTTGCCTGAATCAATAGCGCTACAAACTGAGCCAGCGCTCGATACTTCACTGTGACGAAATACTCTAGTAGATGCTCGGCTAAGTAAATGAGTCAGCGATATGCACAGCACTTGATCGGCTAGTAATGAGTCACACGCAACACTGATCCGCCGGCACATTAACAAAACTGCACAGTCACAACGAATAATTTGAAATAGATTTTATATTTATTGTTGTTTCACGACGTTGAATTTATGTACTTTTAGCACAGTAACATGCACAGTTGAGTTGTCTATATTTTGACATTATATTATTTACATAACATGCACTTATTACATTAACTAACAATTATCGTATACGGAGCAAAGAAAACACAGCCGCTCTGCTCGGAGCGCGCGGGGGAGTCCAATCGATTTTATTGGTCCCTTACCTTTATCACGTAAATTAAATAGATTCATATTAGTGGTTACCTGCTGTTTTTCTAAATACTGCCTTATTTACCCTATTAAAAGAGCAACATCATCTATTATAAAACATATTCTTGAAAATTTAGTTTTTATGAATTATGGTATTCCAGAAACCATAATTCTAGATAATGGTCCTCAAATGATAAGTGCTGAACTTAAAGACTTGTTTAACACTTACAAAATACCTCATGTACATTACACTCCACGTTACTGCCCTCAAGTAAATCCTGTTGAGCGTTACAACAAAACTATAATCACAGCTATAGCTTCTTTTGTTGATGACGACCATCGTACTTGGGACTTACATTTGAATCATATTCAATTTGCCATTAACTCATCCGTTAATGAAACAACAAAATTTACCCCTTCTTACCTCGTCTTCGGCCGTGAATTAGTTACTTGTGGTTCTATATATTCGGATACCGAATCTATTGAAGATTATATATTTGCTCCTCGCGATATTTATGCAGAGCATTTAGGTAATTTACTTCCAGTATTTTCAGAAGTACAAAAACGTATGTATAAATCCCATGAAGTTAATGCTAAGCTTTACGATAAACATCGTCAATATATCGAATTTAATATAGGTGACACGTTTGGAAGCGGAATTATCCTTTAAGTTCTGCTGATAAACATTTTTCGGCTAAATTAGCACCCAAATTTATTAACTGTTACATAACAAATAAAATCTCACCACTAGTTTATGATTATTTTATTTAGAGTTTTCTAATTTGTAACTCTACTTACCTTACTTATTTACCTTACTTACTTACACAATTTATGTCATTAACTTGATATTTTCCTTACGTCATTACTAAGACGTTTATTTTAATTTTTTGCGTTTCGCGCATAGTGTTATTTTTATACTCTACCTATTTATTAAGGTACATGCTTGTACATATTTGTCATCGTGCGGTTTTAGTAATACGTTAAAAAAGCCTTAAGCTATTATTTGCAAGTTAGCGGTTGGTGACTAATTTTTAATTAAGCCTACACCATTAATAAGCTCAGTTCTTGAGAAATGCTTCCTAATATATAAGCTTTCTCTATGATGTATTTAGTCACAAATCCTTAAATGGAATTATGACTTTGTTAGGTGATGTATGTATGTTAGTATTTGTTAGGTAGGATATATGTGGAACTGATTGGCTTATTGTATATACTCATCTCAATTTCATTCACCTTTCTAAATTAACTTTCACTTCATCCATTTAGTTTTACTACTATTGTATAATAAGTTTATATTTTTATTTAAGTTTACTATGTATTTTTTAATTCATAATTTACTCTCTAAATTCAAAATTACATATATTTCAATTTTTTAACAATTTTTAAGATTAAAAAAAAAGTTTTTAATTTTTTTTTTTAAACCGGCCCCCGGTACTGTAACGCGGCGACGCGTTCATCCTCTTTGATCCATTTATGCGTGCGCTGGCACATACATACTTATTTCACCTGTCATAAATTTTAAACTGTATTCATACACATTCGATTCATATTCATTCTTGACTCAGATTATGTAAATCACTTATCGTCTAAATCATAAAATATACAAAGCTGTTTTAAAATAATATATCTAATAAAACTATAGACCCTTCCAGGGTCTTATGTTTATTAATAAAAATTATATACGACCCTGAAGATTACATTATTATTATTGAGTCTCTGTGATAGGGTACCTTTCATCCCGGAAAGAGCACTGTTCCCGTGGGAAATTCACGCGGGCGAAGCCGCGGGCAGCTAGTTTCTAATATTTTGTTATAACATTGCTTAGGCGTGTACACTGTAATAATGTTATTATGTTTTTTAAATAAATAAAAAAAAATTAATATAATTTTGGTCACGCTTGTCCCAAAGGTATGTCCTTGTATAAAACTAAAATATCATTAAGAATCTCTCTTCCTGCCATTTTGCGTACGCACACGCTACGCTAATCAACAAAACGTGCGTGCGCGACGGCAGACGAACGGTGACTGAGCGTCCTGAATGCGATTAGATCCTTCTGATTTAGGATCCGATACGTCGGAAAAGACCTAGCCCACACTGAGCGGCACGTGACGAAAAAAATGAAAATCGGTGCGCTGCTCGGTGAGGCGACCTTTTATATGCCATGATATTTTCAATCTTATGATACAGGAATTAGGGTTTAATTTAAATTGAAAACTTCTCAGTATTTTCGCCGCGCGCCGCTCGGTTTACGCTGGACTGAGGTGACTGAGCCCAAGTAGTTGATTAATAAAGTAATTTCTTTAATTATGTATCTAGTATTTTATTTATTCATACCCGTCTCAAATCTCCTTAAGCAATAATATGATGGCATATTTTTGGCATTTTCTGAAGGTTTGGCAGATTTTTTGCTAGTATTTGCTGCACGCGATGCACCGACGTGTCACGATTTGCGAATTCTATGCTTGATCTATACTAAGAAGCAATTCAATAATCTAGGCTCACCTTCCTCCTCACTCAATTCTGCCCTGCCTGTCCAAAGAGTATATAATCACTACGTTTGCCTGTCTATCAGTGTCAGTCACAGTCACAGCAGGCACAGAGTACCTTTTATTATACTGAAATAGAGACCTCTCTTGGCGACTAAAATAAGCAATAGGCTCAGTGCTGCCTCCTGAATATGAGGTTTGGTACTAATATTATGGTATACATAATCACTCCTATAGTAAGTACGTATATGTCATATTATATAGTTTTTGGTTTCGATTTTTTGTGGAAACTGGGATTTTATCGCTTTGAGTTATTCTTAATATGTACATTTTTTAATTTTAAAAAGGTTACAATGTGATCGAAAGTTACAATAGTATAAAACGTATGCAGTACAATAAAATTTACACAAAAAATAACTCAAAGTTGAAAGATTGAAATGAATAAAAAATAATATAATTTAAGCAATACATATTTATTTTTTTCTTTTAAAACATTTATTACAATATTTTTTTGCTTTGAATTGAAATACATCATCTTCATCATCTGGGTCTCTCTTTCCGACTAGGATTTTATTTATATTCTTACAATAATTAAATATAAAAAACTTTGTCGTTGATTCTAATAAGTATTCAATTACTTTTTCTTTGTGTATTTTACAATTTAGAAAATCAAAATCTACATGGATTAAAATAATTGTTTTAACATATTCACTAATGTAGTGTATTGTCAGGTTTTGTTTTATTAAATCATAGATTATATCTTGTATTGCAGAAATACATTTCAAGAGAGACTCTGTTGGATTGCACAGCCACTGCTGACCTGTGTACTCTCTATATTTTATATAGCCACTGGATTTACTTTCAATCATGTCTTTGTGACACGTTGCACAAGCTTTAAATATATTTTTTTACATTACGCCCAAAATATCCAGTGACGTATTCTAATGGTCCTCGTATACGAGGATCATTTTTGTCTTTTATATTTGTTATTTTCACCTCAGGAATTTCCTCTAGAGTACAGGCTGGCGCAGCTGTGCAATCAACTTCATCCAGAGTGATGAATGATTCTAAGTTCTCACACATATCTTTCTCACAATTTGCTCCAGGTGCATGGGCACTGGACATATTATTTATCATTAATGTCGTAAATGCACTTGTAAACCTATCTGGTGTAGGATTTGTATTTCGGCACCCATGACTTCTTATAGCCCCAAAGAAGTTCTCAATGGGGTCCTGATTAAGGTGCCGCATCCAAATTGAAGATATATTGTAATTATTTTTTAAATTATTTAATAAAACTATAATACCATCCAACGTCCATGCCCAATTATTAATTGTTGGCACATATTCTATATTTCCTGTGCCTTTGTTAATATAATTCATATTGTTTAGGCGATTTTTTGCCTCATGCCAAAACTTTATATGGCACGAGTTTAATTTTGCCGGACCTAATAAAGGTTTAGCATGCATTTTTTCTTTTTTCGCATAGCTGCCGTTGACCGAGTCGAACAAATTGTCGAAGAAAAGCAGCACATCTGCAGTTTCTTTACAATCCTCTTTTAGAATATTATTTTCTGAAAAAGAAAAACACTTAAGTTATGATTTTATACAAGAGCACATTCTACCTATATGGATTGTTAATCAAACACCTCAATGCGTTGCAATCGTGTGCGGTGTGAGAGGTGGGGATGGCGAGCTAGTTACTAGTGCTCGGGAGCCGTATGCCAGTATCAATCCTTGCACAACTGTACTGTATGTCTTATTAAACTGTGATTAATGAAATTGTCTGGGTGAAATGGCCCCAGCATGGGAAGACCGTTCACCCGTCTGGTGCTTGCATTGGCTTCCCCAATTAGTAAATAGATAAAATATAAACAGTGATAAGAGGCAATACAGCCTATTAAAATATTTCTCAACATAACCTACCTGCGAGGTATCCCATATTTGAAGCAACAGTCCGGCTGAAAACTTGAGTGGCATATTTCACCTTCATCTTGTGAATTTTACCTGGTATAACATGACTGTCTGTTAATTTCGGGATTAATCTAATACCTTTATATCCCGGATTTGCTTCATGTAACTCACTTACATGATCCCACTTTGCTATATAAGTCTTCTCACATTTCTCATCTTTATATTGCAAATTTTTTGTTAGCAAATTATTTCTTACACATTTCATCAAATGTGGGGGTCATACAATGGCACAATTTCTTTTTCATTTACAATAAATACATTGTCTTTTGGTTCCTGTCCATTCTTCAAAAAAATCCTCGTGCCTCTTGTATTAACATTTTAATGGCTGCTCTATTGTTAGAACCCTGATCACACACAGTGGCCACCACAGTAAACCCAGCTTCATTTAATTCATTTATCACTGTTTTTATTTGGCTAGCCAATTCGGCGCCTTTTGTGGCTGCCTGAGCAAATGTATATGACAACACTTGCTTATAATTTCTTGTAAGCCCCCTTACCATAAAAACTTGAGCATGGTCAGCAAATTCGGGCTTTGTGTCAGTTCCATCTGTTACAAATCCAATAACTTTATTTTGGCCTTCCCTGTATGCCAAATTAGCCTGAAGAGATATTTCATCAAATAATAATATGCATAGTTTGTCTTCTGGTTTCATTTTTTTTGATATTTGTTTCAGTTGACTAAAAGTCTTTTTATTTATACCAGGAGATATATTTGCTCTGCATAATAATTTAGATAGAGTTTGTGGAGCCGGTAAAACTAATATCTTCCTTAAGAAGCGGTAACTCTTAGGGCTTTGCTTCCAAATTGATAGAGCTGTTATTTTTTCATTAAAAGTAAAGCGCCGACCCTTGTCCTTTTTCATGACTTCTCTTAATTGCATCATAATCAGTCTTTTTCCAGGAATAGGTACTTTTTCAATTACACTTAAAAATGCAGGATTAGCCGTAATTTTCTTAGCTGCTTTTAAGCTTGCAGATTTGATTTGTACAGCTTTACGGCATTTACTAAGTTTACTTCTTAATGCTTTCACCTCCTTATATAGCTGACGTTCAGCAAGTGTTTTTATTGACGCCTTTACATTGCCTTTTCCTAAAAATAATAGGATTTTAAAAATTTGGTATAAATATTATTAAGGTTCTAAAAATGGAGGTTAATCTAAATGTCTATACTAGTGTTTGCCCGCAGAATGCTATGAGCTATCCAGAATCCCCAAATTACCACAGGCCATGTGGGTGGCTAGTCATCTAGTTAGAAATAAAATGCAACAAATTATTTTTAAATGTACGTACCTCTTTTTGTAACTAATCTATTTCCACCTTCCCCTATTGTAGAAATAGTAAGTTCCATTTGTGGTTCCGTACTAACTTCAATTGGGAAGTTCTCACCAATTTTATTAGTTTCGACCACATCTATCATAGCAGAAGCAGGGGCTAAAAAAAATATGTCCATTAGCTACCTATACAAAATATATTTAAGTCAAATTGTATGTGTTAATCCATGGGAAAATGTGCCTAAATAAAATGCAACAAATTATTTTTATATTTACATACCTCTTTTTATAACTAATCTATTTCCACCTTCCCCTATTGTAGAAGTAGTAAATTCCATTTGTTGTTCCGCACTAACTTCAATTGGGAAGTTTTCACCAATTTTATTAGTTTCGACCACATCTATCATAGCAGGAGCAGGGGCTAAAAAAAATGTGTCCATTAGCTACCTATACAAAATATATTTAAGTCAAATTGTAATATGTGTTAATCCATGGGAAAAGGTGCCTTATGGTCATTGGCGCTTAAGTTGTTCAGAAATATAAATCGTACAAGTTTACTTAGCAATAGAATAATTATAATAAGCAGAATGACGTAAGTGCCAATGCCCATAAGGGACCTTTTGTCATGGACTGTCACATATGTGTCATTTTCAACCGACTTCCCAAAAAAGGAGGAGGTTATATGTTTCGATGTATGTTTTTTTTTTTATGTATGTTCGCCGATTTCTCCGCCAATTGTAGACTGATTTCCAAAATTGTTTTTTTATTTAAAAGGGTGTATTCCCAAGTTGGTCCCATTTTAACCACGTCAGAATCTGTTCGGTAATTTAAAAGATACCTAACAAAATATTAAAATATCAACATTGCATTACAGAGCAAATGGCCGCGACTGCGTGGCCTTCCTTATTTTAAGCTAAGCTCAAGATTTTCTGTGTATGTCCCCAACATAGAAATAGTGATTAGCGACTATAAAAGTTGGATCATGAATCCTTAGGCAGATAATTTGTTGCAATAACATATAAAGTGCTAGCTCCTAGACTAGACTTCACCTCATTCAGTAGGTAGCATGCTAATACATTTTTCTTTATTGTTATTTCATGATTTTAAGTTTTATGATGGAAGTCGGTTCATTTTTTTGAAAAAAGTTTTATACTATGTATACATACCATTATTCTCTTTCTCTGCATCTTCATATGCATGAAAATCATACTGAAGAGCTGCAATCAAAGTAAAAAAGACAAAATCAGCTGCTGACATTTTATATAGCTTAATCACAAATGAAATAGAAAAAAATTAAAAAAGAATTTTCTGTTTGTCATAAACAATCTATTTCTTCATATCTGAAATTAATACTAGTTGAAAAATATCACTTGTTTTATCTTCCTATGTCAGTTTATATCGCTGCTTTACAACAATACAACATAGTTTCATGTAGTTTTAACTATTATTGACTTAATGTGAGCCAGGCGCAGTAATGTATGGATTAAAAATATGTGCACCAATCATACTGTTTTTTTAATGTAGTAGTTTATAATAATAGAAGGATAAAATAGGTAGTACTTCTACACACCTGCTGATGTTGATGGTAATGGTTCAGGAGTATTCTGGGTCGACATCAATGGCCTTCTTCCAATGCTTGGAAATCTTGAAACGTTCATAAAACCTGAAATATTTATAAACCAATTTACACAATATCCATATTAGTAAATTAATCATCGCAGCCTGAAGAAGATCACATTTTGATTGAATTTTCATATGATATTCACTTTTTTTCTTATCGAGTGTATTTTATCCATCATCATATTTCTGTATCATCTGTTTACAAACCACTGCATTGTATGTAAGTATAAAAACCATATAAAAACCATTTGTTTTAAATTAAAAAATTTAAAATTCCATTAATTGAATGAAAGGTATAATACTAAAACTTACACATTTCATATAATATTTACCTGGTAAGTTCAAGGTAGGCAATGCAATATTGCTGATCCTGTTGCTACGGCAAAGGTATTTTTCTTCAAAATGTGCACGGCAAATACGGCGTTGTTCATATATGAACTTGTTGTCCAAACTAATGATGCCACCGCCAATAGCAAGTACCCATTTATTGAAGCGTTCCCTCTCAATTTCTGGATTTGGAAAGGTGTGGAGTGTCTTGTGTGACCCTAAAAATTTACATCATTATTAATTCAATTTCAACTGACCCTATTAGTGTATACTAGGTTGAATTATATACAGGTATAAAACATTGATAGCATTAATATGTATAGGTATTACAATACAAACAAAACAACAAATCAGACATATTTTGCTAGCCCCAAAGTTGATTTTGGGCTGGCTTTACAGTAGAGTCCCATTGTCTGAAAAAGACTACGGTTCAAAGGCGAGGTCTTTACCATTTGCGCCACGGAGGCCAATATAATTATATCATGAAGAGGATAGGAGTACATGCATATACACGCTTAGGTTAAAATATAACTTACTTCCAGACTCCCAACATCCAGGAACACAGCATATTTTACGGGACATCTGCATAATGCCACTAAAAGAGTCTCTTTCTCGGACGGAACTATAAATAACACACGAGTCTATTTCTCCAACACTGAAGCCACCAAAAGCACAATTCGTAACTTATCGGAGGAGAAACTCTCAACTCAACGATTAAGCCAACGAAATGGTAATGATAAACTCAAGATTTACACCAAAAACACCAAAAACGCACTAAAAGCACGAAAAAGGACGAATTTGTGTGAAAAAATCTTGTTTGAAACTTTGAAAGTAAACTTATGCGACAGTGTTGCCACTCGCATAAATATAATATATGCTAAAAATTAAAAATACAATAAAATACATGGAAAGAACTTTTAAATTATTATAATTACTTGTTTATTAGATATGTAGTGTTATGCTAAACCACTATCGATAGCAGATTTTAAATAAATTAGACTGATAAATTTCAAATAAAATAAAATCTTAGAAAGTAAAACTACTATAATGGGAGAATAATTAGAAGAATAGAACATTACACCGTGATACAACGCGACCATATTTGAAAGGCACATACAGCCTTGAACATGAAATTTAAATAACTATATTTTAATTTAGTATCATAATTACGCTTGGATCGCCATCTATATTGTTAGGCAGTAGTTACTACATTATAATACTACCATTTTGAAAAGTATATTAACTGCATAAATTTGATGTGTGTTTTGTATCTATTTAATTTAGTAGTCTTTTATGTCAAGAATTGCCTAAACATTTGTATTGAGATTGTAGCCCCTGCACAGAGGTGTCAGTCAAATTTGCGTGGTGGCAATGGTGGCATTAGTATTATTTTAGGTTATCTATCCTAATTTAGTTAATTTGGCGAAATCTTTTATCGAATTGAAATAAATATTATATAAATCGAGCAATGGCAGAAGCGCCCAGTGAAAAACTATCCAAGAAGTGAGTATAGTGTGTTGTGAAACCACGATGTTCGCTCTAAAGACATTTTCCTCCTTGCCAGCTGGTTTCTTCAGAAACAACATTTTTGTTCACCGGTGCACAAATTTATCAACAGCAGTGAGCAAGCGGTTGGTTATTTTTTTTAGTCAAATTAATATCAGCACTTTATTCACATTGTACCTTATGTTATATTTTTAGTGAATTGAAACGTCGCCTTAAAGCTGAGCAGAAGTTAAAAGAAAAGGCAGAAAAAGCTGCTCAGCAACCTGTGCCTGCGCCCTCAGAGAAAAAAAGTGCAAAGCTTGAAGAGGAAATCAGCCCTAATGAGTATTACAAGTTGCGAACGTCTGCTATTGAGGCCCTCAAAAAGGGACCCAAGGATGAACATCCATATCCTCATAAGTTCAATGTAACAATATCTTTAGAAGATTTTATTGAAAAATACAATAATTTAAATAATGGAGAGGTTCTGGAGAATGTCACCTTGTCACTGGCTGGTAGAGTTCATTCTATTAGAGAATCTGGAGCCAAACTCATATTCTATGACTTAAGAGGGGAAGGAGTCAAACTTCAGGTAAGAAAATTATATAATGATTCAGGCCACTTTCAATCAGTCCATCGGAGAGGCCTGTGTCCAGCACTAGACTTGTGGTTTGAAGATGTTTCTTATGCATATATGCATATGCATGCATACTAATTTATTTTAAAACCTTTACAATGATGGTAGAAAAATACTTTCTCCTTCATAAAAAAAAGTTTTGTAATATATATTTGTTTAATAATCTTTTTGATTTTGACTTTTATCTAAAGTAAATTTTATTCAAAAAGTACATTAAAAATCTAAAAAATCATGGTCACAGGATATCTCATTCAGTTTGTAAAGAACTCTATAATTCTCTTTAATACAGTGTTTTTATCTGAGTGTTACCAATTAAATTACAATAATTTTTGTAGATTGTGCACTAAGATTGTCATAGTCCAATTTGATTCAAATGTTTCAGGTGATGGCTAATGCAAAAATGTATGAGTCAGAAGAAAAATTTGAAAAGGATACGGATAAATTAAGAAGAGGTGATATTATTGGCTGTATTGGTCATCCAGGAAAAACCAAAAAGGGGGAATTGTCCATAATCCCTAAAAGTATTAAATTGTTGTCACCCTGCTTACATATGCTGCCTCATTTACACTTTGGTTTGAAAGACAAAGAAACTAGATTTAGAAAACGGTATCTAGATCTCATATTAAATGATAAGGTAAGTTTTTTCTTAATCCCTTAAATATTTATCATAGTATGTTAAAATATTTATGTGAAAGCAACATATTTCTATTGATATTTTAATATATGACCATGAGAATTATTGGTAGACTAGCTTTTGCCCGCGGCTTCGCCCGCGTGAATTTCCCACGGGAACAGTGCTTTTTCCCGGGATAAAAAGTAGCCTATGTGCTATTCCAGGTCATTATCTACCTCTGTACCAAATTTCATCGAAATCCGTCCAGTAGATTTTGCGTGATTGAGTAACAAACAAATTCACAAACTCACAAACTCACATCCAAACTTTCGCATTTATAATATTAGTATGGATTTATTTTTGTGGCCAGAATTCTAGCCGATAATGTTTATTTTACTGTCAGGTACGACAAACTTTTTACACCAGAGCTAAAATTATTGCTTACGTCAGGCGTTTTTGGATAACATGGGCTTTCTTGAGATTGAGACACCAATGATGAACATAGTTCCTGGTGGGGCAATAGCAAAGCCTTTTATCACACATCACAATGACCTTAACATGGATCTTTACATGAGGATTGCCCCAGAATTGTACCACAAAATGTTGGTAGTAGGAGGACTTGACCGCGTCTATGAAATTGGAAGACAGTTCAGAAATGAGGGCATTGATTTGACTCACAATCCTGAATTTACAACCTGTGAGTTTTATATGGCATATGCGGACTATCATGATATTATGACAATGACTGAATCCATGATTTCTGGTATGGTAAAGAGTATCTATGGTACTTACAAGGTAAGACTAATTACTTATTTTATTTATTAATTTCCAAATGAACATGTATGTATTTTTATTGAACTTAAGAAAAAATTACCATAATTACCGTGATTGTAATAAAACTCATTTTTCAACAATAATTTGATTAGTATAGATTTTCCATCAATCATAAATTTAAATTTAGTTCCCCTTCTTATGATTTGTGAAATGGTTCTTATTTGTATTTGAAACATTAAAACTACTTTTCAAGAAATGTTGCACATAAGCTATTTAAGTCTTTAATCAAAATATTTTTTCAGATTAAATACCACCCAGATGGACCTGAGGGTGAAGAGGTTGAGATAGATTTTACTCCTCCATTTGCCCGAGTACCCATGATTACAACCCTGGAAAAGGTCTTAAATGTCAGGCTACCACCTGCCAACAAGTTTGATACTCCTGAAGTAAATGCTCTCCTTAGTCAGTTATGTGAAAAACATGAGGTAAGGAGCCAATATAAGTCACAATTTTTTTATTTTTCATTTCCTTGATTGTTGTCTATGTTAGTCTAAGGCAATGTGTGCAGTACTTTATGCCATAACTAGCTTTTGCCCGAAGCCCTCCCTAACGTCACTACTGAAAATAAATTATTCAATACTAGCTTTTGCCCGCTGCTTCGCTCGCGTAAATTTCCCACGGAAACAGTGCTTTTTCCCAGGATGAAAGGTACCCTTAGGTAGATGTAAGGTAGCCTAGTCCTTTTCAGTACTTCTAACTATGTGTATGCTAAATTTCAGGAAGATTGGTTCTGTAGATAAACGTGAAAAGGTTACAAACAAATAAACAAACTTTTGCATTTATAATATTATTTATTATAGTAATTTTTACTCCGCTGGCTCATTGACCCTAAAGTGGATCTTGGCCACCGAAACGAGAGAGCGCTAAATAATATAATATTAGATATAAATTTTTAACATTATATCTTTGTTACAGGTTGAATGTCCACCACCAAGAACCACAGCAAGATTGCTGGACAAGCTAGTTGGAGAGTTTCTTGAAGAGAAATGTATCAATCCAACATTTATTATGGATCATCCACAAATCATGAGTCCCTTGTCGAAATATCACAGAGATATACCCGGTCTCACTGAAAGGTAGATAACACTCGACTTTATCGTATTATCTAAATAACTGTGCATATCAGTGCATACACTACTCACTATCTCTTGTGCAACACTCATATAAGCCAAAGGTCACAGGGTACTTTCATATAGAAAAGAGACCTGTGTGTTCAACCATTAAAAATATTTTGTCTAATAATTTATAATTCAATGAATAATTCTATTTTTGTATTATTATTTGTAGGTTTATGATCCTATGACTAAATTTATCTTCTATCACCATATAGCCTAAGTACCCAATAATATGGGTATTTAAAAATATGTCGGTCTGTCACTCCATTGCGCTGAAATCAATTCATCAGTTTGGTATCAAATAAACATTTTTTCCATATACACCGCAATTTTAGTGATGTCATTAATTATATTGTAAAGTCCATTTATTCATAATTGTCCTATTATGTAAACAATCTTCGCAGTACTTTTTGTTGAATTTTGTTGAAAATAAATCAAATATTAGTTCATTAACCTAAACATTCTAAAGTAAAACATTTATTGACTACGAAAGTAATTTCCTAAAAAGTCTATTTTTAATTTATATTGTTGTAAAATCATAAAAAGACATGGTAAGATTGTTTACATAATAGGACAATCCTAACTAATATTATAAATGCGAAAGTGAGTTTGTTTGTTTGTTGGTTTGTTTGTTACCTCTTCACGCTTTATCTACTGAACCAATCTTCCTGAAATTTCGCATACACATACATGGAAGTACGGAGAAGGACATAGGGTACCTTTCATCCCGGGAATAAGCACTGGTCCTGTGGGAAATTCACGCGAGCGAAGCCGCGGGCGAAAGCTAGTTATGTATAAATGGACTTTATATCTGCTGTAATGTAATCAGAGTGACGTTTATGATGCAATAACACATTCGTATTACCTACTCTATTCCTTATTTACTAAAGTGACGCATAATATAGGTATTCAATATTAAGCGTCGCTTTAGTAAATAATGCCGCGCCCCGGGGCTTCGCTCCCGTGGGAATTTCGAGATAAAAAGTACCCTATGTATTTCCGGTATTTTTATACCTGTGTACCAAATTTCATTGAAATCCGTCAACTTGATTTTGCGTGATTGAGTAACAAACACCCTCACAAACTCACATCCAAACTTTCGCATTTATTTAGTAAGATATGTAGGATTATGCAATTATGATTCCATGACTAAAAGTATCTTCTATCACCATACAGCCTATAAGTACCCAATTTATTTAAAAATATATCGGGTCTGTCACTCCATTGCGCCGAAATAAATTCATCAATTTGGTATCAAATAAACATTTTTTTTCATATAAACCGCAATTTTAGTGATTTCATTCATTTTATTGTATTGTACCTACTGTAATGTAATCAGATTCGAGTGATATTTATGATGCAATAACACATTCGTATTACTCTATTCATTATTTACTATATCTAAGTGAAGAATTTCTATACTTAAGTGAAGCTTAATATATTCAATAATTAGCCGCGCCCCGGGGCTTCGATCCCGTGGGAATCTCTGGGTAAAAAGTATTCCCGGTATTTTTCTACCTGTGTACCTACCAAATTTCAATACATACATATTATCACGCCTTTTTTCCGTGGGGGTAGGCAGAGACTAGCGATTTCCACCTGCTACGATCCTTACAGATCTCTCTTGCTTCCTCTACACTCATCACTCAAATTTCAATGAAATCCGTCAAGTAGATTTTGCGTGATTAAGTGACAAACATCCTCACAAATTCATACCCAAACTTTATTAGTAGGAAGTAGGATTTATTTTCAACTAGCTTTTGCCCGCAGCTTCGTCCGCGTGAAATTCTCACGGGAACAGTGCTTTTTCCCAGGATGAAAGGTACCCTATGTCCTTCTTCGTACTTTCAGGAAGTGTAAAGAGGTAACAAACAAACAAACTCACTTTCGCATTTATAAAATTAGTTGGGATAGTGGCTTTAGGGTAAGGTGCGATTAGGCGACCATATCCGGCGTTCCTTTCAAAGTCAATTATTTTTATTTATATAGGTTTAAAAATAGCACTTATAAATCGTCACATTCTTGTTTTTTAGTTAGTTGACGTCATAAAATTACTTAAAGCTAAGCGTTACCTTTATATCTGGCGCCACTTTATATCAGTTGCCCTTTTGTATCCGGCACTCCTTAAAAACGCGAAACAAATAATTATTTCTGTTAATAAATGGTTATTTCATTGTATCCGTTGCTTTATTTTTCGTATTGGATTACGGGGGGCCCGTAGAAATTACGGGCGCTTGTTGTATTAAAATCGGTACTGTTTATTTTGTTTACAGATTTGAGTTGTTTGTTATGAAGAAAGAAATATGCAATGCATACACAGAATTGAATGACCCAGCGACTCAAAGGGAGAGATTCGAGCAGCAAGCTAAAGACCGCGCCGCGGGCGACGACGAGGCGCCGCCCGCGGACGAGGCCTTCTGCACCGCGCTGGAGTACGGGCTGCCCCCCACCGGCGGCTGGGGACTGGGCATTGACCGCCTTACAATGTTCCTCACCGACTCTAATAATATCAAGGTAAATGACCTTTTCATTACTCATACTCTGAAAGTAAGTTTGAAGTTGCCTGAGGAGCGTGATGAAAGTAATACTTTTCAGCCCTAGGGAGAATCATTTTCAACTGACAGCTGTCAAATTATAAAAAAAAACTAGTTCTATTTTCACGTTAATCTATTGAACTATGTTCCAACTTTCTATACAGCCATTGAGGGATTTTCCGTGACACAAATTAAAAAAAGAAATAGTTCCAAATGACTTCATAGATGGCGCTTAGTAAAAGCCGAGAGAAAAAATTCCATACAAAAAGCAAAAAATTCACGGAATTGGCATTTAAAAAAAATAAAACTTAGTAAAAAAAAACAACTAAAAAGTATCTATATTGTGATTTGTGCAACTGTCAAACTGTTATGTGATTTTTTTTTCTGCCTCTGGTTGACAAGAAAAAGCGCACTATATAGGTTCAGCCATTATTACGACTCGGCTTTCATAAAACGCTCTCTGTTGAGACTTTTTTGTACTGATTTTTTTTCTTAATTAGCTGTCAGAAAAATCGCTCAATAAAATTTTTTATAATATACATTTTTTTATCATTTTTTCAATGATGGAACCAAATGAAAATAAATTGTTGGTCACACCACGGCCACAGAAAAAAAATATACTGGAAGCTAAAGCCGCAATCCAATCTTATTTTTTTTTTCAAGTTTAGAGTTTTGTTTATGCTTCCTTATAATTCACTCATTATTTCTTTAACTAATAATTCATGTTTTTATTTTTACTTTCCTTGTATTCGTAATGAAAAGCACAGTGTTTACCTCAGGTGAAAGATTTTTTTAGGTCCCTCGAACTACCCCTCGAACCCCGTCTCAGGCCTTAAAAAAGTTACTTTCACCCACTCGGTAACAATGTACTATTCTACGAGCTTTGTGCCCCGCCCACTGCCACTCGGTGGACCGGCGACCTGGTGAAGGTCGCGGGATGCGCATGGATGCGGGCAGCGCAGGACCGGTCGTTGTGGAAATCCTTGGGGGAGGCTTTTGTCCAGCAGTGGACGTCTTTCGGCTGAGAGAAAAAGAAGAGAAATGATACCTTTAAATTCATCGGTTTGAAATGTTGACCTCTGTGGTGGAGTGGTCTACTGCAGTTCTTACCTGGGTTCGATTCCCAGTGGGGCAAATATCTGTAAATATTTTCACAGATGCCGCATCTGTTGTCGTGGTCGATTTTGCGTTTGAGCCAAATTAAAATAGAGCTTCTGCTATATTTTATAGTTGACATTAACTGATTAGTTTTGAACAAGGTCAATCAGCCCAATAAACAAAAACAATATCCTAGTGTTAAGAGTTTCAAAGTGTAAACACTGCTAGATGATGTTTGAACCAGAGAAATCATTATTAATGAACTGGAGTACCTTCTGTTCATTTTTAAGACCAAGGATAAGTTGTTATCATTTTACCTTATATTTCAGGAGGTGTTGTTATTCCCGGCAATGAAGCCTGATGACCCAAATAAACACAGTGGGGAGGATGACAAATCTCCTGATGCAATAATTCAAAATGGTGCATAATTTTATTAAATACTGTTATGTTGCTTAAGTAATGGTGTGTGAAGACTTCTTTAATATAGTTTTGCTTAAATAAATTATTCACTAACATTTACGTTTTTTATTGCCACAGATTCGTAATTTTGGTCATGATTTGCCTATACAAAAAATAAAGGATAAAATAATTAATGAACGATGTTTAGTATACCTACATTATTGTATGGTTTCCTATGATGGTTTCGCTAGGACTATCCTATTCCTTCACTTAACTAACTAACTAGTTTAGAGAATAGGTATATTATTTTGATTATACATTCAAATATGCTCAGACTCAGTGGACTATGATGCTACTTGTATTGTGACGACCCATGATCCAAGCGTACTCACACAACTCTCTATTTAAGAATATTTGGATGAGTCCATTAAAGAGTCGACTCGGATGGTCTTCCTTGACCAGATTCTGATTGTGTCAACGTGGCTTTAGCTCAGAGGTGACCAGCAGCTAAAGTCATGAGTGGACCATGATAATGATACTTATAATGAAATTATTGAAAACCTCCTAATAACATTGGTTGATAAAGATGTTATGGTTGTCAGCAGGGTTCAAAGTCAAAGTCAAATTTTTTTATTAAAACTTGGCCTTCAAAGAAGGCTCTTTTTCACGTCGATAACTAATTATTTAATCATAATATTTTATGTCTCAAAGCTACAAACTACTAGCATTTCGGAACGACCACTGCTGAGAAGAAATGCCGAAAGAAACTCATGAAACAGTCTTGGTCGCCTAGCATGCCAGAGGGGCTATTCATTAACTTTATACATACACTAGATTGTGTACAGTCAAAAATAAAATAAAATATAAGTAAAAAAATAATAATAATATAATAAAACATGTTATGTTTATGATCAAGTAACCACAATGAATTGGTTAAGAATAAAAAATAAAATTCGAATCAGGATCGAAGCAGGATCCCCTGGCAACACCCGTTCACAAGTTTGAACATTTTAGAAAAATAAATACTTTCAGTCACTTGAAGATCACAATACACGTACATGTTTAACAATTAAATGTCAATGTAATTAAATTTAAAAAGAAAGGTAGGTAAGGTTATTTTTTCACAATAACAAAAGAATGTAATCAAGTGTGGAGTGGCGAAGTTGTAGGGAGAGACCAAACTTTTTTATCGTTCAAATAATCACTTATTGTGTAATACGCTTTATTCATCAAAGTATTTTTAAGATATGTTTTAAATTTTTGCATCGGTAAATTTATAGCCTCGTCAGGGAGCTTGTTACCTAAACATTTTTACACTTTGACCCACGAAAGACCGCCGAACCTTTTTAAGCCTAAAGCAGGGCGTATAAAGTTTATTCTTATTGCGGGTGTTTATACTATGTACATCGCAGATTTTTTTAAAGAGGTTTAAATTGGATTTAACAAAAATAAGTACATTGAAGATGTATTGAGATGCAACAGTAAGAATTTTTATTGATTTAAAGAGCTCTCGTAGAGAATCGCGTCGTTTTAGCCCGTACATAAAACGAATTGCTCTTTTCTGTAATACAAATATTTTCCCTATCTCGGCTGCATTTCCCCATATCAATAATCCGTATGACATTATGCTATGAAAGTAGCTGGTTGGCATGATTAAAACAAATGGTTTTAAAACACATGTCAAAAACAGTGTTTAAAGCAATTTTAATTAAAACCGTGTTCTTTATTCCGTGGTATTAATACAAATAAACATTGTATAAAACTTTAAACAAAAACCACAAATTTAAAACTTTATCTTTCTTGAAGAATCGATGTGAATTGTACGTAAATTGCATGTTTTTGCGTCCTGGAATTATCATTTAAATTACGTAGGTAGGTAGTTGTTATCAAGTTGGTATCAGTCACAGGCAGAATTACGACAAATTAGAGAGAAAGGTAATTCCCCGCCGCGCCGCACACTGGTTCGAAAATCGTGTATAGTGGACTTAGGGATCAAAGTGCAGCTATCACGCAGATTTTTTTTTTACATACTACTTTTATCATTAGCCTTAACTTTTCTAAATAAGGTTTTGCTAAAAAGTGCATTTTCATATTAAAAAAATACTGTTTATTTTTTTGTATGGAGAAAAAGTTATACTCATAAAAATCTTTTAAATGGTAAAACTGTTAGGCAGGGCGGCTAGTAGGCGTTATAGTCCGCACAATTCTTAACATTTTATACCTTGGACTCATATTCATATGTCTGCCGCTTTGGCCTCCACAGCGCTTGGAAATTTTCCTTATCTATCTTCTTCTATACATTAATAAAACAGTAAAAATATTTTGTCTGTACATTCAGTATTTTTGACTGAAATGGACAAGGGGACACTTAAAAAGAATAATAGAAAGCAAAAATATTTTTTTGGAATTTCTTGTCTGTCTGTCTGTATGTATGTACGCGTTTCACGCAAAAACTACTGGACAGATTTGAATGAAACTTTTGTTGTTGTATAACTGTTAAGCCTGGGCAACATATAGGCTTTGAAAACTGGAACACCTGCTGAAGAACCTCAACAGAACAGCTAAACTATAAGAAATATGGAAATGGCGCCTTAGAAAAAGTCGTTTACCTGATGAGCATTTTCTACTGACGTATAAATAGACAAGACACGGGATAGGACTAAGAGGAACTCGGGGTGGGAGTTGTGATACACGGGAAATTGTAGATAATGAGCAGACGAAGATCGTTTATTGAATGAAATATCACTTTTGATTCATTTTAACACCGCGATTGTACCACAAGTACCTAATATATTCCCGCGGGACACGGGATAACCAAATAGCTGAAATTTTGAGTACTGGAGTTTGGGTTACTACAGTTTGGAACACAAAAAGATTTTTCATCTAAGCCAAACCGCGGGCGAAGCCGCGGGCAACGGCTAGTTAAATATATAGGCGTCATAAACTAAGTTATCGTACACATTCTACGTGACCCGTTCAGAGGCGGAAGGAGAGTCTTTCAGAATACCACACTTGATCATAGATATCATATCATAGAAAGACAACTCATCTGCAGAATAGTCGCTTAATGTACCTGACAGTCTTTTTTTTTTGCTTGTTTCCCAGGTCAGAAAATGTTTTTCTGACCTGAATTTCTGTAGAAGTGCTCATATCCTTTGTAACAGAAGAAGTGGATGAAGTGACGTATTCAATCGGCTCTGGAAGCTGAATTTCTTCCTCTAGTAATCTCTTGAAAAATCTTCGCGAGATTCAGGTTATTGCACACAGGCCACTTGATTCTTTCCTCTAACCAGCCCATATGTTTATTCATAAATGTTTTCTGAGTTCTGTTTGCCGCGGTCCATCTGCGATTCACGTTGACAGTGATGGATCTTAAAAACTTTAATATCTCTTCAGAATCTTGGTCACAAACACTGAGTGGAATATCAGTCAGGATCGCTTGATGGAGCCTTTTATAATCCTTGAGGTCACTTTCTCGTTGAAATATATAGAAGTCCAAGTTGATTCCAAATCGAGTCATGGTATGTAGATGTTATTAGAGCGACTGATTTTATGGAAATGTATCGTCTTCAACATGAAAAATGTATCTTACGCGCCTCTTTTATATAATTTCTACTTGTTCATGCATCACACTTTGAACGAGATATGGGCTCAACCAATGAGGGTCGAGTATTTTTTAGTGGAGGGGAGGGGAGAGCGCTATGGAATCTACATTGTATAAATTTTAATGGAGGGGAGGGCTTTGGAATCTGTCTGGCATTCAGTCACTTTTAATATATGGTTATCATCCTTAAACAATATTATACTCGATTTAGAATATTTATATTTAAAAATATATATTAATAAGATAAGGAAACGTCCGCATACTACGTATAAAGGATTAATTTTGCTACCCCCTCTTCCTCCTTTTCTGATCACTCGTACTATAAGCAAAGAACTTCTCCCCTCCCCCTCTGGTTCTTTCAGCGATATTGTGATGACGAAATCCGCTCCCCCCCCTCCTATGATCAAGTGTGGTACCTACATATTTTGAAAGACTCTCCTTCCGCCTCTGAACGGGTCACGTAGCATGTGTACGGTAACTTAGTTTATGATGCCTATATATTTAATAAGGAAAATTTCCAAGCGCTATGGAGGCCAAAGCGGCAGACATATGAATATTATGACTCCAAAGTATAAAATGTTAAGAATTGTACGGACTATACCGCCTACTTGCCGCCCTGCCTCAGTATTACCATTTAAAAGATTTTTATGATTATTACTTTTCCTCCATACAAAAAAAAGAAACAGTATTTTTTTATTTTATGAAAATGCACTTTTCAGTAAAAACCTTATTTAGAAAAGTTAAAGCTATTGTTAAAATTAGTAGGTATGTAAAAAAATAATCAGCGTGATAGCTGCACTTTGATCCCGAAGTCCACCATATACGATTTTCGAACCAGTGTGCGCCGGTAAAGTCTCGCTAGGAAATTGCCTATGTCGTGAATGTCAAGATGACGGGACCCCGCACGGTTTTACGAATATTATTGGACTAGGATTTAGTACAATATTAGTACCATTTTATACTAACATAGTTTAATTCTACCCTCGTAGGATTTCAAAATATTCTACAAAGAAAGTGGTCCCGCCATTTTGATATCAAAATGACGGGACCACTGCTCAATATTAAAAACAAATGGCAGGATCGTAAACCGAACTTGCCAACTTTTAATACGAAATAATACGACTTCGTTTCAAATTATCCCTATATTTTTAAAGATATGATTCCAATTTTATAAATTATTATTACTTTTTTAAAAAAGCTCCTGAAGAAAATGTGAAACTATATCCCAAGCACAAAAATATTGCTATTAAAATTTGTTTAGGGGTTTGTTTGACAGTTTTGGGAGGGTTATTCAGTGTTGCATTGTTTTAGTTTATTATTATCAAAAATTGAAAAGGTGTCTATGTATTGCTCTTAAAATGAATAAGTGATTTGGTTTTGTATTTAAAACAACAAAAACTTATTTGACTAAAAAGTAAATAAAATCTTCTAATTTCAGGGAAAGCGATGAACTAGATCTTACTAATGGACAATGAGTTTGTATATAATTATGTGATTGTTACAAAGTTAAGGTATGGGATACTTCATTATGCCGTAGATACCAGATTTTTAAATAGTAATATGTTTTCTGTGTTCAATAAATAACACATTTAATAGTAGGCTATTTTACTAAAAGGATATTTTGAGCATAATAAAATGTACATAATAATAAAAGTAAGCTTTTATTACAATTTCTAAATAGTTACAAACAAAACTATAATTATTGTGAAAACAATCATTTCTCAGCGTACATAATACAGTGTGGAATTAAAAAAGTTTGACTTTTAGCGATTCTACTTTTTTAGTCATCGTAACATTCCCACTTTCCTGGAAATCTGATACAGTTAGACCTATAATGTCCTATGCATTGTTCTGAAATTGGCGGTATGAATTCAATTACTGATATAAAATGATAATATTTGTTGCTTAACTTAATTGTTCTTGGAATTTCGTTTATATTTACTTTTTCATTATCACATAGTTCAAAAAATTGTAAATTTGATAAGGCATAGGTAGTCGTTTGAACACTATTACATTGCATGCAAGTTGATATATTATCTACTATCATTATCTCAGCTGACTCGTTGAGAGCATGTATACCTTTTTTTTGTATAATATTTAGGTCAAGAGGCAGAAACCCACATTTTCTTTTGGTGTTATTGTAAATACAATTTTCAGAACAAGACTTTATAACTTCCGCGCTGTATAGAATATCTAACAAAACATTTTCAACAATATAAGCAATATTGCAATCACAGCTTACATTTTTTTTTGAATCGGTAGCTTCTGTTTTAAAATGTTTTATTAAGATTTCGTTTCTTAATTTATAAAATGATTCCTTAATACTTTTGTTATCACTTACAAGAGCTTTTATGAATCTAAAATAAATGTTGTCAGAGTCATTTACTATATTTTTTACTTTATAATTATCTGCGTATGCAATAGCCAATGCTTGAAATAAAGAGTCAAATGCACATGTATTTGTTGAATATATATTATCATTTGAGTTTACAATGGACCCATTAGATAAAATTGGAACTTTCACCTTTCGAATCTTTGGAACAGGTTTTTTTACGCTTCCTTTGCCACGCCAATTCTCAATAAATGAAGGATCAATAGAAAAAATTGAATCACTATCTGTGTTAGTATTTAAAAATACATACCCTATAGAGATAAGAAAATTAATCACAGAAAAAAGGAAACAAAGACGTCGCTGGCATCAGTCTAGGTGTCCAGAAGATAAGAAAAAGCTGAATAATCTTACGAAACAAATTAAAAGAGAAATAAAAAATCATATCGACGAACGTTCAAACACATATCTTCAAAAGCTTACAAATTGTAGCAGCACAGACTATTCACTTTGGAAGGCTACCAAGTGCATGAAGGGGCCAGTAGAACAAATTCCGCCAATAAAAGTTCAACCTGAAAAATGGGCAGTGACTAATGAACAAAAAGCGATTATCTTCGCTGAACATTTAGAAAACATTTTTAAACCAAATATAACGCAAGAATCTAACGAGACAATAATTGATGAACGATACGATGTCATAGATGAAGAAACAAATATTAAGCTTGTTTCCCCTAGAGAAGTACTAAGTGAAATTAAAAAGAATATCAATCCCAGAAAATCCCCGGGCTTTGATCTTATATCAGGCGAAGTGCTACATAATCTTCCACGAAAGGCGATAGTCAAACTCACAAATTTAATTAATGCTGCACTGAGACTCAAATATGTACCTGACTTATGGAAAGTCGCTGAGGTAATCATGATAGCCAAGCCAGGAAAACCACCATCCGAGGTAACATCGTACAGGCCAATCTCTTTGTTGCCTGTCATGTCAAAATTATTTGAAAAACTATTACTAAAAAGGCTGAAGCCTATTTTAGAAGACAAAAATCTCATTCCTGATCACCAATTTGGCTTCAGAGAGAAGCACTCAACTTTAGATCAAGTGCATAGAATAACAAACATTATTGAGAAGACACTCGAGGAAAAAAAAGTATGTTCTACCGTATTTCTAGATGTAGCACAAGCTTTTGATAAAGTGTGGCATGAAGGCCTGGTCATTAAATTAAAGAGAATTCTGCCCAAAAACTATACTGATATACTAACATCATACATATCGGATAGGGTATTCAGAGTAAAAAATAAAGGAAATAAATGCTGGAGTGCCGCAAGGAAGCGTATTGGGTCCGGTCCTGTACCTTTTATACACCTGTGATATTCCATATACAGATACAAACACTATTGCGACCTTTGCCGATGACACAGCCATAATGGCGGTTGGAAGCACTCATGCAGAAGCAGCAGAAAAGGTCCAAATAGCTGTAAATAAAGTATTAAACTGGACAAAGAGATGGCGAATACAGCTTAACGAATCGAAATCAATCCACGTTAATTTTTCAAACAAGCGAGAAGAATACTTTCCAATATTTGTAAACCAAAACCGAATTCCATACGAAAATGCAGCTAAATACTTAGGTATGACGCTCGATGCGAAGTAGTAGTACTAGTAGTTTGTAGCTTTGAGACATAAAATATTATGATTAAATAATTAGTTATCGACGTGAAAAAGAGCCTTCTTTGAAGGCCAAGTTTCAATAAAAAAATTGACTTTGACTTTGAAGCTTCGCTGGAAAGCGCATGTTAAAAAGAAAAGACAAGAGCTAGATTTTAAATTTCACAAAATGTACTGGCTCCTTGGAAGGCAATCCACATTGTCAGTGCAAAATAAATTACTTCTGTATAAACAGGTCCTCATGCCAGTATGGACCTATGGGATACAGCTGTGGGGCTGTACCAAAAGACAAACATTGAAATCATCCAACGCTTCCAGAATAAAGTACTGAGGGCTATAGTCAATGCGCCTTGGTACGTAAAAAATAACGACCTGCACCGGGACCTTAACATACAGTTCGTTCGTGACATAATACAAAAATACGCAGAAGCACATGAACACAGGCTGCTTCACCATGTGAATGTTGAGGCTATCCAGCTCCTCGACAACACGGACATAGTGCGAAGACTCAAAAGAACTTAACCGTCTGATTTAGTGTAGTGATAAAAAAAACAATTTAGTAGTGATAGTGATAAATAGTGTTAATATAGACACACGAACAAAGTGCCTTCCCTTAATAGAGACAGTAAGAAAAGTGCCGATGGACACATTCTTATTCTATAGTAACAATATAAAACTAGGTCAGAGTAAAATTACTCATTAGCCTGACATTGGGCTAGATTGTAATATTATTAGCGTATTAAATTATTTATATAAGTACGTTAAGTAAAAGGAAAAAAAAAATCTGTGTTAGCGGAATTACCAAGTTTTATTCGTTTATTTTTTTTGGCTGTAATTTTTACTTTTTTAAGTTCCTTTGACTCGACACATTCATTTGATTGCAAATTACTTAGAGCCGTTTTGGTTTGTCCAGAAATAAATGTATGATGTTGCATTATAAAATCGTCAATGCGTAATCGATGTGATTTTGTTGTGAGATGGCAAAGGAATCTTTTAATACTTTTGAAATAACTTTCCACATTTGATGAAGTAGGGATTTCAATATGGCTATTATAAATTTTCATCATAATATTTGACCACAATGGAAGTTGATTGGCGTATCTTATCAACGGTTCAATTAAAGACGGAAAGTAATACAAATTTTCGGTATTGTTCAAATTTTCATCTTCAAGTTCCCATATTAGTTTTTCGGAACTGATGTGATCCATTAACCACTTTACCCTAGAATTAATTTTGTCTTCTTGAAAGTCTTCTTCTTCTAATTTTATTACTTCTTCGAATTTTTGATCAGCAAAGTCTTTTTCAGACTCAATTTCATCGGTGTCAAGAGATTTATTAGCAGAATATTTTTTTTTAAATACAGGTAAATTTTTGAGACGCATCCTTGCTTCCTCGCTTCTTCTTGCCTTGCCTTGTTCATATCCAACGAATTTTGCTAAACATAAAGTAACCAAATCTCTGATAATTTGCTTAGCCGACTCATAATCTTGACAAAGTTTAAGTTCTTTTAGGCAACTGAAATAAAAAAAATTCACTCTAGGATCTGCATTTTTGAAACACGAAAGGTTATATAAAATTTTTATGAAATGGTTTGTATCGATCCTAATGTAACACTGTAAGGATGTGTGATCAGGTGCGCTCAGTAATTTAAAAGATTCATCTAAATATTCTTTAGTCGTATGAAATTTTGTGAATGCACGTATTGACGCCCCAATTAGTGCAGACGAATCATCACACACAACTTCATTAGGTGGTGTATTCTTTTTTGACCAAGCTTCAAGCCATTTCGCAATACTGTCCATAGTTTGGCTCTCTGAAATCATTTGCAACACCGGTAAGCTACTTTCATTCTCAAATGTCTGAATCATACCTACATATAAAAATAAATGCTTAGTACTTATAATATTAGATCGTGGTCCAAATTCTTTTAAAATGCTTCCAGTTGCATCTAGACTCATGATCACTCTGTGTTTCTTTTTTAGATAATCATTATAATAAGTCTCTTGAGCTGTTAGCCACTAATATACAATAAAATGGGGATGCAATGAGATGTATTTTATCATATCAGTGTAAGGTGGTGTTTGCGCCATAATCCACAATCCGATTGTAGGATTAGAGTCGAAAAATGAAGAGTCCTTACTTTCATGCTTTATTTGGCGCAGTGTTCTTTTTTTGGCAAATGAGTAGGTTCAACGTCATTTTCATCCATTAAAGATTCTGCCAGCGAATGATGTACAGATACTGCAGAGTTGTGTTTTAATTCTTCACTAAGATTTATACGTTTTAAAGGCGACATTTTGATTTTTCTTGGTCGCTTATGCTTGTACGTAAAAGAAACATCGTTATGTGTTATTGTGCATCTACAGGTTACAATTTTTTCTGTTGGAAAATTTATATTTATTTCTATATTGGCACTGCATTCTTTACAACTGCCACAACACTTTATGGATTCATTAGGTTTTATGGTAACTGTTCTAAAGCGCCAAGTGCATGGTTTTCTTGTAACCTTCCACAATTCTTCCCGCAATAATTCAGCCCATGTATGTTTCGGTAAACTCCATTTTTTACGATACTTACTCGATGGTTTTTTAGGGTCGTTTCTTTTGACATAAGTATTATTATTATTATTATTTACTATGTGGGGACGCCAGCACGAGCACCAGACTGGTGATCAGTCCACTTATGCTGGGACCATTTCACCCAATTCCCCGAGACCCGTATAGGGTTTTGAGTTACCTGGTAACTCACGTTGGTGGCGACCCATTGAATCTACCTGTTACTTTGCAGAATTTTAACATCTGCCCTATTGTAATGTTGCTCAGATCATCCTCAGATTTGACATAAGTAACAATAGGCTGAATTTTTTGCCAAGCGTAAATATCCAAATGAAAAGTAATATACTCGTGGTTTGATTTTAAGGAAGACGAAGAAGAACTTGTCTCGTTCTTCGCGGCAATCTCTTCAATATCTTCCGATGTATCAGAATCATCCTTATAAAAATAGTCATAATTTTATTTTAGTGTTAAATACAAACTTTTTGGCGTCATACGATAGTTTAATTCTTCACTTATTTGACGAAAAATTTTATCACTGCTAGAAGGATATTGACGATTTTTAAACACATCTTTGTATTTTAGAAAAACAGTTTTTTGTTGTTCTAGTGGAACCACGGGTTTTCTTCCTCTCTTCATTATTTTGTAACACACACTAATTTATTATTAATATGTAGCTAAGGTAAATATTTAACATAACAACGACACTATGTAAAGAAAACAAATATTGCGCACACTTCCTGATAATGATAAAATGCAACTTAGTATTTGTCAGATTTATTTTTACATACCCACTGCAGTTCTAATTAAAATATTCATAATGTAGGGTCATCCAAGATAACTTAAATTGTGTTTATTGTAAAACTGAGTGTGTCAGTAGAACAAACATAACTGTATTTAATTCAAATGTCTTTGTAAACAGGATAAACTATTTCAAAATTTAGGTGGCCGGTGGTCCACGAATTTGAAGCCTGAACAAATTTTAATAGCAATATTTTTGTGCTTGGGATATAGTTTCACATTTTCTTCAGGAGCTTTTTTAAAAAAGTAATAATAATTTATAAAATTGGAATCATATCTTTAAAAATATAGGGATAATTTGAAACGAAGTCGTATTATTTCGTATTAAAAGTTGGCAAGTTCGGTTTACGATCTTGCCATTTGTTTTTAATATTGAGTAGTGGTCCCGTCATTTTGATATCAAAATGGCGGGACCACTTTCTTTGTAGAATATTTTGAAATCTTACGAGGGTAGAATTAAACTATGTTAGTATAAAATGGTACTAATATTGTACTAAATCCTAGTCCAATGATATTCGTAAAACCGTGCGGGGTCCCGTCATCTTGACATTCACCCTATGTCGCCGTTGAAAGGAAGTAATTCTCCTGTGGGTATTCCCCTAAATATAAAGAAAGGAATTTCCCCTATAAAAATTAACATTGGTTAAAACATACAGGGTGAAGGTAAACCGTTCAGTACTGATTAGAGATACGCATTGCAACATAAAAAAAGGTTTTTCTATCCATTTATTGATTTTGTGAATCATAAAATTTATTTGCCAATAATAAAAATAAATAATGATTTATTTATTTTACTCATTTGAAAGTGTCTACTAGTCTAGAAATTGATTGAAAGTGTATGCGCTGAACTAAAAAGAAAAAAAAATCATAAAATCCAAAAAAAACTGTTGAATGGCTGAAAAAAAATTAATCTGGTTGTTGTATAAAAAAACAGTTTTTTTGCCAACCCTGGTTGTCAGACAAATACAATACAATTAATTTAATGTTCCTTTATTAGGAGAAAAATATATTTTTTAAATTTTTAAGATTTTATATAAAAACATCATAGTTTTTAATCGTCTTCTACATCTTCATTTTCATCCAAGCAAGTTGAATTGTAATGTTCTCCCAATTTGTACATATGTCTGTGATATGTCAATATAAGTGGGTCTCCGACAAATTCACTGCCCTGTTCAATTGTTTCAGGCCCCGTAGCTTGTATTATATTAATAGGGCATTTTAATGAGCTTGATAAAGCTCTTATTTCTAATTGTCCACCCCAAACTTTTGTATTGCGTATTTTATCACAGTACTCTTCGAATTCTTGGTCTGTAAGCATTTCAAAAGTCTCAGAATTGGTCATAAAAGGCAGAAATTCATCTTTATTGTCTTTCAAGTAATCAGCAACTTTATTCCTTAGTTCCTGAATAGAAATATTTTGTTGCTTTTTCAATGACAACTGATGAGCCACTGCTTTGTAAAGGCAATCTCCATCAGAAGGTATAGAAAATATCTTCAAATTTCTTTGTTTTAACTTAGCATTGATTGCCTGAGTTTCAGTGTTTCTAGGCCCATGAACATTTTCTTTTTCTTGTTGTTTTATTTGCTCTTCTCTTTCTTTTTCTAGTTGTGTTTTTTTGTCTCTACGCTTTTGAGCCTTGGATACTCTAACTTTTGAAACATTGCCTGCTGTATCGTCTGAATATTCAGTTCTCTCAACACCATCACCTTCATTACCATTATGTTGTATATGGGCAGCCTCGATTTCATTTTTTGTGACGACTATCTTGCAAAGCCTCCAATCGAGCTATTTCAGCAATTAGTTCTTTCTTTTTCGTCTTATCATTTTTTGCTGCTTTTTTTAACGCCTGAATCTGTGCTTGTAATTCTTTCTTTTCTTTTCTATGTCTAGTCTCTAATGAGGATATCAAATCGTCGGCCTCCATAATTTAATAACTACTGAAAAATTAATTATTTTACTAACTTGTATAATGTATATGATAAATAATGATAGGCAATGGCAAAGAGTATATAATCACTACTGGGCAATGGAACAGGTGACTAAAACAAAAAGCTGAAAAACTGGCGCTGAATTTGGATGATCAGAGTAAATGGAAACTACCTACTTATACCATTTATAGTTAACAAAAGTGAGCGACCCGAGCGTGCGAGATTATGTTTTTTATATAAAAAACACCATGCATTGCATTGTTGCTAAATATATACCTATTTGCAATTGAATTTGATTTGACTTGACTGATGATGGATGAGATGCAGTGTGACCGTTTTAAAATTTGACAAAATACCAAACAATTGTGCTGTCAGTACTAAAAAGTACTAAAATGCCTGTAATGACACGCTGTATAAAATGAAATTAATAAATAAATTTTATCTACACTCATGTCATGTCGAAATATTCGAATTACGAATTTGAAGATGGTTTTATAAAGACGTACTTTATAAAACACATACATAAATTAAAAAATAAAAGTCATTATAGTACTGCCAGCAGTATCATAATAATAACTTTTTAATTTTTATAGTACACTTTTACTTTTTAATTTATTAAATTAGGCTATGGTTTTAGGCTGGATTAGAAAAAAAAAGAAAAAAAGAGCAGTTTGAACTTGTGAAAAAAGCGGCGCACGCATTCGTAGTTTAAACTTAATTTTCCGCTATAAAATATTTCTTCGTTACCTAGCTACCTAGTACTTTGTTTAATTTATTGTTCCTATGAGTGAAGATAAAGTAGTGTATGCAACTGTACATAATTAGGCAATAAAACACTCGTGTGATGTTATTATGCATAAACTACTATTTTCGGACGAGCAAAAAAAAGGAAGCGATGTATTTCAGTATTCAGTAGTGATGTATTTCAAAGAACAAGGGGAAACTTTCTTTTCACGAGAACGGAAAAATTTCTTATAAACCCGAGGAATTCCGAAATTTTCAACGAAAGAAATTTTCGGGAGGAGGGAGGGAGGGAGGGGCTTTTACGTGAAAACACGCGAAAATATCAAAAAAAATACCAAAATAGACAAAACAGTTAAAATTCTACCAATATTATACAAAAATTTGGTTAAGTACTAAAATTATACTTACATCATTCTGAGATGCACCGCATCGCGCATCGCTTGAGCGATTTTCTGACAGCTAAATTGAGAAAAAAAAAACAGTATAAAAAAGTCTCAACAGATAGCGTTTTATAAAAACCAAATCGTAATAATGCCTGAACCTATATGGTGCGCTTTTTTTTGTCAACCAGAGGCAGAAATAAAATCACTTAACAATCAAACTGTTAAGTGATTTTGCACAAAGTTGCACAAATCACAATATTGATACTTTTTAGTTGTTTCTTTTTTACTAAGTTTTATTTAAAAAAAATGCCATTCCCGTGAATTTTTGCTTTTTGTATGGAACTTTTTCTCTCGCCTTTTATGAAGCGCCATCTATGAAGTCATCTGGAACTATTTTTTTTTAGATTTGGGTCTCGGAAAATCCCTTATTATACAAAATTAGTACTGAAAATACCAAAAACGGTCACACTGATGAGATGAAAAGTCGAACCAGTGTTGCCATTGCCAGTCAGTAATGTTGCGGCAATAATGTTGATTAATAGTCATATCGATAGGCCTATAGATAGTATTGATACCACAGACCTTCGAGCAACAAGGACTTCCGCGCGCGGCCCGGAAGGAGTCCGTGTTGCTCTATGCCACAGACATATTAAAAAAAATTTTTACTTCTGTGATTGATATTGATACGTGTCAATACTATCGACAGCCAAAAGTTTTCAAAAAGGGAAGTCTTTTTATTTCCCATTACCGTACAATTTCTAACAAATATGCAACCAGTTTATCCGAAAAAAGTGTAATAACCTAAAATGTTCCTTGATACAATACCAAAGTGCTTTTTTTATTTTTGAAATTCGGCCCCGTTCTCGAGATATCAGGAATTTTCTGTGAAAACACACGATTTTTCGGTCGAAAAATGTCAGTTTTTTCGATTTCCAAAAAACTTTTTGAGATTTCCAAAATACTTTTATATCTTCTTAAAGCCCTTCAAATTTCGCGTCTTTTGAGCCCTCCCTCATACGTCCTTGTGGCCCTAAACATCAGGGTATCACGGGCGAGTCGCACTTTCAGCGAAAATGGGAACCTACTGGAGCGAACGAAAAAACATTTTAAATGTTAAAATGGCTGTTTTGAATATCTAATGAAAATAGTTAAGCCATAATCGTGAGAATCCATCGCTGTCAGAGCGTTGACTGAAGCTTACCAGACTTAAAAAACGTTTACACCATCAGTCTGGCATCAGTATTACCAGACTGATCCCAGTTTGAGCGTGTAACATCCGTCTTTCAGTATTCCGAGTACAGCACAGAAGTAATTTTTTTTTTTATGTCTGTGGAGTACAGTATAGATCATAGAGCAACACGGACCCCTCGCGCGGAAGTCCTTGTTGCTCGAAGGTATAGATAGATCAAATGATTTGCAAATCGTGACACGTCGGTGCATCGCGTAGTGCATCTTTTGACAGTTAAAGTCGATAGTGATGCGACATGTAAATTTTTCAATCATTAATCATGCTGTTTTTTAATTATTTGATTTCGATTATAATACAATAGAAGATAAATAAAATAATTAAGGCCTGTTTGCATTTTTATTTTATGTTATGAACTTTATATATTACTTTAAACTTGTACAAATGAACGCGAAATTTCAGGAACATGTAACAAATGAACTCCATATTTAAATGAATCTGTTGATTATGATATATTTATGTGCGAGTGTCGGCTGTGCCAATCACTAATACATCTATCTTGTAATTTGTTTCTATCTTGTTTATGAATTTTCTGCTAACGCAGAAAACAATAGGATTTGGCCTATATTATTACTCTAGTAGTAAGGAATTCGAAACTCAATGGTTTCGGCCCGACTATAGGTGGTCACGCCCCGTGGTCATTAAATCTATAGGTATACATCACAGACATATAATAATAGTAAGCAGACTGAACATGTCATTTGAAATTGCATGGCAAAAACACACACTAAGATCATTATTCACACAACGACAGAATACAGGGTCGGATCTAAGACATTTTGGGCGAGATTTTGTAGGTATTGTAAAATGTATGGAACAGCTGAAATTCTATTCCCTTTTGGGAAAAAATACTAGTCATTAAATAAATAAAATTTATTTTAAATTATTTAAAATCACGTGCAATGAAACATTGCAATGATGTTGATGGTTGCTGGCATCCATTCAATGTCCTGGTACTCATAGTACGGAAGAGACATACTCCCCATAGCAGTTCTCTTTCTTGAGGTATTATTTTCTGGCATATTTTCCTTGCCCTGAAATAAAATTCACTGTCAGTATTTTTATAAAATGTGCAAAACCTTTGATTTGTTTATATTTTTAAAACAAGTTTCACTGAAAAGACATCAAAGTGGCGGCCAATAGACGGATCCGCTTTGCCATTTTTAATGAGGAATTAAATTTTTTTAGAAAGGATTTTTTTACTCTTCAAAGTTCAGCCAACATTATTACATATGAACATTTTAATCTTCAAGAAAGAATTCCTGAGATTTTTATAGAACAGGTACTAAATTCGTATATTTGCCTTGATTCGGCCCTGCCATAGTAAACAAAATTGGATCTGTCAAATGATCTATGCTATCTACGAAATTATTAAATTACTTGTAGTACATATTTCTTATGAAATGGTAAAATTAATACACTACTTTATAAAATAAATAATGATATTGCTGATAAATATCATTCAAAAGTCTAATAATGGTTATTGTTTCAAAAATAACACGAAATTGTATATTATCATTGGCACGTCAAAAAAACATGAATTGCTTACCGATGGAACGATACTACAGGAATATTTTCATAAGAAACACTTCCACACATTGTACACGTTGCATTTTATAATTTCTATTGAGTTTAAAAGCACAAAACAGTAAAAAATATTATTTAAAATATATATGACAACTATGACAACAAAACAAACATGACAGTTAAGGACATTTCGCATGAAAAAACCGGCTCGGATTTTAAATCTTTCAGTGTAGTGGTTCGTGTTGCAATACAGTGCAATGCTAAGGAAGGAAAGGGACAGAGTTATGTGACAGTCCTTATCATGAACAGGATGCAAATATTGTCAAATATCATCAGTGTTGTGTGAAATTTGTGTTCCTTCTGCTTATATTTAAAAAAAAATTTTACTTCTTTGGTATACATACTATATTTATGCTATCGATACTATTAATAAGTCAACCCAACACTATGACACTATTGCTGCAACACCATAGAGCTTCAAAGATTTTCCCTTACTACTAGAGGACTATTATCGGCCAAGTCCTATTGTTTTCTACGTGATGGCCCCTCTCGACGATAGCCAACATTGTGGCCAAAGTTGTGGCGATAACATTAGCCAAGACTTTGTGAATTTTGTGATATCATCCACACGATGGCAGAGGTTTCAGTTTGCTTTGGTTCAGGCCAATGTGCGGGCGTGGTGCGGACAATCAAAATGGATGATATGGAATTTTTACAATTTTCAGCTTGATAAAACTCTATCAATAGAAATGTTTCTTCATTGCTCATCGTTTGAATTGGTAGTGCCATTTTACGTAAAATTCAATTTATGTTTAAACACTCAAACTCTTTATGGCATGATAAGGTACATAATAGTTGTTAGAAATAAAAATAAAGTCCTTATCAACCAAAAATTGGAACATTTTGTACCAATAGTAAAAGATATACATACTTACAAATTACACACTACATTTTTACATAGATACTACTATCTAATTCTAAATACTCATTTATAGAGTAACTAGCGACCCGCCCCGGCTTCGCACGGGATATAAACCTTCCTCTTGAATCACTCTATCTATTAAAAAAACCGCATCAAAATCCGTTGCGTAGTTTCAAAGATTTAAGCATACAAAGGGACATAGGGACAGAGAAAGCGACTTTGTTTTATACTATGTAGTTTATAGTCTAACTAGCTGCTGCCCGCGGCTTCGCCCGCGTGAGTTTCCTTAGATGAAAAATCTTTTTGTGTTCCAAACTGTAGTAACCTAAACTCCAGTACTCAAAATTTCAGCTATTTGGTTATCCCGTGTCCCGCGGGAATATATTATAGGTACTCGTAGTATAGTCGCGGTGTTAAAATGAATCAAAAGTGATATTTCATTCAATAAACGATCTTCGTCTGCTCGTTATCTACAATTTCCCGTGTACCACCACTCCCATCCCGAGTCCCTCTTTATCCTATCCTGTGTCCTGTCTATTTATACGTCAGTAGAAAATGCTCATCAGGTTGAACGACTTTTGCTAAGGCCCCATTTCCATTTTTTATAGAGTAGCTGGTCTCTTGGAGTTCTTCATCAGATGTTCCATAAACTTAAATTTTTATACGTCAGCAGAAAATGCTCATCAGGTTAAACGACTTTTGCTAAGGCGCCATTTCCATATATGTAATAGTGTAGCTGGTCCCTTAGAATTCTTCATCAGATGATCCTGATCTTCGATTTTTATACGTCAACAGAAAATGCTCGTCAGATTGATAAACTTTTCCAAAGGTACCATTTCCATATTTCTTATAGTTTAGCTGTTCTTTTAAGGTTCTTCATCAGGTGATCCAGTTTTCAAAATCAATTATAGCCTATATGTTGCCCAGGCTTAATAGATATACAACAAAAAAGTTTCATTCAAATCCGTCCAGTAGTTATTGCGTGAAACGACGTACATACATACAGACGGACGGACAGACAGATAGACAAATGTAATACCAAAAAAATGTTTTGCTTTCTATTATCTATACATTGTAATCAAAAATTCTAAATGTACATACTGTACAGACACAATATCTTTACTGTTTTATTATTATACTCACGACCCCTTTATGCTGTTAAAAATCTTAATAGCGCGAAGCAGAAATCACCAAAATGGCGCAGCGCCATCTATTGGAAACATTGAGAAATAATTTCAGCTTACATTTCTCATTTTATCAACGCCATCTATTGTATATTTTTTTGGTACAATCAGTAGATGACCAGAAATAAATTTATTCGTTTCTTTTCAAAATAAAAAAAAAAGTAAGAAAACAATTCTAGAAAACAAATAAAAAACGAAATCAGAAAATTATTGTTTGTGGCAGGATTCGATCCAGCTACTTCCAGTTACTTTTTTGAAATATTTATTTACTAAAATGTTTAAAAATATATAGAATTCTAAAAAACTAATACAAAATAAAAAAAGTAAGTAAAAAGAAGTCATGTCTGGCAGGATTCGAACCCTCTACTTAAAAAAATATTCCGCGACCTCTACCGATAAGCCAACATGCATTGCTTGTAGGCGGCGAAATTTCAAATGGGATTTGTCTATAGGTACGCAAATTCACCCCTTTTTTGGACTGTAAGGGTTGAAATTGTGAACAACCCTTTCTTATGTGGGCAGTATATAGTATAATGAAGACACTAACCAAATTTCACGTTTATAGCTTTTATAGTTTCGGTTTTGTGATGATAAATTAGTTTACCTCCCCCTTTTTACCCCTTTAGAGGTTGAATTTCAAAAAACGCTGAAACACGCCATTGTTTATTTTTGTTGAGAAGCATTCTTGCCAAGTTTCAAGTAAATCAGTAAAGATTTTTTTTTTTCATACAAACTTTGCCCTCAATTTTAACCCCCTTAGGGGTCTAATTTTGAAAAATCCTTTCTTATCTGAGCACTACGTATTAACATAAAACTTAGGTCCAAATTTCAACTTTATAGCTTTAATGGTTTAGGCTGGGCGTTGATTTACCAATCACCCTTGTTCTTTTATATATATAGATAAGAATTTGACAGTATAATTTTCTTTTGATACAATATTTTTTGGTTTCATTCTTAATTTTCAGAGGTAATTTATTGTAAACTAGCTTTTGCCTGCGGCTTCGCCCGCGTGAATTTCCAGTGCTTTTTCCCGGGATGAAAAGTACCCTATGTCCTTCTCAGTACTCCTCATTCGTATTGCTCACTATTCGTGTATATATTCGTGTTGTTATACTCATTTGTATGCGAAATTTCAGGAAGATTGGTTCAGTAGATAGAGCGTGAAGAGGTAACAAACAAACAAATAAATAAACAAACAAACTCACTTTCGCATTTATAATGTTAGTTAGGATCTTTACTGCCATATGATATGGGCTTTTATGTAGCATTTCTATACGTGTAGTTGGTATGCAAAATCTTTCTTCATTTATTGTATTATAATTATGTGTATCTTTTATCTGTGTAAGTAAATAAATGTTTATTATTATGAACAATTATGCAACTATCCTGTATCCTGTATATAAATATAGAAGAAAGTGTTAACAAATCAAGCTTTTTATAAAATGGTCTACAGTTTTCAGTATTACTTATTTGAGCTAGTATTCTTACACATTTTTTCTGTAATATGAAGAGATCATGGGCGCTGTTACTATTACTCCATAACATCACGCAATATCTCAACCATAAGTATGCATATGCATTGTAAACAGACAATGTGGTTTCATTATTAGTTGCATGTTTCATTTGGTAGAGAGCATAATTCATACGTGCTGTCACACTGAGAGCCAGTAACAAACTGAACGCGCGACCATCGTGTGGATACGACAGCCATAACTCCGCCACTACTAGAGATGGGCGCTTGGATATATTTCGGGAAGGTAAAAATGGGAAAGAATGGGTAGAATGGGTAAAAAATTATTTATACCCATTTATACCCGATATTTTTTATTTATACCGGGTAGAAATTATAATGAAACTAAATTATCCTTATTTACTTTAAACTGATAAAATAATAATTAAGTATAGTATAAATATCATGTATGTTTTGATTATAAGAAATATAAATAACTGGTTGTTTTCGGTTCAAAAATTAAAAAAACGCAAACAACAGATTTAAAATCTTATGTATTGAAATAATATTTTGAAAATAATGATGCATATTCAGTATATAGATGTTTCAAGTAGTACTGACAAAAAAATCAATACATCTTCAATTGTATTATAGACTAACTTTTGCCCGCGGCTTCGCCCGCGTGATTTTCCCACGGAAACAGTGCTTTTTCCCGAGATGAAAAGTATCCTATGTCCTTCTCAGTACTTCTAACTATGTGTATGTGAAACAAGAACATTGAGTAGATAAAGCGTGAAGAGGTAAAAAACAAACTTATTTTCGTATTTATAATATTGGTTAGGATTAGGATTTGGAGGTACCTTCGCAATATTTTTCTATTGAGAAAATTTTATGCAATCATGTTTTTGAGAGAATTAGTAATTAAGTTTGCTGCATTTTAATTTCAAACTTACTTTTTCATTATTACTGATATTACAGACATTCATGTAAAGCAATCTGGCCTAGTACGGCGGCGCGGCGGGCCTTACGATTCGATGATCGCCTAGCCGTTTAATAGAATTCCGGTATTTGGCAAACTTGTTCGTCGCCCCGGCATAACATTTATTGTCTAAAACCAGTTGGCTGCGAATGAGTCAGAAATAAGATATATCTTGTCAGGTCTTTTGTAACCAAAACGTGAATTGTACACTTTATAATTATTTTTTTTACATAGTACTTAATTTAAAAACTGAATATGTGCTTAAACACTTTATTTAATAATAAATCTTAACGATATATTATAAAATATCGTAGTTACAACAATTTTAATTGATTTTAATTTTTACCCGGGAAAAATGGGAAAAAATGGGTATAAATGGATAAATTTCCAAGCCTCGGAAATTTATCGGGTAAATGCCCATCTCTAGCCACAACCCTTTGATCTTTTCCAAAAAACCGACATCAAACGGATAATGTGCCAACACATTAGCCAACACACAGCCATCATTTCAATATATACCAATCACCCGTTCTACATGATGGCAATCTGTATTGGCCACAGACATATAATAATAGTAAGCAGACTGAACATGTCATTTGAAATTGCATGGCAAAAACACACACTAAGATTATTATTCACACAACGACAGAATACAGGGTCGGATCTAAGATAATTAATTATATTCGGTACAGTGTAGCAAAACCAAAAATTTTGAGACGCTGAATCTTAAGCCGTGCGCGGTATGCGGACGGATCTGCATCAGCTTTTTACGATGGGAAATTCTATCCCTTTCGAGCAAAAATACTAGTCATTAAATCAATAAAATTTATTTTAAATTATTAAAAATCACGTGCAATGAAACATTGCAATGATGTTAATGGTTGCTGGCGTCCATTCACTGTCATGGTACTCGTAGTACGTAAGAGATATACTCCCCATAACAGTTCTCTTTCTTGAGGTATTATTTTCTGGCATATTTTCCTTGTCCTGAAATAAAATTCACTGTCAGTATTTTTATAAAATGTGCATTTTAATCTTCAAGAAAGAATTCCTGAGATTTTTATAGAATAGGTACTAAATTCGTATATTTGCCTTGATTCGGCCCAGCCATAGTAAACAAAACTGGATCTGTCAAATGATCTATGCTATTTACGAAATTATTAAATTACTTGTAGTATTTCTTATGAAATGGTTATAATTAATACACTACTTTATAAAATAAATAATGATATTGCTGATAAATAGCATTCAAAAGTCTAATAATGGTTATTGTTTCAAAAATAACACGAAATTGTATATTATCATTGGGCACGTCAAAAAAATATGTATTGCTTACCGAAGGAACGATATTCCACGAATATTTTTTTATGAAACACTTCCACATATTGTACACGTTGCATTTTATCATTTCTATTGAGTTTAAAAGCACAAAACAGTAAAAAATAATTTTAAATATTTATGACAACTGTGACAACACAACAAATATGACAGTTAAGGATCATTTCGCATGAAAAATCCGGCTTGGATGATAAATCTTTCAGTGTAGTGGTTCGTGTTGCAATACAGTGCAATGCTAAGGAAGGAAAGGGACAGAGTTATGTGACAGTCCTTATCATGAACAGGATGCAAATATTGTCAAATATCATCAGTGTGTGTGTGAAATTTGTGTTCCTTCTGCTTATATTTAAAAAAATTTACTTCTGTGGTATTGGCCAACACCCTTCGCCACAATGTTGGCTATCATGAAGATGGGGCATGAGCAGACAATTCATAAACAAGATTGAAACAAATGACAAAATAGATGTATCAGTGATTGGCATAGCCGACACTCGCACATAAATATGTCATAATCAATAGATTCATTTAAAAATGGAGTTCATTTGTTACATGTAAATAGTTTAAAGTAAGTACAATAAAAAACGTAAAAGTAGAAAGAAAGTGGAAAGTTCATAACACAAAATAAAAATGCAAACAGGCCTCAACTATTTTATTTATCTTCCATTTATTATAATCGAAATTAAATACTTAAAAAAAAACAGCATGATTAATGATTGAAAAGTTTACATATGTCCATCACTATCGAATTTAACTGTCAAAAGATGCACCATGCGATGCACCGACGTGTCACGATTAGAGATGGGCATTTACCCGATTTCCGAGAAATTTATCCATTTATACCCATATTTTTCCAGGAATTTTTAATTTATACCGGGTAAAAATTAAAATCAATTAAAATGTTTGTAATTACGATATTTTACAATATATCGTTAAGATTTATTATGAAATAAGCACATATTTAGTTTTTAAATTAAGTACTGTGTATAAAAGTACTTATAAAGTGTACAATTTACGTTTTGGTTACAAAAAGACCTGACAAGATATAGGTATCTTTATTCTGACTCATTCGCAGCCAACTGGTTTTAGACGATAAGTTATGCCGGGGCGACGAACAAGTTTGCCAAATGCCGGAATTCTATTGAACGGCTAGGCGATCATCGAATCGTAAGGCCCGCCTTATACGAATGTCAGCCAACTTAATTACACTCTCTCTCTCTCTGTCAGAGGAAAGACGTCCACTGCTGGACAAAGGCCTCCCCCAAGGATTTCCATAACGACCGGATGCGGGCAGCGCAGGACCGGTCGTTATGGAACTTAATTACTAACTCTCTCAAAAACACGCTTGCATAAAATTTTCTCGATAGAAAAATATTGCGAAGTTACCTCCAAATCCTAACTAATATTATAAACTAGCCACGCCCCGGGGCTTCGCTCCCGTGGGAATTTCGGGATAAAAAGTACCCTGTGTGCTATTCCCGGTATTTTTCTACTCGTATACCAAGTTCGATCGAAATCCGTCCAGTAGATTTTGCGTGATTGAGTAACAAACATCCTCACAAACTCACAGACTCACAAACTCACATCCAAACTTTCGCATATATAATATTATTAGGATATATTAGGATTAGGATGTGAAAGTGAGTTTGTTTGTTACCTCTTCACGCTTTATCTACTCAACCAATCTTCCTATTTCACATACACATAGTTAGAAGAACTGAGAAGGCCATAGGATACTTTTCATCCCGGGAAAAAGCACTGTTCCCGAAAGAAATTCACGCGGGCGAAGCTGCAGGCAAAAGTTAGTCTATAATACAACTGAAGATGTTTTGATTTTTTTGTTAATTCTACTTTAAACAGCCATATACTAAAAATGCATCATTATTTTCAAAATATTATTTGAATACATATGACTTTAAATCTGTTGTTTATGTTTTTTTTAATATTTGAACCGAAAACAACTAGTTATTTATCTTCCTTATAATTAAAACACACCTAATATTTATACTTTAATTATTATTTTATCAGTATTAAAGAAAATAAGGATAATTTACTTTCATTTTAATTTCTTCCCGGTATAAATAAAAAATATCGGGTATAAATGGGTATAAATTAATTTTTACCAATTCTACCCATTCTTTCCCATTTTTACCTTCCGGAAATTTATCCAAGCGCCCATCTCTAGTCACGATCACGATTTGCGAATCACAGACTTGGTTTATACTAGGGAACGATTCAATATAATTGTCTAGGTGCAACACTAATTTGTACAAAAAAAAAACAAAGAAAAGAAATCAACCGCCAAGCCATCCATTTTACAATTTTTATATTTTTACAAGAAATAAATGAAATAAACGTTTTTAAAACAAAAATGAATCCTTGTACGGTTCCTGCTCCTCAACTTGATTCGGATGGAGATGGCCGGTGGAATAGTATTGTAAGTACTTACGAATAATTGATTACCATTTCTTTCTCACGGCTCAAATATTATGTAGCTACTCTGAAAGGTTTTTTACTCCGTGTGATCATTCAATTTTGGCGTTAGATAAGCAAGATTAGTAGGTATATAATATGTTTGTGTTAACGATCTATTAACGGAAACATACTTATTATCTTTTCAGCACAATAGATTCCTCTCCGATGCTAAAGGGAAAGATGCAGATGTAATTTTTATAGGAGATTCTGTTTTACAAGCGTTAGAACATACTGAAGTATGGAATCAGTGGTTTGCTCCTCTTCACTGCCTCAACTTCAGTATTCACAGGGATCAGACACAGAATGTACTTTGGCGTATAAAAAACGGAGAACTTGATCATGTGGATCCCAAAGTAAGTTCAAAATGTTATATTTACAGATTTACTAAAATTGTGTTAAAATGTATGGCCTAGCAAAAGAGGCTGGTACTAGTATTGTGGTGATAGATCTTTAAGAATATTGTATTGCAACATATTCTAAATGCTACTGCGAAAATATGCTGCTTTGAAAGTTTACATGAAGTGTGTTGTAACTTTACCAAAACATAATAGATGAAGGAAAAGGCTTATTAGGTTGGAACTCATACTTTTTTTGCTTTATGAATATTGCCCACTATCTTTACCCCTCAAGCTATTGTCCAAGACCCGAGGGCGAAGGCTAGTTTATATATTATATAGATGAAATTTACAGGTGATAGTTGTACATGTTGGCACAAACAATGTTGAAAACACCCCTCAGGAAGTGTGTGATGGCATCTTAGAAATAATTAGAACTATCAAGGAGAAACAACCAAGTGCTTACATAGTACTGCCTGTGAGTACAGCTTTATTTAAGATTTGCTTTTCACATATAAAGGTTAGGTACTTATTCTTTTCTTGCTTATGCCTGCGACTTCATGTCCATGGAATGAATGGATTAATTTATTTGCAATAAATATGGTAGGTACCATTTACATGGTGGTAGGTAATACATTGATGGAATTTTCCATTTGTTGTAAACATCTCAGGTTCTGATGTGCCTTATTTTAAAGTAGATATTTAGCAATAAAACTACATCTAATTTAATTTATAGTCTGGTCAACAAAAGATTGTGGATGGAAAAGTCGAAACTTTGACTTAGGAACTTTGTTTAGACTAGTTAGGAGACAAACATACTAATAGTCCTGGACGGTGGTCCAGGACAGGCAAATTATATAAGTAATTGACCGAGCGAGCGAAGCGAGCGAAGGTCTCTAAATCGAGTTGGGGGCGAAACACATTGTTTGTATGTATGTATGTATGTATGTATGTATGTATGTATGTATGTATGTATGTTTGTACCGCGATAACTGCCCAACCGATGGTCCGATTTTGATGAAATTTGGTAGGCATGTAGGAAATATCAATAGAATTTTTAAGTTCGTTGGGCATCAAAATCGGTTCAGTAGTTTTTGAAATATTAATAAAAATGTCCGCGATTACGTAGCAAACGAAACCATAGCGTGTTCTAACTTTGGATAGCGCCATCTACATTTTACTTAGGGAACTGAATTAGTTAGAAAAGTCGAAATCAGATCTAAGCAGCGGTTGCAGACTTGTAGATGATTTGTAAGGTACACCCTCATATTTCAAATTATTATTTAAAAAACAATCATTTTATAAACAACGCTTATAAAACTATACATTTGAAAAACATATGCTTTGACAAACTCATCCATTTAAAAATGTAATCATTTTACAAACTAATTACTAGACAAATATTGTTTTTTTTTCAAATTATCATTTTACAAACAAATTATTTAACTAAATTTTCAATTGGTAAAACAACGTTAGACAAAATATCTTATGGCAAATACATCGTTTGATAAATATTATTTACCAAAACTAGAAGATATGAAGTTTCAAGTTTAAACTTACTGATCCCAAGATTTTTATCGTAGGGTTAGGTGGGTTAGGTACAGAAGTCATTACTCGTCTTTTATTTGTAAATTAACTCACAAATCGTATTGTGACATGATATCAACATGCTAATACCTTTTATTGTGTCACACCGGGTGGGGGACCTGGTAACCTGCAACATAGGATCTTTGATACCTAGCGCGGGCACCAGATCTTCACATCGATACTGTCCTTTATGGTATTAAATTTAATTAATGTTTATCACATACCTATGTAATGTAGTCCAAGGCCATTTGTTGTGGAGTAAATAAACTATTTATATTTTTTTTATAAAAAAAAGAAAGTTTGTCTCCAAACGATCTGAGCTGTAAGTTAGGTTCAGGTTATTTTTTTTATGACCACCCGGAAAGACTTTGAGGGTGAAGAAGAAGTTAGGTTTAGGTTATTTTTTATGACCACCCGAAAAGACTTTGACGGCGGAAAAAAGTTAGGTTCAGGTAATTTTTTTTATGACCACCCGGACAGACTTGCAGAGGGGAGAAGAAGTTTTTTATGACCACCCAGACTTTGAGGGCGGAAAAGAAGTTAGGTTCAGGTTATTTTTTTTATGACCACCCAGAAAGCCCCTTTGAGGGCGTAAAAGAAGTTAGGTTCAGGTTATTTTTTTTATGACCACCCGGAAAGACTTTGAGGGTGAAGAAGAAGTTAGGTTTAGGTTATTTTTTATGACCACCCGAAAAGACTTTGACGGCGGAAAAAAGTTAGGTTCAGGTAATTTTTTTTATGACCACCCGGAAAGACTTGCAGAGGGGAGAAGAAGTTAGGTTTAGGTTATTTTTTTTATGACCACGCAGAAAGACTTTGAGGGCGGAAAAGAAGTTAGGTTCAGGTTATTTTTTTTATGACCACCCAGAAGGCCCCTTTGAGGGCGTAAAAAAGTTAGGTTCAGGTTATTTTTTTTTATGACCACCCAGAAAGACTGAGGGCGGAAAAGAAGTTAGGTACAGGTTTTTTTTAACCACCCGGAAAGACTTTGAGGGCGGAGAAGAAGTTAGGTTTAGGTTATTTTTTTTTATGACCACCCAGAAAGACTGAGGGCGCAAAAGAAGTTAGGTTCAGGTTTTTTTTTATAACCACCCGGAAAGACTTTGAGGGCGGAGAAGAAGTTAGGTTTAGGTTATTTTTTTATGACCACCCGGAAAGACTTTGAGGGTTGAAAAAACGTTCTAATTCATATTGTTGTTTGTTTGTTTGGTTTGGTCGTTCGTCATGTTTGGTAAAAATAATTTATGTGTATAATTTACATAAAAGAAAATACAAGTCGTGTTACAGTTAAATAATAATTTCAGCTTCGTATGCCCAGTCGTTTTCGGCTGTGCATTGTCTGTAAGTCAGTCAGTCACTCCCTAACGCAAGATTTTATATATTTTGATGATTGATTGATACTATTTTAACGCCTGAGCTATTAAGAGGTCTTCCAATTTTTTTATATTGTAAATTATACTATTTCTTTAACTGTGATTTTACCCTGCTCATCAGCACTCTTCAATCATACATACATACATACGTAAGAGTAAATCAATAAAAACGCGAGTAATAATCGCGAGGTCTAAGTTCGCGGCGAACTACTAGTTAGATAAATTCATATAATAAGACCATAGTCTATTTCAGCTGTAAAACAATCTAAATTATATCATTGTCATTGTGACAGGAAATATGACAGAGTACTTCCTGTTGACCTAGAATTATGAAATTTGGAAAGAAGCAATGTCTAACAGTACTTGTATAGGAATAAATCTGAAAACTAAAAAAACATAATAAGTACTATTACAAACTTACTTGTGCTTGTTCAGGGTTCGGATACGGGTGTAGGAACGGGTCTAGGGATGAAACTGCAAAGTTAAGATTGTTTTTTAAACTAGTTGGTCTTTTAGAGCAATAATGCGATATGCGTTGCGTGCACGGAGCCCTTGGAGCGCGAGTTTGACTCTAAATTATTGCCTATGTTTCTATACATACACCTGTTGCAGTTTTATTGTATGTAGATATGTCTGTTTAATAATAAGTAATAACTATAAATGTGAAATGACTATGGTTATTTACACCTTTTTATAATTCAGAATGGCTAGATGTGGTAAGACCTGAAATAGAGTTCTTTTGAGAATGACCCCGAATTTTCATAGGAGCAGATCTCCAGGGCGGCCGCATTATGAAATGAAATACATACATATATGTATATTCCTATTAAAAATATTTTTATTATAAAAAAAAGTCATTTTGCATTTGTTATAATCATACATTCTCTATGTTTTCAGAGTCTTCTTCCCCGAGGCCAACATCCTAACAATTTAAGAGAGAAAAATGCAAAGATAAACCAACTATTAAGGGAAAAGGTTGCCAACATGAACAGAGTTGAATTGGTCTCTATAGACAAAGGTTTTATCCAAAATGATGGCACTATAAGCCACCACGACATGCATGACTACCTTATTCCCAGTAATGCTGCATGCCGCAAAGCCTTTGAACCCATCTATGACCTCCTACAGCAAATTTTATCAGAGGGTGAACCTGAAAAGGATCTAACTCCCTCAGAATAATTAGGATTATGGTAGCTTTTTATAATGCAGCAAGCCCATTGTGATTATAGTACTTACAGTTTAGCTTTTTTTATATATTATAGTTATAAGATCCAGTGCGTTCATATACTTATATTATTAAGTTTACTACTGTTACATTCCAAATTAGACATTTTTAGTTATGTTATTGGCTGTGTTTATATTTACTTCAGAGCTCATTTGAGTACTTAAATTAGCACAGGGTAATAAGGTCTTTTGATAAAATAATGAAACCAATCTTGGCAAATAATTTTCATTATTGTGTACCTACAACTTACTGTAATTTATTGCTATATTTGGCGTTGCTATTCTAATATTTATTTTTGTTTTGTTATCCATAAGAAATATTATTTACATTTTGCAAGTATGCTGTGCAACTGTGGAGTTAAGGATGAAGTACTTTATTTAATTTTCCAATTCATTGAAAGCACATTTTTATGACTATGTTTTAACTTGTTTACATCACATCATCCAGCTTTTATTGCTACCAAAGATTAGATCAACCAAAGGTGAAAAAATACTGAGTAGGTACTGTATTATTTACTTGCTTTTTTTAATTATAGGTGTATTTGCTCGTTTTTAACGTTGAGGTCCATAATGTCCTTTTCTCAAAATGTCCCCTGGTTTCAAAATGTTCCTTTCCCTATATGTCCCTTCCCTAAAATGTTCCTTTCCCAAAATGTCCCTTCCCTAAAATGTCCCTTCCCTAAAATGTCCCTTACCCAAAATGTCCCTTCTCCATAATGTCCCTTTTCCAAAATGACTACCCTGCTCCAGCTTCATAAGACGAGGATAGCGGTAGCTGAATCCTGCTTCTAGGCATATTTTTCTTTATTCTAGTTAATGTGTCAAAAAACTTTATGTACCTGATTAAAAAGTAAATTAATTAAACAGAGAAGTAAAGTTTAGGTAAATAAGCGCCCTACTATTTTAAATCACGACATTTTATAAAACACAGCCCTAATAATTTTTGTATGGATTTTTTAAAAATCTGATTGCTTTGATATGTTGAGATTCATGCTCTTAAAAACATTTTATTGAATAACTGTTTCATGGTTTATTAGAATTCACCTCCCAAGGGTGCAAAATAGGGGTTGTAAGTGAGTAGTGGTAGTTTGTATGGAAAAACTTGCTCAAATTTCCATGAAATTTGTTACTATAGCTCCTAAATACAAATAATCGTACACATGTATATTCCGTTTTTATAAAATTCATCCTTTATCAGAAAGCTAGTTTTAAAAATTATAATACTCCACCTAGTAGCTGGTTTAGGTACCCGTGCGAAGTCCAGGTCACTAGTTCATTACTAATATTGTGGAATATTTGGGGAGGGTGGGAACGGGACATTTTGGGGAAGGGACATTTTGGGGAAGGGACATTTTGGGAAGGGGACATTTTGGGAAAGGGACATTATGGACCTGAACGGTTTTTATCTACCTATAAAAAATAACAATAATAAATTTAATGAAGTAAAATCCTTCGGCAATATGCTTAAAATGCTGGTTGAATGTCACTGGATGGTTATATAATTCTGTTATAAAAGCTCATTGCTTTGATAGCGGAATACTTCGATCAGTCTTTTCAACATGTAGGTACTTCATATTTAAAAATTTCGGTGCAATATGAATATTCAGTGATATTCATAGTGCAATTAATGTGAGCATTTTAATATGAAATGATTTACAAGAGTGTTATACTGATTTCGTGATCATTTGATGCACTAATAATATTTAGAATTGAATATCAGGAAGATGTAACATACAGCTAGATGCTTTGTAAGAAGTATAAATTAATGCATTGACCAACTTGGAATTATATTTACTTTCATTTTGTTATTTATAGCATAGTGTCGTAGCTAGCTATACAGGGTGAATTCAAAAACAAAGGCATTTTTTGTGCAGGTGAAATATGAGCAACTTTTTGTATGGGACATTACTCATATCATCGATAAAATATTACTAAAGATATTTTATCAATGCTCATATTCATGAATACTGTTACCAGTAGAAAAGATGGCAATGTTTTTGAATTCACTTGTATAAGGTACTATTAGGTACTCAAGTTGCCAAACAATAATGTTGCTTGAATCTCGAATTGTTATACCTAAGTATTTATTTGCATGCAAAAGCTTGAGAATAAACAGTGCAATTATTTCTATAAAAAATGATGTATTGTTTTGGTCAGGGCTTGCTAACCTGGTTAAAATTCTAAACCAGCTCACTCGATGCGCCATACATTTAAAAAAAGAGCGTTTTAAATCAGTTACGGTTGAGCAAAACCATATATTATTTCTGGTTATGTTCAAAGCGCGATATCATTTCAGTTCCTGTTCAAAATACCGAAAAGACCCAAAACATTTCGCTCTTTTCGACGATCGTGTTCTATCTCGCTCTAACTATGATTATTTCTCACTCTCGCTCGATATAAATCTAACCAATCTACACGTTGAGACTTGCAAATGCGTAAGTGAGATAAAACGCTGAGCGATATACCCGTCCTTGTCACTCGCCCGCGCGGGATTAACCAGGTAATTTCCGCTCGCGAGACCGATTCAAAAGGGTTTTCACTCCGATCGTAATGGCCCGAGCGTTACTGCGTAACCAGGTCAAAACACTTATTTTTTAGGTTTTTTATTAACCGGTTTCAAGCCCTGGTTTTTGTTGACGTTTTCCCTGGCCCTATCTAAATGTAAGAGCGTATCTATCAGTTCAACGTAATAATTTGGCTTTCTACGTTATTTGCCCACTGACACCTTTTGGGACAATAATAGGAATATGCACTTTAGATGGCAAATCGTATCACTGTCTGACTAGGCAGTGAAGATCTAACACTTGAGCTACAATATTGAATTTCCAAGCGCGTTCAATATTTACTAGTTCACATGAGGTGGCCTGCTTAAAAATGAAATAACATTATTAAATGCTTAACATTTATTTGACTAATAAATAGGTATTTTAATAATTAACGAATTAATAATAACAAAATAAACCTTAACTCCGATCAAACTAACTCAGTTTAATATTTATTTAATAACCTTTTGTAGTACAGCTGAAACGGCAAAGTGGGGTTTCTATACTGTAAAACTTTACTAAAAACATTGAATTGTTCTCTTTGTAACTTTTGGAGGTATGCATCAGCAAATACCGCAGGTAAGAATATCTGATTGACAATTTTAGGTACTGAAATGCTTCTTGCCTGAAAAGATACGTCCAACGTAGAGTAATTAACAATATTATTACGAGTAATACAAAAAGCTAAGTACCAGACAGGATGGCACGGGCAATTCATGGCATCCATCCATGTCGTGCCAAAGCTATGGCCAGGAATGGCTATAAAAACGTCTAAATAATAAATGGGCAACATTTCTCTGCTTTAATAAGCTTGTTTGTTGTCACTTTCACAATTTACTAGCTTTTGCACGCAGCTTCGCCCGCGTAAATTTCCCACGGGAACAGTGCTTTTTTTTCTGGGATGAAAAGTTCCCTATGTCCTTCTCAGTACTTCTACCTATGTGTATGTGAAACAGGAAGATTGGTTCCGTAGATAAAGCTTGAAGAAGTAACAAACAAATAAACAACTCACTTTCACATTTATAATATTAGTTAGGACATCTCAGAAGAATCTGTTTATGCTAGGAATCAAATCTCAAACTTGGTAACAGAGAAGCATGCAGTGCAATAGCATGCTAACTGGAGAGTAGTATTCAAAATGTTACCTTTGCCAAATGGTGATTTGCCCTGCTAGCTATTTCAAAGGTCACATTCCTCATTTTGTCACTGTCTATACATCTCAATACAGTTTCTTGGCTGATATCATTTTTCATTAAAATATCCATGGGCAAAGAAACCATTTTATGATGACTAGATACTGTTAAAGATCTGAAAAAACATTAGATTTCTTATATTTTAAAATAGTTAACAGTTTAGAAAGTGTTTAAAAGATAATATAAATTTTTAATTTACTTTATAACCACTTGTGAGAATACAATTTAACCCACCTACTATACCGCCAACCGCCAACACCAGATTAATCAACAAATGTTTTTGTGTCCATTTCACCAAAATTGGATATTTTCAACAAAATTTGTACCAATACTTTATATGTGAATATGGTATTGATAACAAGCCCTGGTTAAAATGATGCTCATTTTAAATACAGAAAAAATGATAATATAAATGTAAAATGTTAATGTAATGTGTAACATATAAAAGATATGTTCTGGCCTGGGGCATGACAACTGGTAAAAAGCTAGCTGATAAAAGTGAAATGGTGAATAAAATACCTGAGCATATTGACTATTCCTTGAGCTTTTCCAAGATGAGAGGCTGCATGGTCAGCATGTACATTTTTTATATTGGCAATACTGAGAATAAGATAGTATACTGAAGATACAGTATCCTCTACATATCTCTCCACATCTTCCATACTTCTGAAATATTTATTCTTCAACAATATGCCTCTAGTTGAAATTAATTTTTCTAATTGTCTCCTTGGTAGTTGATAAGCATTACAAACCTGTAGTAAAATAACATTACATTTTTATTACATTGAAAATACAACAAAAGCAAGATTTGTTCCCAAATGGGTACAATAAAAAAAGGGATTCAGGATCCTTTGATATAAACATCACTGTCTTTCTATTTTATAAGTAAAATAACTTGGATAGAATTTCTTTGTTTCATGACTGATTACCTTAAATAGCTCTTGGGCTACAGGATTTGCAGGTATATTTTTTAATGATTGATTTGGTGCATAAATATCTTTAATTACATCAAGCCAGAACTGAACACGCAAATCAGCAATTTTTTGGTCAGAAGTTTGATCTTGGATTCGAGCAACTTCTACATTAAACGCTCTAACAACCAATGCAGGCGAACGTACAGCTTTTGTCATCAAAAGTGTAGCTAAAAAATTTTCATAGTCATGCTGTCTACCTGTAAAAGAACAATCAAGTACCAGAAAATGACACTCAAATAAATATTGAAAAAAGAGCTTTAAAATTATAGCACAAAATTCATTTGGCTCTTCATAGTTACATCTTGAAAAATACATTCTTGTAAGAGGGTACTTTATATAGGTATTATATGTTTTTAATGTATTTTTCATTTTAGTTTATCTCATTTCATTATTATACAAATTAAAAGGTATTCCATAAATTAATAACAGGTACGTAAAATAGAAATTACCTCACAACATTCGCACAATAATTAACACCGCTTTTAGCAGCGTTATTGGTTGAATATAATCGTTTATATAAAATGTGATATTTAGCAATATTAACTCTATTTGTACACAAAGTATTCATATTTTTTGATGTTTATTTATTCTTTTTGATTTAAGTAATTTTTAATTTTTCAGAAATATTTTTTCGACTTTTGGATTGGACAGAACAGAAGTGTAATTATGACGTTATGACGTGTATGACAATGACAGTAGGTACAGACAGAGTGATTTTACCATTGAGTTTCTAATTTCTTACTAGGTACTAGCTAGAGTGATTGTTTTCCTATTGTTTTCTGCTTGAGCAGAAAATTCATAAACGTTGTATGATGTATTAGTGATTGGCACAGCCGACACTCACACATAAATATATCATAATTAATAGATTCATTTAAATATGGAATTCATTTGTTACATGTAAATAATTTAAAGAAAAAAAAATATAATGTATATAAAGATGATATTATACTTACTTACTTACTTCGATGGCTCGACGACCCAAAGAGGATCTTGGCCTCCGATACTAAAAGCTTCCATTCCTTCCTGTTCTGCGCTACTTCCTGCCAGTCGGCTCTTTGGAGGGCCACCAGATCTTTTAGGACCTCATCCCTCCAGCGGTATCTGGGCCGGCCGACAGGTCGTTTCCCGCTTGGTCGTCCCTTATACGCTCTTTTAGCTGCGCGATCCTCTCCCATCCTCTCCACGTGGCCGAGCCATCGAAGCCTTGCTGCTTTCGTTTCGCCCATAATATCGGGCTCCGCCACTAGTTCTTCTACCTCTTTGTTCTTTCTTAGCCTCCAGCTGCCATCCTCCCCCTAACTGGTCCCAGGATTTTCCGCCATATCTTCCTCTCAGCTACCAGGAGCTTATTTTCCTCCTTCTGTGTCAGAGTCCAAGCTTCACAGCCGTACATTAGGATTGGCCTTATGACCGTCTTGTAGACCCGGATTTTAGTTTTCCTGCTAATGAGCTTGGACGCTAACACTTTGTGGAGGGCTGCCGAGCATCTTAAGGCATTTTGGACTCGGGCATCAATCTCGTCTTCCCTTTGGTTGGTGTCTGTTATAGTGCAGCCCAAATATTTAAATTTCCCAACACCTTTGTAGGTGGTTTGGCCGACTTGTAGGTCTTCTCTGTGGGTTCTTACATTTTTATACCTTTTAGCTTTGAGGTACTCTGTTTTCTCGCGGCTAATTGTAAGACCCACATTTCCACCTTCTCTCTCCAGCGTTTCCACCATGGCTTTCAGGTCTTTCTGATCACTAGCAAGGATAGCCAGATCGTCGGCATATCCAATGACCTTATGTTTTCCATTTAACTCGATGCCCCCTCCTGCGATAATACTTTTCTGATGACATATTCGAGCACCAAGTTAAAAAGGGTTGGAGACAGCGCATCCCCTTGCTTTAAGCCAGTAACAACCTCAAACTCTTCAGACAAGTCTCCGCCCACCCTGACCCTCATCTTACTCGTTTTAGTCGCGGCCACAACCATTTGCACTAATTTCTCAGGTATTTCAAATAATCGGAGTATGTTATACAGGGAAGCCCTGTCCACGCTGTCATAGGCCTTCGTAAAATCTACGAAGAGAGCGTGAATAGTCTGCGCGTATTCCCATTTCTTCTCCATAATTTGTCTTAACAGAAATATCTGATCAACAGGGCTTCGGTTACGGCGAAAGCCGCACTGGTAGTCACCAAGGATGTCTTCTACGTAAGGCTCTAATCGACCCAGTAAGACGTAGGAGAAAATCTTATAGGCTGTATGTAGCAGCGCGATACCCCTATAGTTGGAACACTTTCTTCTAGATCCCTTCTTGTGAATGGGGCATATCACCCCCATATTCCATTCCAGTGGTTGACATTCCTCCCTCCAGATCTTACAGATGGTTTGGTATATTTTTGTTTGCACAGCTATCCCCCCGTATTTCCAGACTTCCCCCGGTATCCCATCTATTCCTGGGGATTTATTATTCTTTAGCCTCTTAGTGGCTTTCCTGACCTACTCAAAACTTGGTGGTTCTATCTCCATATCACAGTTCTCTCTGTTTACTACTAGGACATGATTTTCGATAGGTGGGCAGTTCAGAAGTTGTTGGAAGTAACGCCGCCATTCCGATTTCTGTTCCTCCGGGTCAGAGATAAGATCTCCGTTATCTCTTTCTAGTATCTGTGTAGCTGGCTGGTGTCCTTTCTTTATTGATGATATTTCTTTATAAAATTTTCTACTCTCATTAGCTGTCATTATATTCTCCATCTCTCGTAACCGGTTCTCTAGATGTTCTCTTTTAGCCTGCCTAATTAAGTTTCTCAGCCTTACACGTGTCTCCCGATATTTGTCGGTCCAGATACTGTCTTGATCGGATAGGATCTTATATTTCCTTCTCTCCTCCATGGCTACATCACATTCTTCGGTCCACCATCTCCTTCTCTTCTTCCGCTTCTTCTTGCCCAATACTTTCAGACCTACCTCTGTCACTATCCTTTTTGTTTTTTCCCAAACTGTATTTAAATCCATCTCCTCTACTTCCAGTCCCTTAAATCTATTACATAATTATATTTCAAACTGTTTTCTAACGTTGTTGTCCTTTAGTATGTCTGTATTCAAAATTTGGTTCTCTTGTTGTTTCGGTTTGTGGGTAGTTTTTATTTTGGCTCTAATTTTAACTCCCAAGAGGTAGTGGTCACTGTCACAGTCTGCTCCTCGAAATGTCCTGATATCTTCTATGATGTTTTTATGCCGATTGTCTATTAGTATATGATCAATTTGATTAATAGTTACCCCATCTGGATGCTTCCATGTGCCCTTGTGAATACTTTTATGAGGATACATGGTGCTTTTTACTACCATCGACTTTGAAGTTGCAAAATTTATCAATCTAACGCCATTGTCGTTGGACTTTTCGTGTTTGCTATGTTTGCCAATAGTAGGCAGAAATACGTCTTCTCGTCCAACTTGTGCGTTGAGGTCTCCAGCAATAATTTTAACATCGTATTCGGGGATTTGATCAAAAACCACCTCAAGAGCTTCATAGAAGCGGTCTTTTATATCTTCGTCGGCGAGTTCCGTTGGGGCATATGTGTTAATTATTGTGATGTTGCAAAATCTACTTTTAACCCGCAGAACGCTGATTCGGTCAGATACAGCCTCGAATTTGATTAGACTGCCAACGACCCGTTTGTCCACCATAAAACCTGTACCCCTTTCGTGTTTCCCATTGCAGTCCCCACTATAAAATAGGATGGCATTATTGTCAATGAGGCTCTCCCCATTCCCAGGCCATCTAACTTCCTGAAGTGCTGCGATAGATATATCATATCGCTTGAGTTCCTTGTTTACTTGGTATACAGCACCAGGTCTGTTGAGACTGCGTACATTCCATGAGGCAAATCGGAGTTCCTTTATACCGCGCCGTGTGTCGTCTTTAGGATCGGATCGTATTCTTTTCTGTATCGGTTTCGTAACGATGTTCTTTTTCCATGGGTGGGGTGTTAACCCACCGCACAACCCCGAAATGCTGGAGGGCCACACCCATCGTTGGTCAGCGAGTCTACTAGACTTAGCCGAGTAGCGTAGCTAGGCTGTGCTACCGACCGTTCCCCAATCCGCCACCCAGGGGACGCTCCTCTACGCCGTGAGGGCCAGCGCGAGGATATTATAGCGTAGATGATATTATAATGTAGTATAAAGTTTATATTACAAAATAAAAATGCAAATAGGCCTCAAATATTTTATTTATCTTCTATTTTATTATAATCGAAATTAAATACTTAAAAAAACAGCATGATTAATGATTGAAAAGTTTACATGTCTCATCACTATCGAATTTAACTGTCAAAAGATGCACCACGCGATGCACCGACGTGTCACGATTTGCGAATTAAAGGCTTGGACCGGCCTTCGAGCAACAAGGACTTCCGCGCGCGGCCCGGAACGGAGTCCGTGTTGCTCTATGTGTCACGCGTCCTATAGACAGACCCTGTCTATAGAAAACGCATGCGCCCAGCGTCCTGTGGACATACCTTGTCTATACACAAGTGCCTTGACTTTAAGAATTTTTGCTAAGTATTCTGTGGCATTGTTTTGAAAATAAAATATGTAATAACCAATAACAACTATCCTTCTTTGACGTTGTATTTTTTAAACCAATGAAAACGCTTTATTGTAAGTATGCGACAACAACTTTCAAATACGCCCCGCGATTTGAGAAAGGTCGCGCCATTTTTGTAAATTTTGTGATTGTGCCGTGTTCTTGTGCTGTCGAATAATGTCCAAATCTTTTATAAGGTAAGTGTTTATTTCATGTATTATATATCAAATTACTCGTAAATAAGTGTACAATAACTACATTGTGTTAATTTCATATAGATTTTAATTTTTGATATTGAAAAATCGACATCGATTTCATGACGGCATAATTTTTGTGCGAAAACAAAATTTCCCTTTGACTACAGATTTTAATGTTAGTTCGAAATATTATGGAAACTAGATAAGTTTGTTGCAAAATATCTTGAGAAAGTATATTTAGTATAACTTTATATCAAAATCTCATACATTTTAGCAAAATGAAGTTTTTGTTCAACAATAAACATTAGCCGATAGCTAGGTAGGTATCATAACATCGACGGCTTGGAGCACGGGTGGGGGAAATGACCTATGACACTATGCTTCGTAGTACGGGTGACAAAAAAATGTTAGCATTTTTTTTTTATACATTTATTATAATTATCGGAGTTTTATGTTTGAAGTTAGAATTTAAATATGTTTCCCCAGGTGATAGTACACAAGTCAACATACATTTTCAAAGAAAAATATTACCCCATTAAATTTTGTTAAACATTTTTTTTAGAAACCTTGGTAATGGCCGCTTGAAAGCAATACAGACTGGACCCAGTGATCGTGAAGCTCACCTGGATGAGATACCTAAATTGCGGAAACCCTTTATGTAAGTATTTAATTTAATATACTGTTTTATATTTACGTTGTATTTGATTACTTTATTATTAGTATATGTACTTAGATATTTTATTTGTTTTCAGCCCAACAAAACGACCAGCTGTAAATCAAAGTACCTAATCTCTTCGAGGTCTACCAGTTTCAGACTCCAAAGGCTTCAGTTCGCCGAAAACTTCCGCCTAAAATTATTTTCACCGAGTCCATTTGTAGAATATTATTACTTTCGAAAAATAAACATAATAAAATAAAATTATGTACCATCATTTTCGACCCACATCAACCCACTGCTGGCCACTAGCCCTGTAGATAAAACTATATAAAACAATAAAAAAAAAAAACATAATGATGTTAAAAATTAAACTTGTTATGAAATTAAAAATACACTTTTTTTTCTGACGTTACCGCATATCCCTGAGCAAGCGTTTGCTTTCAAGGACATCGTATCGCTCGGGCGCGACACGGCAGCCATTGCCGGTAATCGTAAACTAATTATTGTCAAAATTTTCAAGTGTTTGTTTAGATTAATTAAGCTTATGTTATTGTAGTTATAGTAATTAATTACGTTAATAATTGGTTTTAATGGCTGTGTAGGTGAATTGAGTGATGTGCCTTTATTTTTGGTGTAGTGAGTTTGTAAAGTGTTAGTAGCGGCAGAAAAATGTTGATGTTTTCGAAAATTATTCAATTTATTGGATATCTCAGGTAAATACCTAGAAATAAGTTTCATCTCATTAGAATCAGCATTTAATGTATTTTTTTTTTGATGTATAACACTTAACATATAATTATAAATACAAGTCGCAAAATTCGTTTCCCTTCGGAAAATCGGCAAAAAGTTGAATGTATGGTGACAGTATGTGACACAGCGTTCTAAGACGAAAGTGTTAGTAGCGGCAGAAAAATGTTGATGTTTTCGAAAATTATTCAATTTTATGGATATCTCAGGTAAATACCAAGAAATAAGTTTCATCTCATTAGAATCAGCATTTAATGTATTTTTTTTGATGTATAACACTTAACATATAATTATAAATACAAGTCGCAAAATTCGTTTCCCTTCGGAAAATCGGCAAAAAGTTGAATGTATGGTGACAGTATGTGACACAGCGTTCTAAGACGCCTGCAGTGGAAGTCTCTACAAATATACACTTGATTTTACTGAGATTTCGTTGGTGAAACGCCAATGACCTTACTTTAGCGCAAAATGCAAGTCGGGATCTTATTTTAACCGATATACAATAGCTCTAGCGATAAACGATAGCAATATTATTTAGAGTGACAAGAAGTGTCATTTGTCCTAATGTTGCCAGTAATTGAAAATTATTTTACTAAACTATGTTCTGAAATCGACGTAACGAAAAATAGAATTTTTGCGTCTTAATTTATATAGCAAAATGTAGCAAGTACTTACTGTCAAATATAATAGTAAAAAGAAAATACGAGAACTTAACAGAACCACAGTCGTCGTTAAAGAACCACAGTCGTCGCTCGTGCGTCGGGCGGTGCATGCGCGTGACATTGCGTTTGCCGATGCGCCTAACCGATGTCGATATCTCGTTACGTAAACAATGTCGGATCAACTAGTTATTAACGAGTTTTTGGCATTTTGCCAAAACAGAATTAAACTTATGGATGATATTTCGATCGTACAAATATGTGATACGCATTTCTCAGATGAAGAGGTGGACTCCGGGAAAACTCATTTATTTAATACACTATCGACGGAAGGAATAAGAAATGTACAAAGAAAGGGTGACGATAAAAGAAAGAAAAATATTAAGGATATTCTTAAAGTCCTGAGGGAAACGGACCCTAAAAAACAACCTACGTATGTTGCAAAAGATCTAGAACGACTGCCGCCTGTGAGTTTCGACCACGTGGATGTTACACGTCTTTTAAAAGATATCCTTATTTTGTAATCTGACGTTCGAACATTACGCAGTGACTATGTATCCAAAACAGAGATTGAGCTTATAAAGAAAGATATAGCACAAGACGTGAAATCGTGTATTGCTGTTGACACAGTCGATATGTCGCAGATAAGTCAAAGAAATAAAAAAATCAAAGTCGAGAGCACACAGCAATCCGGAAATGTGCAATAACAACAAAATATTATCTTCCCCGACACCGAGGATGCGCCGGCGGCGCTCCGACTCTATAGAAACTATTATTTCTCCACCTACCTATCGCTCAATACTTGGCTGCAGTGACCGCCCGATTACGGACAACCGGCACGCCAATCCAAACCCTACGAGCGTTGATACGAGAGTTGATTCTGATACTGACGGGGATGGGTTCACACAAGTTGTAAACAAGAAGCGAATACGTCAGCTACGCAATAATAATAAATGTGGCACCTCGACGGGTTCGAGTAAGCTTCAAGTGGCACAACTACCGGAAGCTATTTACCTATCGCGTTTAAAAACATCATGCACCGTGGAGGACGTAAAGGAGCATATACGTGAAATGGGTACAGAAGCACTCGATGTACAGTTATTACCTCAGCGTAAAGAGTTGGACTTTAGATCTTTTAAAATTATAGTACCTAAACAAAATTTAGACACTTTTTTGAGTACTGATTTTTGGCCCAAGGACTTGGTATTCCGACGATTTAAGCAACTAATTGTTACCGTAAATAAAAACAATTAATATGGATAGTACAACTAAAATTAGTAAAATGATTACGTTCAATTGTCAGAATTTAAAAACGTCTATGCAGCACGTTAGGGATCTGTGCAGTGTGGCAGACGTGGTCGCCCTTCAGGAGACCTGGCTAATGCCACACGACCTCTGCCTGGCGGACACTGTTGATGCAGATTTTGGCAGTGTAAGCAGGTCAGCGATGGACCCATCGAAGGGAATTATTTATGGCCGTCCGTATGGGGGTATAACATTACTGTGGAGGAAGTCCAGGTTTCCGAATGTGTCTATTATTGATTGTGAAAGCGATAGAATTCTTGCCATACATGTTAGAAACGGTAGCCAGCGTTTTATAATATTTAATATGTACTTACCAACAAACAAAACAAAAAATCTACCTGAATTTACTGACTGTCTATCTCGAATGCAAACTATAATTGAAGAATATAATGTTCCTTTAGTTTATATGTTAGGCGATTTTAACGCTCACCCCAGTAAACAATTTGGAAAAGAATTATTGAATTTTTGTACAGAGCAAGAATTTTGTTGTGTCGATATTGAAATCCTGGGTATTACATCATCTACTCATACTTTTCAATGCAAAGTGCGTGGTACTCTCTCGTGGTTGGACCACTGTATAACCACTACAGCGGCCCGCGATACCGTTAAGTCAGCAAATGTTTTATATGGCAGTTACACTTCTGATCATGTACCACTGTGTATTGATTGTGAACTTGAAATGGTCAGTGGGACAGTCACGGGGGAGAATCATGCGCTTGAAATAAATAAACCTAACATAAAATGGGGATACAGAGATGCTAGTCAAATAAATAAATATTATGAATTTTGTAGAAAAGAATTTTTTAAAACGAACGTTTGTAAATATTTAGAAACTTTAGAAAGTAGCGACGACTATTTTAACATAATTGACGATCTGTATAGTGATATTGTTCATATACTACAGTCAGGTGCCACCAGTTGCTCAAAGAATCGGTCTACTGGCACAAAAAGACGTACTCCCATAACTGGATGGAACCTCCATGTACAAGAAAGCCACTCAGCCGCCCGACTTCAGTACAATGTTTTGTTGACGGCCAGCAAGCCGACCACAGGTGACATATATAGTAACATGGATAAAAGTAGAAAAAGTTTTAAAAACAAATTAAAATGGTGTATTAAGAATGAAGAAATTATTAAAATGGACATTTTGGCAATGCACAGAAGGAACAAAAATTTTTCAAAATTTTGGAACGCTACAAGAAAATTACAAAAGAAACAGAGCTTACCTGTCACTGTGGACGGCATGCAACGGCCAGGGGAGATAGCAGAGTTATTTGCCTCCAATTTCAAAAAAGAACCCATTCCCGCGAACCTGACGATAGAGAACGAAACTCGTCTGGTATCTGATGAACCAGTCTTGCAGTTTTGTACAGATGACATTGCTAAGGCAGTGCGTGGCATGAAAAGAGGCAAATCTCCTGGCCACGACGACTTGAGTATAGAACACGTCCTTTATGCTGGGGAGCCACTATGGTCTAGGTTATGCGTGTTTTATAACTTATGTTTGAAACACTCATACCTTCCTGAAGCTCTCATGCGTACATTGGTCGTGCCTATAGTCAAGAACAGGACGGGAGACTTGAGTTCATCTAAAAATTATAGGCCCATCTCCCTGGGAACCATTTTGGGCAAGATATTTGAGCGGTTGATTCAGCCGGAGCTGCTGCGGAATTTAGATATAGATGAGGCTCAGTTTGGCTTCCGCCCCGGTGTGTCAACTGACTCGGCGATTGTTTGTTTAAAATACGCTGCAGACTATTACGTCAAACGTGATACGCCAGTTTATGCATGCTTTTTGGACCTCAGCAGCGCGTTTGATCTGGTGAATTATAACATTCTTTGGAGCAAACTGCGCTCCTATGGGGTCTCGGAAACAATCGTTCGACTGTTGGCGCACTGGTACGGAGGCCAAACCAACTATGTAAAATGGGGCGACACGACCTCCAATGCTTACAAATTGGAATGCGGGGTACGCCAAGGTGGGTTGACTTCTCCGGATCTCTTCAATGTTTATGTGAATGACCTGATCGGTGAGCTGAGGAGAATTAAAGTCGGCTGTCATATTGATGGTGTTTGCTTTAACAACCTCAGTTATGCGGACGACATGGTTCTCCTCAGCCCATCGATCAGCGGGCTTACTCAATTGCTGTCAGTCTGTGAGAGTTATGCTAACTCTCACGGACTAAAATATAATGTGGCGAAAACGGAGATGCTCGTCTTCAAGGCAGGGAAGAGTCCGGAGAATATCACCCCTGTCGTTTTGAATGGCACAGTGGTTCGGGTTGTCAACCAGTTCAAATATCTTGGCCATATTGTTACTGAAGACCGAAAAGATGATTTGGATATGGAGCGCGAGAGACGGGCATTGTCGGTTCGGTGTAACATGCTCGCGCGCCGTTTTGCAAAATGTAGCGAAGAAGTGAAGGAGACCCTCTTTAGGGCGTACTGCCAGTGTCTCTACACCTGTCAGTTATGGTACAGGCATAAGAGGACCTCCTACAGTACCATGAGGGTGCAGTATAATAACGCATACCGCATCCTCATGAAGCTTCCTCGCTACTGCAGCGCGTCGGCCATGTTCGCCGAGGGAAGAATGCCCGATTTCTTTGCTATTATGAGGTCACGTATATCTTCTTTTTGGGACAGATTGCGTGGCGCTAATAATAGCATACTTAAAGTAGTAGGCAACGACCTGACGAGCCCGATGATGCAGTATTGGATCACTGCACATCGGGAACCAAATAAAAAATGATTTAAAAATTATAAGACTGTTGTCACACTGTGTGACCGTAACTTTGTTTATTTATTTATGTTCTTTGTACAATTTATATTATTTTGTACATTTGTATGGGTTTTTACCTGAAATAAAAAAATATTATTATTATATTAATGCTCATTCACCTCAGACGAAAGAAAAAGAAAAGATATGCATGATGACATACCTACAAAAAATCGTGCACATATAAAGCCGGCGCTAACAAAGGATTTGGCACAAAGATGGCCGCCTGCGCGTACTAATAATAGTGACAAAACATGGCGATCGACCGCATAACTACTGTTTGTATATAGATTGTTATGCCAAGTCTATTCTTTTTACACGACTGACCAAAACAGGAGTGTTATGTTTTCAGGGTTCACGTATGTAAGTATGTATGTATGTAAGTTTCTTTATTCCACCATAAGTCCTGAACAGCTAAACATATTTCCTCGCATTTCTCCGAGTGACATAGGCTATGTGAGTTGTCGATCGTGTTTTTATTTTTTAATAATAATTAGCTTGTTTACTTAGTCTATGTCACTCACTCAGATTTAAGACGTTGATATTCTTTTATATCAATGCACCGATTTGTTCGATTTGATTTTAATATCAAACGATGCATTGAAATAATATTTGTTTTTTTATTGATTCTTCATCTCTATGATTTAGGTACATTTAAATCGGACAAAGTACAGGTTTCATTGCACAGCGTTCATAAAGAGTCATCAGAGAACACCATTTGCCTACCCTAAGAAAAACTTAAGTTGTTGTAACATAAAACTTTTTTCGCAGGTAATTTGCAAATTCCATTACTACCTATGTAAAATTTTATTGTACGGACGGAATAATATAAAGCCTATGTCCATAATAAAATACCATCAGTATTTGTGATTTTTTTTAAACTTCTAGTATTCACCGTATTATTACCAAGAAAAAGAAACTAAAACTAATACGGCCGTTTTTTTTTAATAAATGAGCATAAAAATTAAACCAACACTTTTTAAAACTTTTACTATTCACCGTAAGTATTACCAAGAATTACCCTGGCCTGTGGTGTGGCCCTAAAATAGCACCAACCCATCTCTTCCCGTGGGTGTCGTAAGAGGCGACTAAGGGATTTAAAACACCGGAGGATAGGCAGCAGCATCTTTCCGCGTACTATGCCATCCCACTGCGATCGCTAACCCGCCTGCCAAGCGTGGCGATTACGGCAAAACCCCCCATGGATAAAATCCTTGGGGGAGGCCTTTGTCCAGCAGTGGACGTCTTTAGGCTGAGAGAGAGAGAGAGATTACCAAGAAAAAGAAACTAAAACTAATACGCCCGTTTTTTTTAAAATAAATCAGCATTAAAATTAAACCAACACTCATTATAGCAAAGTAAAATAATATTGTTAGGTAATAATAAAAACAGAGGTACAATATTGCACTCATAAAATCGCTTAGGGTAATTTCCCCATTTCCCCATAATTAGCAAACATTTTTAGAATGGTAACTTTTCTCGTCCCAAACGTGGTTAGAGCTATCTTTAACTAGAATTCAATGTTTACCATAACGAAAACAGTATAACTTGCTAGTCCGGTAAAGTTAAGTTAGCGAACAATATTATTCGATATGGTTAACTGTGCATTCGGCGCGAGCGAACAGATTCTCTCTTGTAATTGGCTGGTCGCAACCCAAACCGCCATCGCCAGTTGGAAGGAGATAATCGAATGCCGCGCGGGGCGATTTATGGAAATATTTACAGTGCTCATCAGTGCTGTCATCTAGTACTAACATCGTAATTTAAAAATTTGTTAAAATTTCATGGAAATGTGCATTAAGATAATGTTATAAGTGTCAAATAATCAAGAAAACAATAAAATTAAATAAAAACTAATCCAAAACTCGTGAAAGTATCAAAATACTATGAATTTACCTGTATCGCAATTGTGGTTACAGTTATCGGCGGCTCATATGAGGCCGATAGAATTCGTCGATTGTATTGTTAGCTATAACCGTAGATGCCTAAATTGACATTGGACAGACTTACAAATATGGTTATGAATGCTCGATAAAATCTTTGCGGCCTCTATTTTTTATTAAAAACTGTGAAATTGGTGTTTATAGTTTGTTAATATGATATTTTGGTTCATTATTGATGTGATAGTTAAGGATTTTGCATATTATATCGCCTCAAGAAAATTGCCACGAAAAGAAAGTAAGTTATTGCAAGCGATTATCTCAATTTCAAGCGATTATATGATTGATCAGACGTAAAGTTTGAGACTTCCGGTACTGGACGCGTGATAGGATATTATGGAATGATTCAATAGTCTAGGGATTTTACTCTTTGGTAGTACATGATGACATGGAAGTATAAGTACTTTGGTACCTTACTATTATTATATGTCTGTGTTTGGTACGTACATATATATTGAAAGTTTTTTTCATATGGAACATGGAAAAAATAAGAACTTGTACGAAGCACAGGTACGAAGTTCATATTTTTTCCTAAGGGAAAATTAAGATGAGGTGCGGCCAGTCGAACATTTTGTTTGTATGAAAGCAATGACATATGAAAGCATGCATTCGTTCCTTCCTTCGAGCAATAACTCAGAGCAATCAAACAGAGAGCAGGCCCCGAACTTAACGTGTGCGCTCAGTCGAATATTTATAGCTGACCGACCATGGTAGAATTGGTAGAGGAAACTTACTTAAAGGAGGGTTAAGTAAGTTTTTACCCGACTACGGCGAAGCGAAAAGGAGTGTTATGATCATGGACGTACTTTTTGACCGGTCTGTAGTATGTTCATATGTTCTCTCATAACATATTCACAGAAATATTTTTTTTTTAAATGTAAGGATATAAATATAATTTTTGGTTTTGCTACACTGTACCGAATATAATTAATTATCTTAGATCCGACCCCGTATTCTGTCGTTGTGTGAATAATAATCTTAGTGTGTTTTTGCCATGCAATTTCAAATGACATGTTCAGTCTGCTTATTATTATTATACATATGTCTGTGAACATATTGTACTAAACTACTTACCATTTGATAAACGATGTATCGTTAGAAGCGAAACGAAGTATTGTTTGATTGATCAGTGTTAGCAAAGACTTTATTAGTAAGTATTATATATTTTCTTATATTTTATTTTTGACTGTACACAATCTAGTGTACGTATACAGTTAATAAATAGCCCCTCTGGCATGTTAGGCGACGGGAGGCAATTCTGGGGTCTGCGATATAATATCAATTTCGACATTTATCGAAAAAACATGGCGGATATCGATAAATATCGAAATTGCGTATTCTCGTGCTTTCAAATGTGACATTTATCCAGCGTCAGCCCTCGATACGCATCGAGTGGTCGAGCGTGGCCGAAAACCATATCGTATGTGATATTTGTTGCTTCAAAGCTATTGAATAACATAATATTCGTACTTTACAAGACGCTTTGTATTTTTCTTCAGCTATGGTTTAGTAAAATATGAATGCTGACGATTTTGTATTCAATTTTATTGGAAATCGTTGTTTATTTACATAAAATTATTTTATTGAAGCCTAATATAGAGGTTTGGATAGATACATACTTTGCTTTTTTCTGCCTCGAGTACCATACCTTATTTGTTTCTCGATTCAATTTCGTAAAGAAACAATATCATACATAAGAATATAATTGATACTCCGATAACAACACACAATAAACAAACAATGACAAGTATCCTCGCGTTCCGTTCTCTCCATCAACTCTAAAATATTTCTTTTCTTTGCATTTTATAAATTTGCATTGGAGCTTATTAAGTTACATAAAATAAAGTATTATAACTATTTTTACATAAATTCACTATTAAAACATTGGTTTTATATAAAATATTTAATGAAACAAGTAAAACATAAATTTCTCGATTGTAGTTAAGTATAATCGAGAAAAAGGAACGTGTTTTCAATTAGAGAAGCCCTAGTTTTCGATATAATATCGAGTTTTATGTCGAATAGGTTCGAGAATACCATTTTGGAGGATTTTGTGATAATTTTGTTCGATAAAAGAAGTTTGATATATTATCAAATTCGATAAAATATCGCAAACGCGAGAATTGGCCTCCAAGACTGTTTCATGAGTTTCTTTCGGCATTTCTTCTCAGCAGTGGTCGTTCCGAAATGCTAGTAGTGTGTAGCTTTGAGACATAATATATTATGTTTAAATAATTAGTTATCGACGTGAAAAAGAGCCTTCTTTGAAGGCCAATTTTCAATAAAAAAAATTGACTTTGACTTTGAGTAGGTATTCGGTGTTATATAGTTAGTGCAATTATTACCGTAGTGATTTTTCTCTCTCTGACCATTACCTACTTTAGTCAAATAATATATACCTAAACTCTAAAATTAATTAATTATGTGTGTACTCTAAAATACTATTATTGTGGACGTAAGTATATTTTGTATTGCACAACGATACGATAGGAACAGTTCATAAAATTGTCTATAGCGCAGGAGCATAGCAGCCTTAGGTAGATAGCAGATTATCTATTTTTTAAATCTTTATTGCGTAACTAAAATACAGTTAGCGTGGTCATGGCAGAACACTTGTATTCTGCTGCACGCCTCCCGGAGCATGTTGTCGGGCACAGTCAGCACAATCCGGATGAAATTTGGATAGAAGAAACACTGAAACAAAATGCAAATATGTACCTATTTATTACTTAAACTAAACATCTGTCTGTGGCCGGCATCGCAACATCGCAACGCAAATCCCACCGAAAAAAACTTTGATGGATTTTTGATAGGGATTTTCTTTTTATATTTCCGTGGTATAACCGCTCAACCAGTACAAGTGGACGAAATATGGACGGGTTTACGCACGAAAAAGCGGTACTACTAGTGCTAGTGGTATAATTTAAAGACCTCGAGTCTGTGAAAAACTTAGCATAATAAGTAGATGTTTTCGACCTTATCAATAAATCAAGAAAAATAATTCATATGTTAATCTTTTACCAAAATGTGAATAGAGTCCAATTACAACAAATGAAACGTATTGTCAAATGGTAAACTACAAAGGTAGTTACGATGTGTATGTTATTTCGTTATTTGTTTCACGAAACCAATTTTTATAATAATTTTAGGAGGCAAATATTGTTTTTCATAAATACTCGAAAGCATTATACTTAGGTATGTGATACACTGGTATTCTCACATAAAACCTTACAACACGGTTTCCTTTCTTATATGTTTCTGTTTCTCTGTCTCTGTAATGTTATCGCTAAGAATCTTTGTTTACACAGATTTCGCATTTGACAATTTTAGCTCACTGCATAAAACTGGCAGCATGGCCTTCACTGCAGCCAGCTGGTGGCTGTCAGAGGCTATCTTTGGTCACCTGTCATTGCTACATCTTGTAGCAGTCCCGCAGGGTAGTCACTTGGGTCCTTTGCTCCTTTGATTTTCATTGCCGGTATTTTCGAGAATCTTTCATTGGCCCTGTCTCCTTTACGCGGAATATTTACTGCCATTAAAGAAGAATGAGCTGTAAGCTTGGCTTTGTCGCTCGAATGGCTACTTTTCTCAGGTATCTCTCAATCAACAATAAAAGTTTGATTTTTTGTAAAAAAACTTAATAAACTAAAATTACACGTAATACATACTTAGTGTTAAACTTGGTACAAACCTGTCCTGGAATACACATCACTGATTGTTCGGCATACAACATCTCTACAAAGTCAGCATCCGTATTGAACTGTGGAAACATTGCCATATCGATTTCAATCATCATATACATGGCTCCTTGAGGCATGATCGGGCGGAGACCACGGGCGCACCGCAGTTTTCTGAAAGCTAACTTCGCTTGGCTCTAAAAAATAGACAACTTGGTTCAATCACAATTACTATTATAAAATGACCGGTTTTTAACAAACAATGTATAAAAGGAGCGGAAGTGTTGTGTTCACAATGAGGATAGGTACAACTGGTGATGTGCCGTTCCCGAAATGTTCAAACAAACAGCGGAAAGTTTCTTAGGATTTGCCTTATGTATGTATTTAGTTTTTACAGACCACCACTTGCTTCCTTGTGATCGAAAACATCATGAAGATACCTGACATTGGCTGACTGTTTAGTTTACTTGTGTGTATGTGATAACTGCCGCTAGAAGAAGATTACCTTACCTATACAAAACTCTAAGACTGACCTCAATGAATAGCATCATGTTATTAAAATAGTCTCTTGGTACTGACGCCAATATTTTCGGCAAAGCTTGCTGTATCAGTTTGTTAGGGCCCAAAACTCTGCCACTTAGGTTAAATAGACCAACACGAACGTCATCACCAAAAATTTTATTCTTGTCGTGAATCACCAACCAACCCATGCGCCATCCAGGAACAAGATATCTCTTGGAAAGTCCACTACATACGATTACAGGGACATCTTTTGACACACTTGCAATCGAAATGAAATTGTGCCCGGAGAAAGTGAAAAACTCGTAAATTTCGTCAGCAATTATAGGTACTCGATTCCTTGAAGCAACGTCTAGAACTTCTGAAAGATGTTTCTCTGTGTAAACCGACCCGCAGGGATTCGATGGGTTGAGGATTATTATTGCAACAGTCTTGGCATCCAATTTATTCTCTAAATCTTCCAAATCAATTTTCCAGTGGTCATTGGGCTAAAATAATAATAAATTTATATTATTGAAAGATATTATATATTTCACTTCAAATATTCCTGACATTGTCTTGATTACTTTGAATGAAACCGGGTTATACCCTACAAATGTACCCAATCCCATCCTATTCCACTAATGCGTACATTAATGCGAAAATTTAGATGTGAGTATGTTTGTTACTCAAAATGCACTGAAAGAAGAATTTCGATGATTACAGACAGGTAGAATATAAATAATTGGAATAGCACATAGGGTTCTTTTATACCAAAACTTCCACGGAAGCAAAGATTTAGCAAGCTAGTTTAGTTATAAGATTGTCAGCAAGTCTGTTTAATAAACAGGAAAATCATTAAATAGTGATTTTTTTTTTTCAAAACTAAATACCCCTACATCCGTAATATAAGAGGATATGCATGTCGCCCGATAGCCAGAGAGAGAGAGAGAGAGAGAGAGAGATTATGAATTACGAAAATAATAGAGCTAGGTAAGATAAAGAGGTAGTATCGTACCAATAAATCGTAAAATTTGATATTAATACCAAGACCTTCGGTTAAGGTTTTGTATATCATGTATCCTGGTCTCGGCACCAAAATATTTTGTCCTGGGTTTGCCAATACCGTTATGGCCAATTCAAGGGCATGAGCACAGCCATTGGTAAGTACCACGTCTTCTGCAGACACTTTCCCTTGGTATGAACAGTGTGTAGCTACGGCCTGTCTCGCAGAGAGCAGACCTACGGTGGGTCCATAACTTCTGCTGCTATCCAGCTCGATACAGTCCCGGACAGCCTTCAGGAGCTCAGGCGGGGGCCGGATATTTCCAAATGCCGTTGGATCACCTGCGATGTAAAATAGGTACATGATTCCTAGGAATGTTGTGTTCAGTTACTTGTTTATAATTCTATCTCATATAGGTACAGAAATTGAAATTGATGGCACACAAATGGCTTTCTTGGATAGTTTGGGTTTGTGATTGTGCGTTTGTAATGATTAGAGACCGGATTATATGCAACATAAAAAGCTTGTTATATGCATGCAAATATGCATGAAAAATGCACGAAAATTGGCAGAATATGCGAAATAAATGATAAATTTTAGGAATCTCCAGAGAAAAGTAGGGACGTATTAAGTTTTTTTATTTCATAATCAGCATACTATTAGTAAATTATTTTTTGATAGGCGATAATAGGTACGGTAACATTATATGACATTAAAATTATTTAAATTGTAAACGAGGGAAATCAAATATTTTTCTAAATTTTCAGCGGTAAGATTGTGTATGATCCATTGATCATTTCGAATATTTTTATATTTTGTGACTGTTATTAAATTTGGTCGCATTTGGGAACGTAGGGTGAGTGAAAAATATTGTAAATGTACCGATAATATGCATCATAACTAGATCTTAGGTAAAATATGCTATTACCGCTAAGAATGGCCAAAATACGCATATGCGAATTTGCAAATGCATATAATCCGGTCTCTAGTAATGATAATGCAGACGATTTTTGGCAGTAGTGGCAGGTCGTAAATGGAATACGAAACATAAATCAAATCTTCTGATTTTTCACAACACTGTACAATATCTTGATAGCTATAAAGTCGATTAATCTGTTGATATTAGAATGATAAATAAACATGTTTCAGTTAAAATAAGTGTCTTTATCATTTCAGTGTAAAAGTGTCTTATCACTTTTTATTTGCATAGGTATATTTTTTAACCTAATACTGGTTCCAGCCAAGCGTTGTAGCTTATGCCACAACATAAAGCTGAGCAGTGTTCTCCAGTGTTCGGCAGTATTATCCTTAGTAACTAGTAACCTATATATTTATATATACTAAGATTACTTAGTATAGGAATATTTGTATGTTTTTTCGCCGAATAAAGAATTTTCGTCCTTTCTTTCTCTTTTCTCCAAAAGGGGTAAACATGAAACATTGGCGGTAAAAAATACAACACCCACCCTTAAAATACCGTTAATTGAATTAATTTCTGCATTTAGGGTTTAGTTTACGAGAGGAAGGTTAATAATAATTTAATTTATTTTATCAAATCAATTTCAAAAACTTGAAAATTTTTTACAAGTTACGTACCTACCACAGTAAACTGAATACATACCTACTGTACTGTATGACATTAATTGTTGTCAAAATACACATTTACTGTACTGTACTGTAATACTTTGATTAAAACTAACGTGAGACTTACTCGCCTTGAAAATGACTTCCGTATGAAGTCGAAACTAGTCGGCAAATCCGGCTAACAAGACGCGTGAGTATCCGTATCAAAATCATTATGTACTGTAATACATTGATTGTTGACAATTTTCATTACCCTATAAAGTCTTCAACATAAAGTAGGTAGAAGAATTAAATTCTTCTTAAAGGTGTACAATAACAAAAGCGAGTTTATTTTTACACTAAACACAGTCTTAAATTTTCCCTATAATCATATCTCATATTTTTTCCTCAAACAAATGCTTGTTCCCTCTTAGTCTAGACAGATTAAAGTAAGCGAATAAACAATGTCCTTTGTCCAGCAGTGGACGTCTTTCGGCTGAGAGAGACAAGCGAATAAACCAAAAAATGCTTTGATTAAGAAAAGTTTTGCATTGTAGCGTTCTCCCTCCCCTGAAAAATGGACGCTCCCCTCAGGACCTAAGTTTTTCATGGATTACAATTTCTATGATTTAGATTTAATCTTGTTACTCAAACTTTTGGATGTCTTCTATTTACCTCATCTGATCTTATTTTTATAACACACACAATAGGTAAGTATTCAAAAAGTACGGGCGAGATCCGAGATTATGAAATTTGGTATAGTTACCTGCTTGTCTAGTTAGCAATATTTTTTACAATTATCGTAAGAAATATTGCTAACTGTACTTGTAAAAATATTTCAGAACTAGCTGCGCCCCGGGGTTATGCTCCCGTGGGAGTTTTGGGATAAAAAGTACCCTATGTGCTATTCCCGGTATGTTTCTACCCGTGTACCAAATTTCATCAAAATCCGTTCAGGAGATTTAGCGTGATTGATTAACAAACATCTTCACAATCTCACATCTAAAATACACTTTCGCATTTATAATATTAGTAGGATTCTGTGCTAGAATTAGAAGTGGCCTCCTATCCAGAATATCTATGTCAAATCTATTAGTTACCTACCTACCTATTTACCCTTGTAGATTTACATAATTTAAAAATAAACTCACCAATAGAAAGCGAAATCGATGGCTTGTCAGGATTCGGTTTCACTTTAATTTTTTCTACGACATTTCTGATCGTGTTTTGTGTGTTTCGCGCTAAAAAAGATGCGCGAACCACCCATGGTTTATTGACAACGTCCAATATTTCAAACGACATTACGATCACGACCGATGTTGACCGATGACCAATGAATTATACGATAAATAAGGATTCTCTTAGACAAGAATCTTAATTCCAAGAGTTGTTTGTCATGGCGAGTTGGAAACTCGCGCAAGTAGGCGCCGTGCGTGAATAGTACAGTCAGCTACAAAACTGTTTGCTATAAACTCAAAAACTACTGAAAGAATTTGGATCTGAAGGTTTTGGTGTGATTTACGCGGGCAAAGCCGCGGATAAAAGCTAATCTATACATGGAAATCTGAAATGGATAGAGGGACACTAAAAAAGTATAATAGAACTCAAAAAAATTTTTTTGGAATTTCTTGTCTAGCAACAAGGACTTCCGCGCGCGGCCCGGGAGTCCGTGTTGCTCTAGTCTGTCTGTATGTATGATCACGCTAATCTCCGAAAGTACTGAACCTATTTGAATGTAACTTTTTTTGTTGTATAGCTATATAGCAACATTTAGGCTATAATTGATTTTGAAAACGGGAACAACTGATGAAGAACCAAAACAGAACATTTAAACTATAAGAAATATGGACATGGTGCCTTAACAAAAGTCGTTCAATCTGATGAGCATTTTCTGTTGACGTATAAAAATCGAAGATCAGGATCATCTTATGAAGAATTCCAAGACACCAGCTACACTATAACATATAATATGGAAATGGCGCCTTAGTAAAAGTCATTCAACCTGATGAGCATTTTCTGCTGACGTATAGAAATTGAAGATCTGGAATATCTGATGAAAAGCTCCAAGAGAGATTTTTCATCTAAGCGAAACTCACGCGGGCGACAGCTAGTTTTATATAAGTACCTACCTGATTAAGTAAGTTGGTATACCTAATATAAAATAATTTAAAAAAGGCATCAAAATTAAAGCTGATTCTGAGGACTTATGGTAAAATGCTTAATTGACTCAACTAAAATGAGTTGAAAGCAATTATATTTTCATCATTATCAGTTACGAGGATTCAACTTTAGAATAAAAACGCCCAGACTGAGTGTTCCGTATTATGGATATGGATAATTGAAATTAACGTGAATAAAACTTTTTTCCAAAAAAATGAACTGACTTCCATCATAAAACTTAAAATCATGAAATAACAATAAAGAAAAATGTATTAGCATGCTTCAGCTACTGAATGAGGTGAAGTTAGTGCCAAGTGCAGGAGTAAGGGTGTTATGTAATTTTATATAATAATTCTTGCCTGGTAATGGAAGGCGTGATTTCTAATATTATTCGGAATAAAATCTTTAAAAAAACTTTACTTTGAGGATATTGAGCTACCACTTTATATGTTATTGCTACAAATTATCTGCCTAAGTAATCATGATCCAACTTTTAAAGTCGCTAATCAGTATTCTATGTTGGGGACATACACAAAAAATCTTGAGTTTTAATAAAATAAGGAATGCTTTTGCTCTATAATGCAATGTTGATATATTTATATTTTTTTAGGTATCTTTTAAATTACCGAACAGATTCTGACGTGGTTAAAATGGGACCAACTTGGGAACACACCCTTTCGAATAAAAAATCAATTTTGGAAATCAGTCCACAATTGGCGGAGAAATCGACGAATATACATACATAAAATAGATCGCGCGTGCGTACAGTGTGACTGTTTACGAGACCATACCGATAGAGTTCTATTAGATCTGAGATTACCTTTGTATTACAAACCAATTTAATTTCAAATATTACAATTTTTCTTTCCCGCAAAAACTTTTTTTGAATGGTACATCGAGATATTATGCAATAAACTTAGGAGATACGTGTGATAAAAAAATAGGAGGCACTGAAATGAAACAGCCATTCACCGAAATGTTTTAAATAGGTAGCCACCACAGACATAATATTACCTAGACCCCGCAAGTCTCATCGCCTGCATAGAAAACGAGCGTGTCAATATTTTTTTACCTACTGTGACGTCACATAAGCGATTTAGTGATGGGAACGCTCGCCATCCATGCAAACGATTCAAAGGTGTCGCCGCCGCCGCCCTTTACTTTCCAAATTGATACTGTAAGCAATTTTACAATACCGATATTATAATCGATTATTCGAGTTCATCGACAGAGGAATGAGAAAACGGCAGAGAAATGATAAATCATTAATAACTTGTCTTTTTATCTACTAATGCGAAGCTAAAAGAAAGGTTAATGATTTTAATCAAGTTGGATAAAAATTAAATTGTTTGTATGTATGCATGTTTGTTTTGCGATAACTCTCGAACTGTTGATCCGATTTTGATGAAACTTGGACTATACATAGAAATTATTAATAGAATGTTTAAGTTTATTGTGCATCTAAATAGGTCCAGCCGTTTTTGAGATATTAGATTTTTTATTTAAATACATATTCTATTTTAATTTTCGCGAGTGTTCCGTTTTTACCTTTTGAGGTACGGAACCCTAAAAAAAAATACATGACACAGAATATCATTCCTCTGTCATTATCATTCCTCTGTTTCCAAATCGATTAGGCTTTTAGAATCGATTAGCTTTTCTGTGCAGTACAGCACTATTTGCCTTTTTTGACAGAAAAATGAGATTAGTGATCGTACCACTAAGCTAAACGACGTGTGAACGTATAGTTCGTTTTAACATTCATTGCGTGTTTTTAAAGATAAGCCCTACAACACTCCTTTTAAAAGCGGCAATGTATTTTAAATCAACAATACACACTCGCATACATAGTTTTCTTTGTAAAATCGCCAAATCCGTGCCGGGAACACAAAATAATTGTTTTTTTAGTTAAAAACAACACCATTTTAAAACAAAATTACTTACCGATGAAAAGAAATGTTTTCTTTATCTCGTCCCCTTTTTTGTGTATTGTTTCTTCAACTCAATACCGCGGAATTAGGCATTTTTTACTTTTTGTAATACGTCTGACTGCGAGAACGTTCGACCGCGGACTGAATGAACGAGCGTTAAATAAAGTTGAATCATCTTCCGTTTTACACGCGAAGTACATACACTTGCGGGGTCTAGGTAATATTATGTCTGTGGTAGCCACCGAAATTAAAGAATTATGTTTTTAATTTAATTTTGGTGACTAATAAGATTATAAAGAAGAGAAGAAGATGCAGACAGATCGAGTGTCATCATCATCATCTCAGCCACAGGCAGTCTTCTGCTGGATATAGACCTCATGATCAGGAGGTGCCATCTTCAAAATGAATTTTGGAGATCAGCATACGGTATGTCTCTCGATCTTAGGCGGCCTGTTTTAGTCCCCAAAACCTAAGTCCTATCCAGGTCGTAATGTCATTCATCCATTACCTCCGCGGTCGACCTGGTGCCCAATTGCCAGGTATCTTCCCTTCTTGGAGGAACCTGAGGAATGCGTGACATAGGCCACCCTCAAGGATTTCCAGAATGACAAGTTGAAAGCGGCCTGCATCCATCAGACCCATATGTCATCACTGGTAACACTCTCTCGTCGAAGACCTTAGTTTTAAGGCACTGATGTATTTTGGACGAGAAGACATTGGGGAGCTTCCCAAACGGTACCCAGCCGAGTCAGATTTGACCAAAGACCTCGTTCTTGAAGCTGGAACTGCCAACCTTTTTTTTTACATGTGGAAAGACCTTCGTCTCGACGGGTATGTGGGACTTGGACCCACTAAAACCACACGGTGTCAACTCCTACCGCATATATGCCAGAACCGTGTGCTTCTCTCGCTCCACAGCTCTGACGCGGTGGCCGCTACCACGGCGACCCCAGCACGGCTCGCTCTCGAAGCACCTCTCCAGCGCTAGGCTCCAAAGTTTTCCGCTAGGGTAAAGGCACACTTGACACGGGTGCGCCTTTCCACCCGAGGGCCGTTAAGCCGGGTGGCTGGGTAACCAGCCCTCAACTTTTTGGGACCTGACCAAGTCAGGCCCTACCACATCTCAACCGCAGAGAATAGGTTGTCCTTATCCACTGCGACCGAGACAGGCCCACCACGCGTCGGCCGCAGAGGACAGGGAGAGCGGCGCACCGCAATACCAACACGCCTTATCCCCTGCGCCCCCACCGACACCGTGCCCAGCACCACGGCCACGCTCGGTCGGTCGCGGAGAACAGGAAGAACGGCGCACCGCAATACCGGCACTCCTCTTCCCCCGCGACCCCTACCACGGCTGTGAGAGTAGGGCGTGTGTCCCTTCTCTCACAGCCAGGCCACTGAAAGCGACCTCCTCCCGGCCCGGGGTCGTCACGGCAAATTTCATAATTTTAGGTCAACGAGAAGTACCCCACAGGTTTTGATTGCTGCCTGAAAACGCAAAAATCCTGATCGCGTTGACGTATACTTTTGATTATTTATTTGCTAAAAGAGACCATGGATCCGAGTATACGATATTAATTTCAACTTGATACCTTTAAGCGTTCTTGAGAAAAAAAGTTTGACAGACAGACGGACAACAAAGTAATCTTATAAGGGTTCCGTTTTTACCTTTGGAGGTACGAAACCCTAAAAAAACAAATAAGGTGCAGCGGGGCAATCTCGACTTCGGGAAATTTCAACTAATCCTAACAACTTCTGCATTTTTACTTTATATCTTATGAATAAGTGCCATCTATGATCTGATAGCGCAAAAGCAATTTCATAATTTCTACAAAGATGACACTGCTAGGTTCAATACTGTTTGATTGACACGGCTATTTTGTTTCCTTTACTTTTTTGTTTAGTCATGCAAATTAGTGACTCACATTTTTGCGAAAAAAACACCCGTTACACGTTTTTAACTATTTTCTAAGTTGTAACTCGCGTTTTAACAGCATTTTGGCGAGAGTTTGAATAACTCCTGGATTCTAACGGCGGCTAATTTCAACTTTTTGACAACTTTTTGGAGTTATATTGCCCCACCAGATTTTATATGGAAATGAATAAACACTAGTGATGTGCTTGTGTCGATGTAAATACTTTACAAAAAAGTTAAGTTGTAGCTATATTATTATAATCATACCATTTTCAGGATCGCAACACGATTCAAAACTTAACGTTAGTGATCGTAGATTTGGACAAGGAGTGCTCTTGTTCCATTTCCTTTTACCATTTATTATTAAATACATTTTCCTTTTTGCAAATGAAGTTTTTTATTTAGGTAAGTTAGTCGATATAACTATTACCTCGAATATAGCAGACCAAAATTATTTATTAGTGTATTTATCGACATATTTTTTCTAATGTTCCCATCTCTATTTACTATGGAGAGCAGTATAAATTACGTAACGTTAAAAGCGTTTTTATTAAAAAACGAACCTAGCTACATAAATAACAAGAATCAATTTAGATTACCATCCCTATAAGAAAACTCTGTAACTGGCTCATATTAAGCTAAGAGGTCTAAAAGAGAAATTACAATTAATAGTTGGAATTGCCCCACGCAGGGGGAATTATAACTATTATTGCCTTTTTTGATAAAAACACATTTTTAAAGTTAATCGTTGATTTCTATTTAATATATATCATAAAAATAATACTCAGAAAATAACTCTACAGACCCAATGCATCACATTTTCAATAAAACAATATCATCTATTATTTTTATACCTTTAAAGTTGTTGTTTAGGTTTTACCAGTCGTAATTGCCCCGCTGCACCTTATAAAAAAAAACTAATAGCATTGACGCAACAAAACTAGAGCAGGTGTAATGTAATCAATATTAGTTGCTGTAGTTAGTAGGTACCATTGCGTTCGAGTGGAGTGAGGTTCAATCGAAATATTTCGATTGTGAAGTTCTGAGAATACGCAAAATTTCTGATGGTGCCTTCAAAAATATTCGAATTTCGTAGTCTCTTACGTATGTGAATTTTTCTCTAATGCGGGAAAAACGGGCCAATACCACGACATAGATAGATATAAAAACTATATCCTCCTCCTCGCAATGCTTCTGAGAGCATATAGTTATCTGCGTGATATTATTATTCTATGCTAGTTACTTGGATCAGTATCGCGTGCTTTGTAACAAAGGTTGTCACAGACCAAAATGAAGTAGCGACTCTCGCGTGCTAACTTCTTCGTGACAATTTTTATCGTTTTTATGAAATGATTGCTAAAATAGAGTAATTATAGGCTAAGCACGACTTTGTAGTGGGTACTTACAATAGTAGATAATCTAAGTTATAGCTATAATGTCTATTACAAAAGAGTTGCCAACACAGCCGAAATCTCTATTTCTGATACTAAAGCATTTTTTTAAATGAAAAATGGAGAGCTGTATCAAGTTTTGATTCGTTGAATTGAATTCTCTTGTGTTCAAAATTAGTATAGTAATTTATGCTAAGTGGTGTGGAGAATGAGGGGGAGCTCCAACAGTGTCCTGATGAAGCTCATTGATGAAAGGGCCGACGTAATAAGAGGCATGCAGACCTCCACTTTGAGAGGAATCAGAAATAAATAAATGTATAATTAATTGCTTGTATGAGTTATAAATAAATAAATAATGTACTTACAAGTAATCAAATAATTAAAAAAATGTTTTATAATGTATTTCTACTTAAGATTTAAATCTTTGATTCCTACATGGACCTTGTCTGAAATTTTTTTTTAAAGTATATTTGTAATTTAAGTATTTGTTTACGTTACGGAGAGTTTATTTTCAGGAGAGGTACCTTCCTAATGGGATTTGATAGGCAAAGTCAGTCCTATGGAGGCAAGAGCTATATAAGTATAGTCTGTCTTATTGAGGGACATACAAATTATGCTAAGGACAGGATAACATTAGAGAACTAATGGACTGGTGAGATAGTGCAGCTATTCTGCTGATGTTCTAGCTAGCGATGTGCCGCCGAGAATTTCTCTGTTTCCGAAAATTTCTTTAATGAAAATTTCCGAAACTTTCCAGATATTTTCTTCCAATTTTTTGCGAAAGTCTGTTACTATTTCACGCCGTTTCAAAGTTTTTATGAAAAACATAAGACTTTTTGCCGCGAATGGAACCGCGGGTAAGAGCTAGTACTGAAAATTTTTTGCTCTGAAAAATTCTCAGGAATGAAATTCTCAAGAAACTTTGAAATTTCTTGGGAAATTTTCCCCGGAATATCGAAAATATGCATTTCCCAACATCTGATTTTCTTGAAAATTTTAGTGATTGTCAATCTTCTTATTTGAAAGACAGCGGCAAAAAGAAAATTCCCTTTTTTTAAATATTTCAGGTACTTTTCCAACAATTTCCGTTTTAGAGAATATTTCTGAGAAAGTTTCCTGATTTCCGAAAATTCTCGAAAATTTCGGAAACGGCACATCACTAGTTCTAGCACATGATTAATTTTATGACATCTAAGCTCTACCGTATTATGAGGCACGCCTTTTAAGTTCTGTCGTTTTAATATTTGGCGCCAATTTAAATTTAGAACAGTCCAATACCTATTCAAAAATGTTTGAATTTTTAAATGAAAACAATTGAAAAAAAATAATTAATGTAATTGTTTAGTCACAGTGTCGATTTGAATTTGTCAGTTCACGTTCGAAAGTGAATCTCACTAAGTATGTGGAATAATTTTCTATAAATTCCGAAGAAGACTAAAATGGCTTCATTGTTTTGAAGAGCTGATATCTGTGTTCCATGATGAAGGCCCATGTCTGCGTTGGTATTTACAATTCAGTATGGACAGACTACCTAGTCTTAGTGATAAATCCCTTGAAGGACGTCCAAAATCCGCCTTCACTGAAGATGACATCGTTGCTGTGGGACAACTAATTATTGAAAATCGTCATGTGATATATCAGAACATAGAGGCGTTATTTAGTGTCTCGGGGACAACCATTCAAAAGATCATGCATGAGGAGATTGGTGTGAGAAAGCTAGTTTACCATTGTATCCCGAATTTGCTTTCCGTAGATCCTATGGCGGCTCACGTCACATCGTGTAAGAAAACTCTTCAAAGGTTCAACCGAAGAGGGTTAAATCACGTCTACTACATCATCAGTGGTGACGAATTCTAAATCTATGCTTACAATCCTGATTCCAAACAGCTATCCACGATCAGGGTCAAAGCCGACAGAAATTGTTCGCTCTAAAAGCTCTTCTAAGAAGGTAGTGGCTTGGCTACGTTTCGTGGCAAAAACCGGTCATGTGGCGATGCCCTTAACGATCGTAGAACGGTTAATGCAGAGTAGTAAACCACAGTTTGCTTACCACATGTCGTCGCAGATTTTCAGAAATCTTATCTAAAGCGACGCATCATCTTATATCATGACAACGTAAGCTCCCACACCGCTCGTCAAATGATTCCAAATTTAAAGAATAAAAACGTAGAAATTTCTGTCCATCCGCCATACAGTCCTGGCCTAAGCCCTAACGATTTCTTTAAAATTCTTAAAACTATGTATACTCTTCGTGGTCAAAAATTACAGTCCGGTGAAGAAGCAGTAGACGCTTTTTAATCAGTCATTTTGAAGACCCCACTTTGGAGTGGAATAAATGTTTTAATAACTGGTTTGAGCGAATGTAAAATAGTATTAAACTACGCGGTGGCTCTAACAACCCTTTTTCTTATTTTTCTGCTCTGCCTGAAAGATCTCACTTTTGTACGTCCACTAAGTAATTAATTTACTTTCATATTAGAAAGAAGAACAACCGAATCACAACAACAATCGAAGGCTTTGATCACAAAAAAGGTGTTTATTTGTAATCGAAGCTTACAACATATAAAGCTACAGTCTTTAAATATCCTGAGTGCATATTGCCAAACTGTATACCAGTACAGACACCCATACTCTGTGCTCGATCACTTTGTGCTCATTAAAATAACAAATATTCATGAGCAAACTGCGTACGTACACAGAGCAGTCTGTATAAGTATACAGTTTGCTCGCATGCGTATATGCCATTCTGTGTACCAGTACAGACACCCATAGTCTGTACTCTACTACATTGTGCTCATTATAATAAGAAATATTCTAAAGCAAACTACGTACGAATACAGAACAGTCTGTATAAAAGTATAAAGTTTTCGCATATTTATAACACAAAATGCGAACGTGTTATTCTAAGTAGCTACATTAACATAATCATAATCTCTCATTATTTACAAAAGTACACTGTGTAATTGCGAATTCGACACACTGTTTCGCTAAAAAAAGTTTTTAACTTGTATTCATGCATAATTTAATCTATGTGCGTAAAGTATTTACTTAAAATTACAAATTACAATAACAAACACTTTGTTTTAATTTGACGGACGCGTGCGAACTCGTTCAATTAGGCCAAGGCCACTGCCAGAGTGCGAAGAATGCAAAGAATGTACCAAACTATCCTTGGTGCGAAAGAGACAGAATGAGTCTGCTCTGCACTCGCATGTATTTTGCTCATAACGAAGCATGCCATTCTACATACCACTGCAGCCAAAATTGTCTGTGCTCGTATATATTTCGCACTTAAAAATTAGAGCAAACTGTATTATATTACAGAGTTGCTCTGTACTGGTAAGCAGTATGCTCTATAAGTAAGAGAGCATATTGCGTGCGATCACAGCGCACTCCCTGTCTGTGATGGTACACATTATGGCAATACGCATCCTGAGTACATGAAATATTAAAGTCAGCTAATACTTTCTATGTAACAATTTGTCATTCTGTACACCAATTTATATAATACCAAAATCTACAGCGCAAAGAGCTTGCGGTAAGTATTTCAAATGGTGTCGCAATCCCACTTATCATAACGAGTTCAACAGTTGAAATCGAAACTTAAATGCGCACTTTTTTAAAGGGAAAATAAATCCAAAAATACAAATATAATACCTCTTATTTACCTAATAAGCTTTTATTTTTTTATGATCCGATGTCTACCTGAAAGTATTGCAATTCGCAAGTAAATTTGACCCCTTTCTACATTTCTACACCCATAGCTGAAAAATTGCAGTAAATCTAATGATACAATGCAATATTCATAATATATGAAAGTGATCTGATTATAGATGAAACAGGACAGAGTGGTCAAAAGAACTCCGTAATAAAACGACGACACGTGTTTGAGCTCGTTCGATGCGTGTTGACTTGACATAAGAGCTCTGTATTTTTGAGAAAAGTTGCTTTTTTTTAGGTATCTTTACATTAAATATAATATTTACATTTATCTTGTCGTTCACAGCGCACCACCTCTAGCTATCGATTATGGTTTTTAAATGGTAATAAAATAACTACTTAATAAGTTACAGTAGGTATGTATAATATATAATACCCTATATTGCATGATGATAATACGATGCACGCACATGCATGTAAAGTGGTTCAAAATATTAATATACGTAGTTATGTTTTTTATTTTTATAGAATAGTAGGCAAACGAGCATGCGAGTTGCCTGATGGTAAGCAATCATTGCAGTCCATAAAGACAACGATTCTTATACTTTTGTTATGTACCTAGTTAAGGAAATTGCAAAATATGTGTATGTACGATATAACGTAAATAAATATGTGGAATGTTTAATAAACCCGTCTACTACCGTCATCTCATCTGCATTTGAAAACCTGTTCCATCGAGGCTCGGGAGCCTGAGCTTGTACAACGCCAGTGCTGATACAAAAGTAAGGTGGGTTGGTAGGTGGGCTATATTCACAGTACAAGTTTAGGAGACTCCACAGCTGAACATATTGTAAGTGTTTGTGTCCATGTCGAGACGACCACGAGATCGCCAGGAATGGGAGGTGCACGCGTCAACTCTCGCTCGCAGCACCCACAATCTCATTAGAGGAATAGTGGAGAATCTTCAGGTCGAACCCAATCCAAAGAAACAGTTGATTGCCTTGTCTGTTGGTAAGTACTTTCTATTTCTACATGAGTAAGATAAATCTAAGTGTGAAACTTAAAAATATTGAAGAAATTATTTAATTTAACGCTTTGTTATTAAAAGAGGTAAATAAATTCTAGTAGGTAGATAAGTAAAGTTCAAGTAACTTAGGTAGGCAAATATTTAGTTACTTATACCTATTACGATAGGTAGTAAGCAAGGCTATAAAATAGACGAAGAATAGGTAAGCTTTAGAACACAACAAGTGAGGGTTCCGAATAACGTTAGTGCGCAACAGCCTTACCTTACCGTAACAGTACCTTCTAGTGCGTTACATTATTTCGAGTTACCTACAGAAGGCAATTGACGGAAGAAATAAAGAAAAGAAAAAGAAAGAAAATTCTTTATTCGGCACAAAAGACATACTTAATAATTCTTATTCTTATTAATCTTAGTATTAAAGGTAAAGGTTACAAGAAGGGCACAACACAACACTGCTGAAAAGTTTACAGCTCAGCTTTATATTGTGGCATAAGCTACAACGCTGGTTTTTAGCTGGTTTTCAGCTTCAGGAACCCTTATAGTATCGCCATGTCCATCCGACTATCTGCGACTTATAGCTTAGAGTAGCTATTAGACTAGAAAGGATAGATTGGATAATGGATGTATATGCATATTATACATAGGCACCAATTACGCTCGCCAAACACTAAAACAAAATCATAAAAAATAAATTTGGGTACCTCCCCTACATGTAAAGTATGGATATTACCTAACCTAACTTATATCATAAATGCAAAAGATATTCTTCTCTCTCATTTATCCCATGGTATTTATCACGTATACCTATCATTGGATAGATCATTTAAAATGATTGTTTAATTAATTTTGTCAGTGTATGAAAACCATCCAAATCCTAACTAATATTATAAATGCAAAAGTGAGTTTGTTTGTTTATTCATTTATTTGTTTGTTTGTTACCTCTTCACACTTTATCTACTGAACTAGGTAATCAGGCAATTATAATATTAGTTAGGATTAGGATTTGGATGGTTTTCATACACTGACAACATTATTAAAACAATCATTTTAAATGATCTATCCAATGATAGGTATACGTGATCCATACCATGGGATAAATGAGAGAGAAGAATATCTTTTGCATTGATGATAAAAGTTAGGATTAAGATTCTCAAGATTAAAATGTTAGTAGAAAAAAATAATTTAATTAATTAATAATAACTAAATTAAATCATAAACTAGGCAAGTAATCAATAAAAATGGTACAAGTGGCTCGAAGGCGTATTCAGGTTTTAAATATTATTCCATGTAAATTAGTAAAATAAAAAAGAACGGCAAAGCCAAGGTCAAACAGGATTCAGATTTCACAACATTTATCTCATAAATACCTACTTCGTAAACATACATTCTGTATTACGAGTATTATGTTTACGGAACTTAATTTCAGTGTCTTTACAGGTGATCCTACGACATTTGGGAATCTGAATCCACCAGAGCAAGTACTAGATAGTATACGCGAGAGTGTTCAAAGGCACACAAGTCGGGGCTACGCTCCTGTTGTGGGCCACCATGAGGCAAGGCAAGCAGTGGCAGAGTATAGTGCGCACCAAGGAGAGGTGTCGCCAGATGACGTTATCCTGTGCAGTGGATGCTCGCACGCGATAGAGCTCGCGATCACAGTGCTAGCAGATTCTGGACAAAATGTTCTTGTACCGAGCCCGGCGTTCATGATTTACCAAACAGTGGCAGAAGGACTAGGAATTAAAATGAAATTTTACAAATTATTGGTAAGTTTCGTTGTTCACTGTGTTACAATTTTATTTTTAATATTAATCTAAACAAAATACCTAGCCAGTTTTAACCAGATTCTAATAATATTAAAAACATTATTTATTCAAATCCAGAGAATTTTTGATAAAGTTGCTTGAATGAATACAGCATATAGTGCGATGTTATACCTACAAGTTTCTAGAATCATAACAAGTTTCCAGTTTACTGTGGCTTACATTTGCATATTATTTACGCATTAATTTCTTTGTAACTGCGTAAATCCTTGATTAAAGGTTATTTTATAAATAATATTTCCGTTTGATCTGAATGTGATTTCTATTATTTCAGCCTGACAGACAATGGGAAGCGGATTTAGAAGACTTAGAAAGCCAGATAGATGATGACACTGCCGCGCTCGTAGTTATCAACCCGTCAAACCCGTGTGGCTCCGTCTATACGAAAGAACATTTAAATAATATATTAAAAATAGCTGCAAGAAACCACGTGCCTATAATAGCTGATGAAATTTACGAACATTTCGTGTTCTCTGGAAATGAATTCACTGCCATATCAGCTTTATCAAAAGACGTTCCTATACTCACATGTGGAGGACTAACAAAGAGATTTTTAGTTCCAGGATGGCGAATGGGTTGGCTAATAATTCACGATCGCCATGATATTTTAGGAAAAGAAATTCGCAAAGGATTGAATAATGTCGCCAGTAAAATTTTAGGGCCATGTACATTGATACAAAGAGCTCTGCCCTCAATTTTAAAAAATACACCACAAAGTTTTTTCGACGAAGTGGTTTTGTTTATTGAGGTGAGTGGAAGGTTCCAGTGACGATGGAGCAAGTCCGATGGAATGTAGTTTTGTGAATTAATTTATGTTTTCGATATTTGATTCAGAAAAGGTTCTGATCATAAAGTTATTATTCCTGAATAACTATATGGATCTGATGTTTGATTTACGTAGTTTATCGCGAATGCAAGGTACTTACTTAGATTGTTATGATTATTCGATGATCGATATTGATTTCGTTTACCCGTGGTGACTCTACTTTTATTTCGAATAAACGGCAAGTAAAAAATTAACCTTCAAAAAAAATTAAGGACATTAAAACCAAGATTTCGGATTTAGAAACATTCGCGCCCGGGAAGACGTTGCGTTCGCGGGTTGAAGATGCTTCAGCTCCCGTGCATCCCGCACGGGAGCTGAAGCAACTTCAACTCCCTACGTGGATCAAACAACTAAGTATACTATCCGAGTATGAGAAATGAAAATTAATTTTACTACTTTATCCCTTAGATACGGGGTAGACAGAGCCCTCGATAACGAGTCTAATATTCTATTATATGTATAATATATACATGATTTTTCTTCGTAGAATCAAGCCAAATTAGCATATGGCGAACTACGGCGAGCGCCTGGACTGAAGCCAATAATGCCACAGGGGGCTATGTACATGATGATAGAAATCAAGATTGCTATGTTCCCTAAATTTAAGAACGAACTTCAGTTTGTAGAGCACTTGGTCGCCGAGCAGTCAGTGTTTTGTTTACCTGGACAGGTCAGTGATAAATTTATACCTATCTATATGTGGCGTTCCAAGCAAAAGGGTACCACTGGCAGATGTGCCAAGTGGTACCCTTTTGCTTGGAATGCCACATCAAGATATGATAGTGACAAATACCCATGTACCTATGAAGTGGTCACAGGAAATTAATTTAATAGATGGGTACCTCATGTTTATTCTCCGGCGATTAATACACAGTAGATTTATCTCGAAGAGTGTGGATGACGAACGTTTTCCATAAATATGTAATACTAGCGCCCCGCCCGGGCTTCGCTCGGGAAGTACATACATTGTAGCATATTACACTCAGGTATAATGTAGCTTGCTATTAGTGAAAGATTTTTGAAATCGGTTTAGTAGTTCCGAAGATCACCCCCTACAAACAAACTTTCTAACACTTCCTTGGGGCGCAACTAGACTTCACTTCTTTTTCTTCTGCGGCTCACTTCGTACACTGCAGGACATAGCCTCCTTCAATGCACGCCAAGCTTCGCGATCTTTTGCAATACTTCTCCACAAATGGGCCTCCAATTTTTGGCGATGTCGTTGCTCCAACGGGCAGCTGGTTTGTAATTTTCGGCCCCATCTTCCGTCTGTTGTCCGTCTTCTGAATTCGGTGTTCCGCACTCTGTCTCTAAGGGAAATGCCGAGCATGGCTCTCTTCATAGCCCGTTGTACCACTTTTAAGCTATGCATAGATTTTGCAGTAAGGGTCCAGGTCTCACAGCCATAGGTCATTACTGGGAGGATACATTGGTCAAACCACTAACTACTTTGTGGTCAAACACTCGACGTTTGAGGCTCATTAGTAGTTTACTCTTGAAGACATCATTCAACTTTCCGAATGCAGCCCATTCCAGTCGGATTCGCCTCTTAACCTCAAGTTCTTGGGATTTTTCTGCAACGTGAGCGTCTGACCAAGGTATTAGTGGGCCAGCTACGTAAAAAAAACCGCAAATCGATGTACAGGACTGCAATTTGGTACACGGATACGTTAGGTATAAACAAACATTTTGAGCGTATAAAGCGTATAAAGATATAATATTTGTGTGAAGTGTGACTAATTGCGCCCCAGGGCTTTGCTTTCGTAGGAATTTCGAGATTAAGCGTACCTTTGTGCTATTCCCGGTATTTTTGCCCGTGTACCAAAGTTCATCAAAATCTGTCCAGTAGATTTTGCGTGATTGATAAACAATAATGTAATTATGATGTGCTTTATATATATTGCATTGCTATTTTCTTTTCAGTGTTTCTGCTATCCCAACTATATGCGTATTGTGCTGACTGTACCAGAGGATATAATGCGAGAGGCTTGCCAGAGGATAATATTGTTTTGTCAAGAAAACGTCGCTGTTGTGTCAAGGGGTAAACTGGTGGATTACAATAGCAGTGATATGCCCTTATCAATTGAAAAAGATGTTATCTGTGATAACACCATACCACGGGTTCTGGCTCAAGCAGAGAAATTATAACCATTAATTGACCATTAAACTAAGTATAAGTGCTTAATATGGGATGTTTGTTACCTTAGTAGAAACTTAATAATACGAGTACTTACCTATACCTACTTTTTAGATATCATAGATCGTACCTACTATTATGTAGTTTAATAATTAAGAATAAACAAATCAATAAGAATCAATAATAAATCAATAAGTATTTGACCGAGCGAGCGAAACGAGCGAGGGCTATAATTCAAGTTGGGGCGAAAACAACATTGTTTGTATGTATGTATGTAAGTATGTATGTATGTTTGTTCCGCGATAACTCTCGAACCGTTGAATTAATTTCGATGATATTCAGAATACGTGTAGCAACTATCCATAGAATTTTTAAGTTCGTTGCGCAACAAAATCGGTTCAGCCGTTTTAGAGAAATACGCATTTTTATGAAAATAAATATTGCTCTATAACTTTTGAACCGTTAATCAGATTTGAATGAAACTTCACAAATCACGAGATAGTATCACTATTTTTCTCATGTATACTGTATATCAAAATTGTTTCACCAGTTTTAAAGATATTGAGTTAAAACATGAATCGTTCATTTTCGTATCAGCGACATCTAGTGACATTTTTGTTCATGTATTTATGTTCCGTGATAATTATCAAAACGTTGAATTAATTTCGTTGATATTAGGAATGCGTGTAGCAAGTATTCCTAGAATTTTTAAGTTCTTTGCGCATCTTTTATTATAGAGATATTGAGTTAAAACATGAATCGTTCATTTTCGTATCAGCGACATCTAGTGACATTTTTGTACACGTATTTATGTTCCACGATAACTTATCAAAACGTAAAATTAATTTCGTGGAATGCGTGTAGCAAGTATTTAGCCCGTGGCTTCCCCCGCATTTATTTCCCACAGGAACAGTGCTTTTTCCCGGGATGAAAGGTACGGTGGGCCACATAGAAAACCTGAGACCGCTGCACCTGAAATACGATCTACTATAGAATATTGGTTCAGTAGATAAAACGTGAAGAGGTAACAAACAAACAAACTCACTTTCGCATTTATACTAGTGGTTCGCCGCGAACTTAGACCTCGCGATTATTATTTTAAAATATGAGAACGTAAATTTACTGAACCAATTTGAATTTTCAGTAAAAAACGGGATTCTGTTAAAACAAAAATGTAACGCGCAACGCATTACATTATTCAGTTATTGCTCGGTTGAAGAGAACAGATTTTCCAACCTTCTTTCTTTATCTATTCTGAGCTACAACAACTTAATTTTTTCCAAGCGGGTATAATCAAAACCTGGATCAAATATAATATCTGTAAACCGTTTTGATCTCGAAAGAGCTACTTATGTACATCCGGCTACCAACTCTTTTACGCCAATGTCCACGTCTACTTTATCCAAAGTAAGTGATTTATAATCGAGTATACTCGTACATGCCCGAGCTTTATCTAAGGAGAATATAACTGTTTCTGAAAACATTACAGTCATTTTTGGTCACGTTTCAGGTTTCAGCTCAATATCACAGAAACTGTTTCAACAATTTTGATATCCTAATCCTAACTAATATTATAAATGTGAAAGTGAATTTGTTTGTTTGTTCGTTTATTTGTTTGTTTGTTACCTCTTCACGCTTTATCTACTGAACCAATCTTCCTGAAATTTCGCATTCACATAGTAGTACGGAGAAGGACATAGGGTACATTTTCCCTTACGGGGTAGATTCATCTAGCCGTTATACGTAGGTATTTTAGTGAAAATAAATATTTCTCTATAATTTTGTAACCGGTAATGAGATTTGGATAAAATTTTACAATTTTTGAGATGAGTATTGCTATATTTCTCATTTATATTGAACCAGCTTTAGCCCGCGGCTCTGCCCGCGTGAATTTTCCACGGGAACCATGCCTTTTCCCGGGATGAAAGGTACCCTATGTCCTTCTCCGTACTACTAACTATGTGAATGCGAAATTTCAGGAAGATTGGTTCAGTAGATAAAGCGTGAAGAGGTAACAAACAAACAAATAAACGAACAAACAAACAAACTCACTTTCACATTTATAATATTAGTTAGGATTAGGATATCAAAATTGTTGAAACAGTTTCTGTGATATTGAGCTGAAACCTGAAACGTGACCAAAAATGACTGTAATGTTTTCAGAAACAGTTATATTCTCCTTAGATGAAGCTCGGGCATGTACGAGTATACTCGATTATAAATCACTTACTTTGGATAAAGTAGACGTGGACATTGGCGTAAAAGAGTTGGTAGCCGGATGTACATACGTAGCTCTTTCGAGATCAAAACGGTTTACAGATATTATATTTGATCCAGGTTTTGATTATACCCGCTTGGAAAAAATTAAGTTGTTGTAGCTCAGAATAGATAAAGAAAGAAGGTTGGAAAATCTGTTCTCTTCAACCGAGCAATAACTGAATAATGTAATGCGTTGCGCGTTACATTTTTGTTTTAACAGAATCCCGTTTTTTACTGAAAATTCAAATTGGTTCAGTAAATTTACGTTCTCATATTTTAAAATAATAATCGCGAGGTCTAAGTTCGCGGCGAACCACTAGTTTTATAATAAAACAAACATAAGGGGCCCTTGGTGATACATGGTGTGGTGAGGTGACTACTCTAATTATCACGTGTATTTTTAGTATCTACAAAAAATCGTATTTTTTTTAAGAATATCACCTTGCCTAGCAACGGCGAGTCAAGGTGACACTACACGCCGCCGCTTTTCGAAAAACTTATGAAAAAATAAATACACGTGATATCTTACTTACACCCCCTCTCCCTTGTGACGTTTCGTGATTTTTGTCAAACCCCTCCCCCTCCCCTTTAAAGCCTCACGAGGAACTTATTTATCATTAAAATTTTCAAGAAAATCGGATGGTGGGAAATGTATATTTTCCATATTCCGAGGAAATTTTCTCAAGAAATTTCAGAGAATTTTTTCAAGAAATTTCAGAGAAAAATATTTCGGTACTAGCTGTTTCATTCGCGGTAAAAAGTCTTAAGTTTTATCATAAAAACTTTAAAACGCCGTGACAGAAAGACTTTCGCAAAAAATTGGGAGAAAACGTTCTCGAAGTAAACGAACTCGAAAATTTCTGGAAAATTTCGGAAATTTTCCATGAAAGAAATTTTCCGAAACCGAGAAATTCTCGGCCGCAAGCAAGCCGCGCCGCACGCATTAAGTACCTATCCCCCTCCACATTACTCAGCAAATGTAGATAGTACACTGCAGAGGCCGGGAAGTCCGAATTTGCTGGACGAGTAGGTTTCAATTCAATAGAATGGCCTTGAATAATTACGAATCCAGCAAATTCTAATTCCCGCCGAGGCATGTATGTATAGTGCTTTTCTCAATAAATGTGAGGAAATAAAGAAATAAAAAAATGAATATAAAACTATTATGAATAACTCAGGCGGTACTCCTGGACATAACACGGCCCGCATTGTAAGGAGATTTCTTTCGATGGAGCCCCGCTGCCGATGGATTGATTACTTTTTATCTGTATTTTATTTTTTGTTTGTAATATTTAAAAATGTAAAAAAAAGAGATGCCAAATAAATAAATGAATGAAAAATTAATAAATAGATAATGTCGGTAATGTTTGTGTTCCGTTTTCAACGCAAATCTTGTTTACCTTTCAATTTGAATTTCGCGCGCCTTACCGATGCACTTATCAATCAACACAATTCGCTGTGCTGCAGTTCTATTTAGCCAATGGGGCGCCCGGACTTCCGCTGGCGCATGCGCAGATCCTACCGGTGTCTGAGAGATCAGCGCCATAGGCTGGTGGCAGAACCAGTAAACGATTCTGAGTCTGGACGTTGAATCGAACGCGCGCGCGCACCAAACATTACATCTTTTTTACTCAATTATCCTAATCAAACTTCAAGTGCTCAACAGTGTTTTTGGAACTTTATAATCGTGTGTGGCTGGCCGGCCAGGTGTCTAAAGGAAGAACTATTCGTGAGGAATCGTGCTAGAAGCCTGCCTACGTGGTAAGTGGTTTGTGCATTGTTTCTATTGTCTAAATCGTCTGTAACGCATATTAACGGCGAATGCTCCCAGCATTCGATCCAATGTGGTGATTGACAGTGTACAAGTGCTATTTATCGAGTCAATTTAGCCACATTTTTTGGTGCCGAAACCCGGGAACTTTGGATACCTACCTTCAGTCTGCCGCCAAATACCAATTCGATTTAGTAATTGCTACTTCATTTACCGTATTCCACGCTTATTATACTTACTAGTACAGCTAAAACGAATAAACATAACATTTTGTTTCAATTACTAATCGGAAAACAAGTCTTTGTTCCATTTTGTTTTGTTGAGTACCTTACCTACCGTTTATCGATTTAAGATGGCTTCCATCAGTTTCTAGAATATTTGTTGAAAATAAATTCTTTTGTCGTTTTATACTTATTAGCATAAAATTATCTACCGTTTTACCGTTCGCAATAATACAATATTGCAAATCCACCTTCTCATAATTTTATGTTGATAGTTCGTTATAACTCGACTACTTTTTTCCAACCGTTCAACGTTTCCTCTTGATATTTATTTATCGAAAATTTATTTCGTTTCAAATTACGAAATATTTTTTATCGTGACGTTGTATCGTTTATCGTATCATATTTTCAACGAATTTTGGTGCGTTCACATTTTCATTATTACCGTTTAGGTTAAAAATCATAGTTTTTTGTTTTTACAAAAAACTGATTTTTATTTTTTTATTTACCGTACATTAACGAATATCGCAAACCGTTTTTAGTGTTCCTAACGCTCATTTAATTCATCCTTATCAATTTAATTTATTTCAATTTAAAACTCAGATGACCGAGGTGACAATATTACCTGTTGTCGTGTAATACCGCCCCAGTGATTCTCGTCGATTCTTGTGAACGCGGTCTCGCTGAAGACGTTCGCAACTAAACTTTTTTATAGAATCCGAATATTTGTTGCTATCAGTTTTTATTGTTTTGATATTAATTATGTCTTTACTATCAAGGCGTAAATCTAAACCTACTATTAAAAAGGGTATCGAAAATACGTACACTATTAATAATTTGCCCAGTTTGCGACGTAAACGAACTATAGCATATAATCGCTTAACGAAGGCTTTGGAAGTAGGTACCTTAGCCAATACCGATGAATCACAAGTAGGGTTATTTCTTTCATATTGTCATGAAATAAAAACGATTGCTGATAGTTTTCATGACTCCCATTTTATTATTTTGGACCTTCTTAAGGATGATGCCGATGAGGAGGACGATGAACTTCAGGATCGATTTGACGAATTGTATTTTCAAGTTTTGGCAATTCAACGAAAATTTGAACAACGTTCATCTCAACAAGCTGACACTTCGAAACATAATTCATTGACCGGTTCGCACAGTGGAAATATGCGGTTACCAAAAATTTCGTTGCCAACTTTTTCCGGTGCTATCAAGGAATGGCCTGAGTTCATTGCAACTTATAACGCGTTGATACATGATTCTACCTCCTTATGTAATATTGAGAAATTTCACTATCTCGTGTCAGTTTTAAGTGGTGATGCTTTATCGTTCATTAGAACTTTTCCTGTTGCAAGTGAACATTATTTAAGTGCGTACGAGGCTCTCAAGTCCCGTTATGAAGATAAACGCGAATTAGCGTTTACGTGCTGGCGTGATATCTTGGACGTTAGTTTAAAGACTTCGAACGCTCAAGATTTTCGACGCGCCTTAGACACGATCGATGAGAACTTAACAATTTTAAAAACTTTAAAATTACCTACCGATAAATGGGATTTTGTTCTTTGTTATAATGTTCTGGCCAAACTCGATACCAAATTAAGACGCGAGTTTGAGGAAAAACATACCGATATTGAGCTTCCACAGTATAACCATTTAAGGGCATTTTTACACTCTAAAGGTGAAGCATTAATTCGCGACACGCACTTTTCGAATGTTACCAATAAAACCGCTAACGTTCCAAAGGACACACCGGGAACTTCACAGAAGTTCAAGCGACATAACGTCACGCATTCGCTTGTCGCTCCCACCGTCACTACTCATAAAAATGTTGGTGATAAACAACAAGCGAAACCTGCTCATAATTCGAGCACTCCGATTCGTAAATGTGCCTACTGTCGTAATGAACATCACATCTCGGCCTGTAATGATTTTTTGGCAAAATCAATAGATGAGCGCATGGCTGTGGCCACTGAAAAGAAATGGTGCTACAATTGTCTTAACGCATCCCATTCAGTGCGAGAGTGCACATCAATGTTTTCATGTCGACAATGTAGACGTAAACACCACACTTTGCTACATAAGGAGCCGGCGGCAAGCTCGGCGACCTTAGTGGCTAAGGATTCGTTAACTCAGTCTGATCCAACCGTAACCACAACCGTGTTACTGGCAACAGCTCTAGTCCAGATTCGTGATGCTTCTGGTGAATTTCATACATTTCGCGCGTTATTTGACACCGGCAGTCAAAACAATTTTCTCACGGCTCACGCCGCTCAACGATTAAATCTAAAACCTATAACTGGTAATATCAACGTTTATGGGTTAGGGGGCAGCCCTGCCTCAGTCAGTGGCTTTGTTACATGCGACATTGGCACCAACTGTAACGTAAAGTTTCGTCTGGGAATGCTCGTCATACCGAGCATTTGCGGAGATCAACCGATAGCAAGGCTAAATACGAAAGGATGGGAGGAGGTCAAAACACTACCGCTAGCTGATCCTGGTTTTGACATCCCTGGTCCAATCGACGTCTTGTTAGGTGCCGACGTCTTTGCTGAGTCACTTCTCGAACAACGTCTGAAGGGTAACGCCTCTCAACCGCGAGCTTTCAACTCAGTCTTCGGCTGGCTTCTTCTTGGGAAGTCCAGACTCGCATCGTCCAGTCTACTAGGAGTAGCCCCTTCTACCGTAGACGATAGTTTAAACAAAATTGTTCAACGTTTCTGGGAAATCGATAACGTTCCACAATCTTCCCGATTGACCCCAGAAGAGCAACGCTGTGAAAATAGTTTTCTCAGTAATCACTACCGTGACGAGACAGGTAGATATGTAGTTTGTCTCCCCTTCAAGGACGACGAGGAGCCAGTCTTTGAAGGTTCTCGAGAGATAGCCTTACGACGCTTTCATGCCATTGAAAGGCGTCTGTATCGCGATCACAATTTAAACCAACAATACGTGGAGTTCATGACTGACTATATCGACAGTGGTCACATGACTCTAGTACCTGCCAAGCAAATGGGTCAAGGCAAGTATTATATACCGCACCATTGTGTGCTACGTCCCGACAGCGCTACAACGAAGCTTCGCGTTGTATTCGACGCCTCGGCTAAAGATGCAACTTCCAAATCGCTAAACGACTCGCTGCTGACGGGACCGAAGCTACAATCAAATATCGTAGAGATCCTTCTTCATTTCCGTGAGCACGCAATTGTCTTCATGGCAGACGTGCGCCAAATGTACCGTCAAATCAACCTATCTCCTCAACATCGTGATTATCAACGTATTCTCTGGCGAGCTCACCCAGACGAGCCTCTTCAAGAGTACGTATTAAATACCGTAACGTACGGAGTGTCTTCCGCTCCATTCCTGGCGTGCCGCTCTATTCAGCAACTGGCCAACGATGAGGGTCACAAGTACCCAAAGGCCAAAACCGTTTTAACTTCCGACATATACGTTGATGACGTCATATCCGGAAGCTCATCGCTGAAGGACGCCAGAGAAATCAAAACTCAACTCATCGCTCTTTTCGGTCTTGGCTCGTTTGAGCTCCGAAAATGGGTGAGTAACCGACCCGAGCTACTTAGCGATCTTCCCGCGGAGGCGTGTCTTTCAGAAGCAATCACTTTTACCGAAACTGAAGACACAACTATCAAGGTTCTGGGCCTTAAGTGGGAGCCTGCTTCGGATTCGTTCGTCTTTACCGTTAATCCATCTAATCAACCGTGCACCAAGCGAACGATTTTGAGTGAGGTTGCCAGAATTTTCGATCCTCTGGGTTTTCTATCTCCTTTGACAATTCATGCCAAATGTCTTATTCAAAAGCTTTGGATTCTAGGTCTTTCATGGGACGATAAGCCCCCACCGGAAATTATCTCTCTATGGGAAAAGTTCTCCGAACAGCTTCCTCAAGTTAGGAATCTTAAGATTCCACGTAAATACGCTACCGATAGCGCTCAATCATATCAACTGCATGGATTTTGTGACAGCTCCGAAGCAGCATATGGCGCCGTTATATACCTGCGCGTTACCGAGTCTGACGGCTCCGTTCGCGTCTTTCTCGTTTGTGCTAAGGCTCGTGTAGCTCCTTTGAAACGTCAATCGTTACCTCGCCTAGAGCTGTGTGGTGCACTTTTGCTCGCAGACCTTATCAAATTTGTCAAGGGCACGCTGCGGATTCCTGTTCATGACACTTATGTGTGGTGTGACTCCACCGTTACCTTGTCCTGGTTGCGAGCTCCTTCTTCTCGCTGGGTGACATTCGTTGCAAACCGCGTAAGTCACATTCAAGATATCGTGCCGACCGAGTGCTGGAGGCACGTACCATCTGTCACAAATCCTGCAGATGTTTGTTCGCGTGGGCAATTGCCTCACGAGTTGCTGAACAATGCCCTATGGTGGGCGGGCCCAGAGTGGTTGTCTCAACCACAGTCTGAGTGGCCAATCGATACATCGAGAAATCGTTCAAACGACGACAATGCGGTGCTCTCTGAGCAGCGTCGCACCACAGTTCTCGTTTCGGATCAAATCGAAAGCGTAAACCAAACTTCTATAATTGATCGACTATTCGAAAAATATTCTTCTTTAGATAAAATCTGTCGCATTATCGCTTACGTTCGCAGGTTTTGTAATAACATGCGTAACACTGTTCCGCGATCAGATAATCTTTTCGTAACGGACGCTGAGCGTCATCGTGCGTTACTAATTATCGTGAAACATTTCCAACAACGTTGTTTTTCGGATGTCATATCCAAATTACAATCAAAGATACAGTTACCTCGTAGTTTTCGTAAACTAAACCCGTTTTTGGACGAGCAGGGTATACTCAGAGTAGGCGGGCGCCTAGCGCACTCCGATCTTGACTTCGAACATAAGTATCCCGCATTATTGCCCAAAAAGAGTGTTCTTACATCAGCTGTAATCGAATCTATTCATCGAAACAATTTTCATCCCGGTCTGAACACAACCAACTATCTGATTTTACAACAGTTTTGGATACTTGCGGCAAAGCATGCTGTACGTCATCATCTTTCAAGATGCATAAGATGCTACCGTCTTAAACCGAAACCTTTGCAACCCTTTATGAGCGACCTTCCGGCCTTTCGTGTCAATCAGGCAAAACCCTTCTCTGTCGTAGGTGTCGATCTAGGAGGGCCTTTTCGAATTAAGCTCGGGCTTCATCGTGGTGCTAAAATCGATAAAGCGTACTTGTGTTTATTCGTATGCTTGAGCACAAAAGCAGTGCACCTTGAGGTGGTTTCTACTTTATCGACTGACGGCTTCATCGCGGCATTGCGTCGCTTCGTTTCTCGTCGCGGCCGCTGCAATGTTATTCACTCTGACTGCGGTACGAATTTCGTTGGTGCAAGTTCACAACTAGCGTCAGGTATCGAACAAGCCTCTCATGCGGAAAAAATAGATTTTAAACGTAACGTACCTTCTGCTCCCCACTTTGGAGGGGTGTGGGAAATCCAAATCAAAGCCGCAAAGAGTCATTTGTACCGTATTGTTGGCGATCAGGTCTTAACGTTTGAAGAGCTTACCACACTCTTCGCTCAGATCGAATCAATTTTAAATTCGCGGCCTTTGTGTCCATTGAGCTCGGATCCCAACGATTTGAACGTTCTTACGCCCGGTCATTTTTTAACGCTGGAACCTCTTACAGCAGTTCCTGACTTCGACTACAAGGACGTAAAAATCAATCGACTAAATCGATGGCAACTTATCCAATCTTTTCAACAACAATTTTGGAAACGCTGGAAAAATGAATATTTACATGGGTTAACTCAGCGAGCAAAATGGACCACGGACTCAACACCGTTAATTGTAAACTCAATCGTACTTATAAAAGAGGACAATCGGCCTCCTCTTCAATGGGCATTAGGACGAGTTGTTTCCTTGCATCCTGGCCCTGATGGGGTAGTTCGAGTCGCAACCGTTAGAACAGCCAGGGATCACTCGCTTAAGAGACCTTTGGTCAAACTATGTCCTCTACCCTCCGTATAATCGTTTCAACTTATCATTTGTTAGCTTTTAAGTTTAGAATAATAACTTAAACATATTTATCGTTAATTACCGTTTCTTATTCTTACTCTGGGAAAATCCTATTGGTATTTTGGTGGGCGGAATGTTCCGTTTTCAACGCAAATCTTGTTTACCTTTCAATTTGAATTTCGCGCGCCTTACCGATGCACTTATCAATCAACACAATTCGCTGTGCTGCAGTTCTATTTAGCCAATGGGGCGCCCGGACTTCCGCTGGCGCATGCGCAGATCCTACCGGTGTCTGAGAGATCAGCGCCATAGGCTGGTGGCAGAACCAGTAAACGATTCTGAGTCTGGACGTTGAATCGAACGCGCGCGCGCACCAAACATTACATCTTTTTTACTCAATTATCCTAATCAAACTTCAAGTGCTCAACAGTGTTTTTGGAACTTTATAATCGTGTGTGGCTGGCCGGCCAGGTGTCTAAAGGAAGAACTATTCGTGAGGAATCGTGCTAGAAGCCTGCCTACGTGGTAAGTGGTTTGTGCATTGTTTCTATTGTCTAAATCGTCTGTAACGCATATTAACGGCGAATGCTCCCAGCATTCGATCCAATGTGGTGATTGACAGTGTACAAGTGCTATTTATCGAGTCAATTTAGCCACAGTTTGTTATATTCGGACATTTTTAAATATTTAATTGTAAATTAGTGACAAGGAAACACAGCCCATACAGCTCAGTCATATTTTACGCAAAAAATGTAGCGTAGATTTTGTTTTTTTCTCTCACAACGAAAATGCATTAATATCAAAAAATCTGTGATTAATATGCTTGAAGACATAGCTCGAAGAATGCATTTTTTTAATGAAGGTAGCAATGAGAGATTTTCTAACAGCTAAATTAAGTAAAAAAAAACAGTATAAAAAAGTCTGAACAGATAGCGTTATGAAAGCCGAGTCGTAATAATGGCTGAACCTATATGGTGCGCTTTTTCTTGCCAACCAGAGGCAGAAAAAAATCACCTAACAGTTTGACAGTTGCACAAATCACAATATTGATACTTTTTAGATGTTTTTTTTATTAGGTTTTATTTTTTAAAAATCCCAATCCTGTGAATTTTTGCATTTTGTATGGACTTAAGCGTCATCTATGAAGCCCTCTGGATTTTTTTTTGGGTCTCGGAAAATCCCTCATTGGCTGTATGACAAGTTACATAATTAATGTGACATTGACAGATGACTGATGAATTAAAAAGTTTTGAGCAGCGGCCAGGAATGAATTTTTATACAAATTTCCCGGCCTAGGCCAGGAAGGTCATGCATGAGCCAAGAATCACAAACTTCCTGTCAACTTTTCTTTTACTACAAAAATGTCTACATTTCCGAGCATTTTTGAGAAAAGAATATTTTCCTGGTTGTGTTCTCCTTGATATTTTATTTTCTCAATGTTTAACACAACACAACCGCATACAACCGTAGAAAGCCGGCCATGGCCATGACCATGAGGAACCATAGGGTTTAGACATGGGCAATCTCGACTCCGAGGCGTGTTTCGGCTCACTGAATCTTAATCCGCATTCGGTACCGACTCCTCTTAATGATTCCTACTTTCTTATCGGCTCCCGCTCACAGACGTCCGTTCAACTCCGTTCGGTACCCGTTTCAACAGTAAATTGTTTTCCCTTCGTACTTTCCAGGCTTGGGACTGTCAATCTAATACTACTTAGGTAATTTTACTGTACGTACATTAGTATTTGTTTTCAATTTTCATGAAAATAAAGATACATTAAACTTTTATGTGGATTAGATTGGCGTACTTAAAAATCAATCAAAACTTTTATATACACACTAATACTTTATACACTGTCGAGTGTGTCTGTACCCAGCGATTGACATTGTTCTATGTATTTATAAATAACTTAGAATGTTAGTTCTGTGTTAGTTCTACAGAAATAAATGTAACTCGTCATTTGTTCCGCCTTTTTTTTTAAGATTTTCGCCCCGAACTGTCCTCGTCAGCCAGCGATGTACTTTTTTATTACGCGTTGTAGAAATATAAAACTGGTATCAGCCGTTAGTTCTATGAAAGATCTCACTATTTATGTACTTTTATTCAATAAAATCTATAATATTACAAGAATAAAAGTTCGAAAAGAAATGTTGTGCTCAGCGATGTATTTCTAAAATTCGTTAAAAATACAACCAAATTAGACTTTATACCATAGTTCTTTATCAGATCAGTCTAAATATTTTAGTTTTGCGTAGTTATATACATCAAATAAATAATTAAACCACTGCGAAATATATTCCTTACTAATTTGTTAACAAAACGTAAGAATGTTCACTTAAATTTAGCTCTTATTGAGTATATACATAGGGACGAAAATAGACTGGCAATGATACTTGCTCGATGATACTTTGACCGATCAAAGTTTTGCCTCGGACACTTTTTGACTGGCCGTCTATTTGTTTATGATAGGTACATCAAAAATTACAGCGGTGGTGATGTGAATATCTGGTGTATTTATGTTAAAGTATAAAGTATCATCGAGTAAGTATCATTGCCAGTCTATTTTCGTCCCTATGTATATATTCAATATGAGCTAAATTTAAGTGAACTTTCTTACGTTTTGCTAACAAATGAGTAAGAAATATGTTTCGCAGTGGTTTATTTATTTATGTATGTATGTAACTACGCAAAACTAAAATATTAAGACTGATCTGATAAAGAACTATGGTATAACGTCTAATTTGGTTATATTTTTTACGAATTTTAGAAATACATCGCTGAGCACAACATTTCTTTTCGAACTTTTATTCTTGTAATGTTATAGATTTTATTGAATAAAAGTACATAAATAGTGAGATCTTTCATAGAACTAACGGCTGACACCAGTTTTATATTTCTACAACGCGTAATAAAAAGTACATCGCTGGCTGACGACGACAGTTCGGTGCGAAAATCTTTAAAAAAGCAGAACAAATGACGAGTTACATTTATTTCTATAGAACTAACACAGAACTAACATTCTAACTTATTTATTAATACATAGAACAATGTCAATCGCTAGGTACAGTCACACCACTGTCGATTGTTCTTTTTTAAAAAAATATTTGGTTTTTATTAATTTAATGTTTCGTCTCGTTCTTTTCTCTATAAAAATCAGTTCGCATCTCACTCTATTACAACTAGAGATGGGCATTTACCCGATAAATTTCCGAGGCTCGGAAATTTATCCATTTATACCCATTTTTTCCCAGGATTTTTTTATTTATACCGGGTAAAAATTAAAATCAATTAAAATGTTTGTAATTACGATATTTTATAATATATCGTTAAGATTTATTATGAAATAAAGTGTTTAAGCAAATATTCAGTTTTTAAATTAAGTACTGTGTAAAAAAATACTTATAAAGTGTACAATTTACGTTTTGATTACAAAAAGACCTGACAAGATATATCTTAATTCTGTAACTTTCGCAGCCAACTGGTTTTAGACAATAAATGTTATGCCGGAGCGGAGCGACGAACAAGTTTGCCAAATGCCGGAATTCTATTGCTAGGCTAGGTGATCATCGAATCGTAAGGCCCGCCGTACTAGGCCAGATTGCTTTACACGAATGTCTATAATATCAGTAATAATGTAAAACTGAATTTGAAATTAAATTGCAGCAAACTTAATTACTAACTCTCTCAATAACACGATTGCATAAAATTTTCTTGTTAAAAAAATATTGAGAGGTTACCTCTAAATCCTAATCCTAACTAGTATTATAAATGCGAAAGTGAGTTTGTTTGTTACCTCTTCACGCTTTATCTTCTCAACTAAGCTTCCTGTTTCACATACACATAGTTAGAAGTAGTGAGAAGGACATAGGATACTTTTCATCCCGGGAAAAATCACTGTTCCCGTGGGAAATTCACGCGGGCGAAGCCGCGGGCAAAAGCTAGTCTATAATACAATTTAAGATGTTTTGATTTTTTTGGTAATTCTATTTGAAACATCCATATACTGAATATGCATCATTATTTTCAAAATATTATTTGAATAAGTACATTTGATTTTAAATCTGTTGTTTTTGTGTTTTTTAATATTTGAACCGAAAACAACTAGTTATTTATCTTCCTCATAATCAAAACATACCTAATATTTATACTTCAATTAAAAATTATTATTATTTTATCAGTTTAAAGTAAATAAGGATAATTGACTTTCATTATAATTTCTACCCGGTGTAATTAAAAAATATCGGGTATAAATGGGTATAAATTAATTTTTACCCATTCTACCCATTCTTTCCCATTTTTACCTTCCCGAAATTCATCCAAACGCCCATCTCTAATTACAACCGAACGCTATCCGATTCCTCCCGAGTCCGAGAGCCGGCTGGCGCTAGCGAGTCGCGCGCGACGCAAGTGGCAAACGCGACGAAACGAATCCCGGCGGAACGCGGATCGACTAATAACTCCCGTGAGTCGATGACTCCAGCTAATGAATCGGCTCATTTAAATCTTCGAGTCCGGAGTTACCCATGTCTAATAGGGTTAAGTGAGCACGAATGAGCGATTTTCTGACAGCTAAATTAAGAAAAAAAAATCAGTATAAAAAAAGTCAACAGATAGCGTTTTATGAAAGCCGATTCGTAATAATGGCTGCACCTATATGGTGCGCTTTTTCTTGTCAACCAGAGGCAGAAAAAAACTCACCTAACAGTTTGACAGTTGCACAAATGACAATATTGATACTTTTTAGATGTTTTTCTCACTAAGTTTTATTTCCCGCGAAATTTCTTGGAAATTTTCTCGGGAATGAAATTCTCAAGAAATTTCCGAGAAATTTCTTGGGAAAATTTCCTCGGAATATGGAAAATATGCATTTCCTATCATCCGATTTTCTTGAAAATTTTAGTGATTGTCAGTCTTCTTATTTTAAAGACAGCTCAAAAAAGAAAATTCCCTTTTTTTAAATAATTCAGGTACTTTTCCAAAAATAAGCGAATCTAACCAAAACGTTGTACGTATGCGTAGTCTAGTGTAGATGTGCTGCGGATAAAACATTTGTGCGTCTTGTAGTTTAGGAAAAAAACGGAAATCTAGGATTCTGCTGGGGTAACGTCGTTCTAGCAGGAAAGTTCTAAACGAATGAGGGCACGGGGGCACGTGCCCCCCCAGACTGCTTTTTTGTGTACCTACAGTGGAGGGAAATTCCTTAACAGTGCATATAAAATTAAGAAATAACAGAATTTTTTCTGCCTATCTGGTTAATTTCTTGATTTTTTGCGAATCTGGTCCTTCTGCAGTGGCGTAGTGAGAGCTAATCTTTAGGATTTTCAAGGCGGACGGCAACAGCATCAGGACGGATGTCGATTTGTTGCACCCCCCCCCCCCCAACATGCATAGTTCGCCACGGTTCTTGTGCCCCTCCCAGAAAAAACTCCTGGATCCGCCGGGTAATCGCGTTATCTTTGAAATCACGAAAAAATCGCAACGCCTAAATGAGAAGACGTGTAAGTTCGCTGAAAACCATCTAATATCTCGATGCTGAAAACTGTATTAGATTCTTCTATATATATAGTTATAATAACCATAAAAAGTTTCAGAAGTGCACACGTGTGCGTTATTGAATAATATAAATAAAAAACAAAATGAAGGTGTCATACTTTGACGTCAAAATACAAGAAACCGGCTCAACCCAAGAAATGTGCGTGTAAACCAAAGAGTTGTGCGTTTAGTCATATATTATCGTGAAAATTTTCAGCTTGAAATGTTTAGGATATATGTAATAACAACAAATTCAAAAATATTTGAACAACGGCAGGTTATCCGACCAAATTCGAACGACTACAAAAAAGCGACGGTTTCATAGATATCGATGATCTTCACTATTGAATGTATTATACCTAACCTAAACGTTTTAGGTCCAATTTCACCGATGAAACTAATCGCGATTAGTTGAAGTTAATCTCCGTTTTGCCGAAAAAACGAGTTTAAAGCGCCAGTTTGCATTTCACCAACATCAACTAAACTCAGTTAAGCTAATCTCGGCTTCAAACCAAAACGTCCGATTTCCGCCGTTTAGCTCGTTTAAACGAGTTTAAACAATAGAAAACAACAATCGACACAGGTTGAGGTTATAATACTCGTAATGCGTCAGCCGTCACGTCTTCGTGACAGTTTGGGCAGATGGGTTTATGGGAGGCGTTTAGTTACTGAAAAAAAAAATGTTCTAAAAGCGTTGCCGGTATTGTAAATGTCACAAAATATATTCTTTATGTGTAAATAAATATTATATTTAATTTTAGTTGTAATTTCTATTAAATTGTGGCATGGAAATAAATAAATAAATATCAAAAAAATATAAAACAAGACGCATCACAATTTTTTTGACTATGCGTCATACTTCCGTTTCCGTAAACTGCGTTTTCGTAAACGCGATCAAAATAAGCTGGAGAAATCAATTGGTATGTAATCGAGATTAACGAAACCCTTTAATCTCGTTTAGATTAAACTCGGTTTTCATAAACTCGGATTTCGATATGATCGATGAAATCAGCCCTAAGTCCCATTCGCTTAACTCCAACGCACACGATTATACCTAGTAGATAGTTTCTTTTGCCTAGAAAAATAAAATATGACGTGAACGGGCGTGACTGACATTACTGACATTTGCATTGCAATATAATATATGACGTTGACAGTGACAGTTGTTATTGCTGCTTTGAGTAGAGAGAAGAAAATAGAGGTGTTATATTAGTGTCTAATATCAGTATTCATGTTATCGAATATAACGTTTAGTCGGTATTACGTTCCGTTAACGGTTACCAAGGAACCGTCAAGAACCGTCAGTGTATATGTAGCGCATTGCTGGCACGGATAGCTTTAAGAGGCTTGGTTGAGAACTTCCGAATACGATACGAGTTCGCCGCGTTCTTGTTAGGCCGGACAACCGACTAATATATTTTATGCGAGTGATATGTATGTAGATACCACCCAGCCGAATGGACTGGACTGGACCGAATGGACTGAATGGGCTGAATGGACTGGACTGAATCGTGAGCCACAAATAGATGATTAGGTAGGTAGATAGGTAGGTACCTACCTACCTAGGTATATAGATCGCAACCGAATGGACTGATTGGGCTGGACTGAATGCGCCGAATGGACTGGACTGAATCGTGGGCTATAAAAGATGATTAGATCGCACTTCACGAAAGTAGTATATTTCAATTCCAAAAAAGAGTACCAGATCACAATCAACAAAAATAGGAACAGATCCCACTTCATATTTCGGAGACGACGACGACGCCGCAAAGTGCGTTTCTAATATCAAATATTCAGTGTTATCGGTATCGTTCTGTATCATAGTAACTCTTATAACTAGGAACGGCTAGAGGTAACCGTTTGAGGAGCCTGATATATAACTGTTACCGGATAACCGATTACTCAGATAGCTAAGAACCTAATATATTCGTATTATGATATCATCTCTAATATCATGTTCTTAATAACGGTTACGATATATTCATAACACCTCTAGAAGAAGAAGTGTAAAATAAATACAAAAATCGTCTCTGTGAGCTACATTTATAAGTTTTGATCACCCATTATATAAAATGTCTCAAGTAAAATCAAATAAAAAGTTCAAGTGGGCCCTAGACTTTAACCCTAAGTAAGTACCTACTTACTGTTATTTTGTGATTTGCCTGTACTCTTGTCACTTTGAATGTACCTAATATAAAAACCTGAAATTTCTTCCAGAAACAAAATTCAAGCAACTGAATTACCTTACCCACCGGGTTATAGTCAATCTTCCAATGCGAACTACACGGAATCTTCAAAGGACACTGATTCAAACTTGCTCTTGATTAAAAAGTTGTGGGATGTAGCTTTAGGACCACTAAAGCAAGTACCAATGAATCTGTTCATTATGTATATGGCTGGGAACTCCATTTCTATCTTTCCTATCATGATGGTGGGAATGTTGATAGTGAGACCAGTCAAAGCTCTATTTTCGACTCAAAGCACTTTCAAAATGGTAGAAGGTACCCAAGCAGTTGGGCAAAAATTCGTATATTTCATTGGTAACATTGTCAATATATTTTTAGCACTATATAAATGCCAGAGTATGGGTTTGCTTCCTACACATTCCAGTGATTGGTTAGCATTTGAAGAACCACAAACAAGAGTAGAACATATTGGTGGTGGATTATCTTTCCTGTGAATAAAATTCAGTTTTTTTGTAAGTTTAAATTGTCATTGTATAGAGCTCATTCATAAATAGTACATATGGATATTTGGTTAGTATTTGAAGAACCTCAGACAAGAATATGTGCGGTGGTCTACCTTTACTGTGAATGAAATAATTAAACAAAATTCAGTTTTTGTGTAATTTATTTAAATTATCATTGTATAGAGCTAATAAATGGTATTTACAAACAGATATTACATATTGTATATGTTCTTTCATCAGTCCTTGCCTTTTCCTTCCATTTTTTCTTTAATGAAAGCTTGTGCTTTCCCAATTAATACCCTTGGATCTTCCACTTTGTCTATCTGAAAAAGATTTTTTGATAAATATTTTATTTTATATAAATATGTAATAGTCTGCCAGACCCGGAGCAATTATATTTCTTTGTGCATGTACCTAACAGAAAAGAATAATCAGCGAGTCTCAAGTCTGAGATATCAGGTAGCATGATTAATGTTCATACTCGCGATTGTTCTTACCTGTGTTGAGGACATACAGAGAAACTTTCAACTTTTTTAATTGTGATCTGGCCCTCTTGTGGTTTTAAGTCTTATTCAAAAAATGTTAAGAAACACTTTAAACCTATCTTAGTTAAAATAAGTTATGTCCCTATCTCTCTAAAATATTTGACATTGAAAGAAGACATATTTTAACTAAAATAGTTTTAGGTGTTTGTTAACTTTTTATGGAGATTGTGTTTATTATAATGGCTGGTAGTGTTCATGATCCTAGCAAAAGAATTCCTGGTTTTAATAGAGAAATTAAATAAGAAATAAAAAAAAAACAAACCATTTCTTTTTCTCTAAGGTCTTGTCACATTGTTCAATTTTTTTCTTACAAGCATATTGAACCACATCCTGCATTAAAAAAAGATTATTATGTCCATAAAGTAACCAAGTAAAAATTAATGTGACGAGACACAAAAGAGGCCATACAAATGAACCCAACCAGAAAAACAATAATTTTTTTAAGTCATTTCATTGCTTTGATATTGCATTTGAATGTTTACAGTAAGGTAAGGTAACAAAAAAATGCTACTACATTCCCTTTAATTATTGTACATTTAAAGCAACAAAAATGAGAGATTTGATTTAAAGAGGAGATATTAAATATTAAATTTATTTTTTAGTCATTGTATCAGGACTGGTCTTGGGAAGTAGGAACAAAAATTGTTGGTCTAATGGATTTTTATTTTACTTTTTATATAAATAAGCTTATTTGCGAACTTTTCAAAGGAATACAAAAAGGACTTATTTTTCATACTACATCTAGCTTTTGCCCGCGGCTTCACCCGCATATATTTTACACAAACAACCTTCCTAATAACCCAACCCATTAGTGAAAATTGCATGCAAATCCGTTTAATAGTTTTTGAGTTTATTGCTAACAGACAGACACGTGGCGAGGGACCTTATTATGTGAGGATATAGTTCAATTCATGTTCAATTTTTCTTATGCTATTAACATTCCTTTTGTAAAAATAATACTTAGCACACATAATTACACAAGAAAATGGTCTACAACACGGTACAATATAATGGTATTTATGCTTTCCTGGTCTGGGTTTTAAAGATAAATGGTGTACCAGGAATAATTTTGCTGAGATGGAACTTTTAATATTATTTTATTTTTGATGAATTGATTGAATTAGGCATGGCCTCCTCTGTGAAATTAGCTGTTTAACTTTTAAGCAATATATTGTAAAACCAGTCATCAGCAAAGCCTATTTGCACGAAGCTGGTTCTGTAGGTACCTGAATCGAGGATTCTCTTCTGACTTAGCGATTTCGAGATCCTGGAAACTATCAGCGAGACTTAATATTTCCTACCTTTTTTCAACTTCTAACACTGTTTCTATTTAATATCCAATTAATCCCACGATTATTTTTTTAATTAATTAAGCTAAATCAGAATTAAAAGTGACCTGAGATAATTTAATAATTACTGGATGAAGATACAAGTATGTATATTATCTTGTAATGTATGTAGTTCCAAATAGAAAAGTTCCAAAAAAAGTGGCAAGATGAAAGTTATAGGTACCTGATAATTTTGTGCTATGTACACTCCTGTATATACACCAGAGCCAAATATAACCTGAAAAGATTGACATGGTAATATATTTTTTTTTTTAATTGACTGTAATGTCATAACCAAAGTAGCAGAGCAGGCACAGATTAAAGCACTTTAAAAATGAACATACTTTTGCCTTTATCATGAAAAGAGTGAAAGCTCATTGTATTATTACAAACATAATTTATAGCCATCTTATGAGATAGCTACATGCCTAAATGGTTGATACTGAGAACATGCAGGCCCTGTGGCTTGACTGGTCCAGAAACATCTGGTTTACTCAGGAACTACCAGAATGATTTTAAAAATATTTCTGTTTAATAGCAACATACACATAGGCTATCCAGAATCGGGAAATTCTCACGGGTTCCCCATGGCACAGCACAGCTAGTATACAATATATCTATTACAGTAAATCCTAACAAATGATAATCAAAGTAAAAGTGGGTCTAATAGTTGATAAATCTAATAGGCAAAGTGATCATCATTTCCTAATATGAGTAAAATACTCACACTTGTTTTAACTAAAGAAAAAACACAGCCCATTGCGTATAAACTGGTTCTTCAGTTTTATTTGCACAAAGATTTATATAAATACATATTTTTTTTGTTATTTTTGTTTGTTCTACATTGCAAATTCCATAATGACAACATCAATCAGACAACATTCTTATTTCAAAATATATTTTTTATTGTTAAACTATTGAAAGGAGTCCTTATTTAACACATCTTACCATCAATTATAACTGGTCAATCTCTGACGATATTTCAAGAAATGTGAATGTATTAAATATGTAAGGGGTCTTTATAGGGTCAAAAGAAGCCAAAATGGTGTTATTTAAAAATTTTGTCTGTATATTTGTAAGAATCTTGTCACACAAAGATGAATACTGAATGAAATTTTAATGCAGTTTTCACAGAACAGTATTGTTAAAAGTCTAACTAAAAATCAGGCACAAGTTTCATCTTGATATGCCTCTCAGAACCTGAGATATTTACAACAGTAAATACCGCGTAGACAAAGTCACAAGCAAAAGCTAGTTTTAAATACGGAAGTATGGATGTTTGTTTGTGAAATGATTGGCTGGGGTATTTCTATGAAATTTGGTACAAAGGTAGAGTAGATAATGCTGTCACACGATATGATACTTTGGGGCTGATTGGCAAAATAAAACTGTTAATAAACACCAAACAGAATATATCTCTAAAACATGACAAATATGATATGGTCTAACAAAAGAAGATGTCCATACATGGCTATCTTAGATTTCTATATTAAGTGAATGCAATGCAAACTACCCACATCAAGCAGTCTTCCTATGACCTTAACAAGGTTGTCCATTGTTGTCTGTTCTAAATAAAATATCCAGGGCAATACATGTATTCAGTAAACAGCTTCACAACTATTGTGGCAACTAAAAGGTAGTGAGTTTATACTGTCTTTGGAAATAATTACCTATAAAGTTCTTTTAATTTTCTAAAAAGTCCAACATATTTCACTTACCACTCCTTTGAGCATTGCTATTAATTTATTTACGTATGTAGAACTATACTAATATGCACTAATTTAGTGCAAATATTTGTGATTTTAAGAAAAAACCACAAATTGCGTGATTATACCTACTTTACGTTTCGTTTATTTGATTTATTTTGACGATGCGAATGCTGACTGACTTTAGTTTGACGTTGACATTTTATTGTTATATAAGGCAAACAGATTAGACTTAGGTGTTCATGGTTATTGAGCCAAAGCCACTACGTACTACTACGTGACGTGACGTACGCCGCCGCCCCGCACAGTGCATGGAAGTAATAAGTACTTTGAAGTACTTACTACTTCCATGGCACAGAAGTAGTTATACGAAGAACATGAACTTAGCGACTAAGGTCTGGTTTTGAAAATAAAAAGTATGCCATTCGATAGAGTTTTAATAGCACTACCTACAACTTTTGTTCTACATGTTTAAAATAAATATAAACGGTAAATAATCGAAAAATCTTAAAAAAAGAAAATCAACGTATGGAAATAACTACTGTGACTAGTATCTTTAGTAGTGGTAGTGAGTGACATAAAATAGTTTCTCATTGTCCTTCTTGTTGTGTTTTTTTCTTTTATATATATTTTTTTAGGTATGATGTAGTGAATATATTGCAGAGTTATTCTTCATAGCTTTCGCAAAAAAATGCGATTCTAAAATTCGCTGCTGTAACTGAATAATGCAATTATAATTTTTCATCATTCATCTAACTTTTCTTATCCGTAAGAATCCCGAAAAAAAAATACAAAAATATTTTATTTTCTCCGTGCACTGCAAAAGTCTAGCATTCAGACTACACACTACACTGAACGAAGAAATTAAATCCAAAAACCGGACAAAACTTTTTAAAGCGTCTACAGAGATTTATCTGTTTGCATGTATTAAAAGTTTACCAGTGTGAGTACAATCTTTATTAGGATTTCAGAATCGAAAAGATGTACGTAGAACTATGTAGTAGGTACCTATATTAGCAATTTAAGTTCTGTGAATGCTCCCAGCAGAGCCGCCATCCTATTTGAATTGTACCGAGAGGGAGAGAGATTCCTCGTTAGCAATTTCAGATTTAGGGTATCTAGGCAACACTTGCGTAGATAACTACAGAAATAAATACCTGTTTTAATACCTATTTATATATTTATTTATTTTTTAAATTACTTACTTCAGTTAGTTCTAGTAACAATATAAAATAAAATCTTATGAAAGTTAAGGTACGTGCGCAGTTGGGCACGTAATCGTGTTTTGGTATGCCGTATCCACCTAAATTACAACTTTCCGTTTGTAAATTACAAGATAATTATTGTATTACAGGATAAAACATATAAAAAGTAGTACATAAGCGTAGCTAGATGTCTTAACAAAACACTAAATTTCCGACGCATGATGCCGAGGACCTGCATCCACTAGCGTAGTTGCAATAAAAAAAAACGATCGATAGCTCATCTTGAAAATCAATTATACTATCGATAGTCCTATGATGTACTGTCGACTCTTAACGATACTATCAAAAATATTGTCAAATGTCGATAGTATCGATAGGTAGGCCTATTAATAATATAGGTTTTTCAAGGTGAACAACTCTTTTTAGTATTTGACGTTGAAAGAACAAGACAATAATTATTTTTTATGAACTTTGTATAAATAAGACGGTAGGCAGAGAATTCTTATTACCTATTTAGAAGACGACAAGCATAAAATCCCTGTAGGCGGTAATAGTTTAGTTTCCAATATGTATAATAGTATAAATTAAATAAACAATAATTGTAATTCCAATAATAACAATTTTTATGCACAGCTGTTTAAGCTATACCTACTAACATTATTCAGGGACGTAGCTATAGCCGTAGGTATCAAATACACGGGGCCCCTGACTATAGGGGTCCCGAACCAGTGGATTTTCTTTTGAACGGCGATTTTCTTTCTTGCTTTCTTTCTTTTTAGTAATTTACCAGTTGGCTGCGACACATGCAATACAAAGTAATACGTACCAAATTACCTACGTTATTATTTTGATATAATATTATGCAAAACCACATGTGAATCGTGCGTGTGATTCGTTTTGGTTAGGAACAATGGATTTATTAATTAAAATTTCTTTAGACATGTAGTTAAGTAACAAAAATAGATAAGTTGTTTTAACCGTACCATTACTTTACTATAGGGGCGGACTAAGTAAAAGGTTACAAAATCTATGAGAGGTCAGTGTTATAAAAGTTCATAACGAACTGTACCTATTATTAGTTCGCGGGTAGCTCATAAACGATAGGTAAATCATTTAGGTCTGGGAATAGGTAAGTAGTTAGTACGTATTTCTCTGAAAGATAATTGTTTCTGCTTGATTACTTTTCTTTAGTTTCAAAATTAATTAGGTACTTAAATTATAGTCTTACTACTTACATGATAAAGGTTTTAAATTCATTCTAAAAATAAAAATATTGCAACTTTTTACATAATAGAGGTAGGAATATGAATGACTTTATATAATGTGAATGAAATGGCTTATTTCACAAATTCATTAGATCCCCTGCGCAGGGCATTTATAGATTTTTGTCCACAAATCCCCTTCGCATCGAGGGGTTTCTGGACGGTTTATTCCACAAATCCGCTTAATAGATGATCCATTGCTCAGGGGATTTGTAGACATTTTGACCAGAAATCCTCTTCGTATTTCTGGGGCAGAGGATTTCTGGACAAAATCTGAAAAAAATCTGAGCAAGAGACCATCTAAGGGGATTTGTGGAATAAACCAATAAAATTAATACTGTTTCATATAACTAAGTACTTAACAGAAACAGAACCGTGTAATAAGGTACCGTTACGTTTTTAGAAATAATGTAAGCTAAGTCGTTTTGTCAAAATCAAAATCATAATATTGGGCCGTTCTTTGCATAACATAATCTTTGATAATATTGAATTTGTAATTATACCGAGCACAATTACAGTAAAAAGAACAAACAGATGTTGCTTGGTGATCGGCGGATATTATAAATATAGATTAACAAAATCTTTATATACTTAATTTAAATTGATTATTATTTTTAAATTAAATTTAACTGATATATGATATGAATCGAAACTCCTGACAACCGTAACAAACTTAGCCTGTATCTATCAGTCGGTTTGCAGCAGTTAATAGACAGGTCATTAAAACTAAAAGCTATCAAGGGCACGAGCCTGCATTTTCAACAACCATGAGTTTTTATCACAATAATCAAGTATAGTTACCTACCTATTTAAGTTATACTACTATTCATTTCAAGGTTCATTGTTCTGCGCTCCTAAAGAGGTATTGTATCGAGTCTTCATGCATTGCAATAAGCAACATGATTACACCTCCAGCAAGAATACCTAGCACTGCTAATAGTAAATTTAAACTTTTTCCATGATTATTTTCGTTTATTTCTGGCACTAAGTCAGCAAGAGCTATGTAAAAGAAAGTGCCAGCTGTTGCCGCGTAAATCCACTGTGAAGCAGACTCATGGTCTTCTGCTAGCCAAATGCCGCCAGCCATGCCCATAAAACTGAGAACAGATGACAGCAAGTTATAATATAAGGCACGTTTTATGCTCATGCCAGAACGTAGAAGCACGGCGAAATCGCCAAGCTCGTGGGGCAACTCGTGACAGAATACTGCTAAGGCTGTTGCAAAACCGGTCACTGGATCTCCACTGAACGCGGCTCCGATCGCTAAACCATCAGTCAGATTGTGTAATCCGTCTCCTACAATGACCATGAGTGCCGTAGATGTCATGGGGCGGTCCACGGGCGGCGGCGGTGATCCAGGCATCATAGCACCTAATTCAATAGGTTCAATTTGCTTAGCTGATTCAGTTTTCATTTCTTCTACAGTCATTCCTTGTGAATGATCGTGTGAATGTTTGTGACCTCCATGTAAGGTTTGCATAACAGCTTCAACAGTGTAAAAAAATAAAATAGTTAGGAAGGTGACACTACACTTGAGAACTACTTCGGTTTCTTCTTGTGCTTCAGAGGATGATCCGTGGGATTTAAGGGCGTGTGGCAGTAGATGAAGTAAGGCATCTCCACATAACGTGCCGACGGCTACAGCTACCAGGAAGTGGAGGACATAGCTGAATATTACAGATTTGAGGAGAGGTACTATCGCTACTCCAAGTAAGCCAGTAGCACTGATAACTAGGATACTCAAGCTGGCGTAAATCCAAGCTGGAAAAGTAGAAAAAATAACAATAAGTTTATTAGGTTTCCATAACCCATCTATGATCTATTCATTATGGTTATCTAACCCTGAACGATCAGCAGGGCGAAAACTGCATTCAAATCAATCTACCCAAACACAATAATTTAATATATAGATTTATATTTTAAAGACCCAAATCTTTGGAAGAATAAACTTTAAGCCTGTAGGTAAATAGTTTTTTTTGCTTGTTTAAAGGTTGATGGACCTTGCAACTCACTCATTTGCAAAAGAACAAAGAACAAAATGTGAAAGTACTTACTCCAATGTCTTTCAACCTGGGGCGGCGGGGCCTCTGCCTTGAAGCACGTGCGCTGGTCCAGTTGGTACACCAACGCCGGGCACATCTCCAGGAAGGTCTTAGGGTTTATGGTTATCACTCCAGGTTCGCTCTCTATACCATAAACTTCCAACATTTTCCTTGGCGACAGGCATGACTTTTGCAGTGAGGAATCAGCTGTAACAACATGTTATTGTTTTAATTTAATTAACTACTTAGTTGCAGACAAACCTGTATGTTTTTACCACCTTGTTCAGGTTATTTATGTATGCTAATTTACCTAAATGTGATCATTCAGAACATGTAACATGAGTATTAGTTAGCACCCTGTTGGCAAGATAATACAAAACTATGATCAATACGCCTCGGGAAATTTCATTCTCATGAACGATCAAATTCATTTTTGTGAGTAGAAGAACGGACTGTGGCATGTCCCCAGATCCACTCAATAGGATAATCACTGATATAAATGACTGTCGCCTTGTCAGTTCGTCTTGTGCGTCGTATAATTTATTTTTATGAACCGCAGAACATCTCATGCCCACTGTACCACTAAATCTAAGTATATACCTATGTGTAATACTGTTAGGGTCACGGTGTCTTAAAGAAATATCATAAAAGGAAAGTTTATCATTCGCTTTTAAATTTTATGATGATGATTAATAATCATATATAATCAATACCTACCTACATATAAAATTCTTCGGTTACTGACTGACTGACAGACAACGCACAGCAAAAAGTACTTGGCGTAGGAAACTGAAATTTGGCATGTTGATTTGTTGGGGAGTGTACAGGAGCACTAAAGGACTTCCCGAAATTTCCAAGGGAACAAAGTCCTGGGCCCATGCTAGTTCTAACCAATATTATAAATGCGAAAGTGAGTTTGTTTGTTACCTCTTCACGCTTTATCTACTGAACCCCAATCTTTCTGAAATTTCGCATACACATAGCTGGAAGTATGGAGAAGGACATAGGGTACTTTTCACCCCGGGAAAAAGCACTGTTCCTGTGGGAAAGTCACGCGGGCGAAGCCGCGGGCGAAAGCTAGTATCAAATAAAACACACCAATATCAATGGAGTGGTTTGCCATTGCCTTCTATTTCACACACAGCTGATAAATCATCGACTGTGGTGTGCAGGTCTCCTCATAATGTTTTCTTCGAACGGTAGCAAGTGGCGCTCTATGCAATCTATCTAAACTCATGAGGCACGAGTAAGATACGAACTTGGGACCTTTCGATCACAGGACATCTTAACCACTCTCGACCACTGTCGCTTTCATGTGACATGGAACTATTTTCTGCGTGTGTGTAGGTACTATAAAGACCTCGGACCTATCGTCATCTTATGTCCCTAGTTATAAGTAGTTAGCTATTATTACCGTTATAACTTAGGTACAAAATATCTCTACAAGCCTGCGCCATTAGGTACCTATATCATGTACTACTTCGAGAAAGTAGTTATGAATAGCTTTCATTTAAATCCACGTGAACAAGTTTAACTTGATCATGCACATCGAAGTTCTCTACAGACAACTATAACTGTATAGATGTAGGTGCAAACCTGTGTTGTCCGCATAGATTTTGTCCCTTTTAATGGAGACAAAGGAAATTTAATAAAATTATTTAAATTATTTCCGTTGTCCTCATTACAACAAGGGATTATTAATAAGTATTTTAGAGTCCTTAATATTCAGTCTCTATCATTGGGATACGTTTTCTGTTTTCATTATAAATTTATAAATTTAATCATTTTAGTTTAGATGCATTCTAATAAACTGCATTCTGATATGTAGATAACGTGCATACATCACACTGGTACGTAATATACAAAATTAATTCGTAGATAACATTAAAACAAGGCACTTGTCTCGGAGAGACCACGTTATCGAGCGATTGCTTGATAAAAACAGACAAAGAGAGATGAATAAAAACATGACAAAGTGTACATGCACTTTTCAAGAGACTTTTTTTTCGTTTCTCGCAATTGAGATAGGGATAAATGTATCTTTTTAAAAAAAATAATCAACTTTACCAAACATCGAAGAGATAATTCAAAATATTAACTTCAATACTCCTGTCTTATAAGACTTTTTGCATCTGTTGGCTTGGACGTGGACGCTAAAAGCGTAATCTAAAATGTTAGTCATGGTTTTTGTTATGTACCTACTTAAGCAATATAAAAGTGTCGTCTTGATCGTCACCAAGTTTGTTGTGCCTAAGCTTTTTCGCAGTTAATTGTTGAATTGGGGATGTCAAAATTCGTAGGTTGTTGGCATTCCAAAATGTTGCTACTGGAATTACATAAATACATCTCGTGCTCGAGCTCACGCGACTGTAACCCAAGTATTTTTCGTTTCGGTAATTAATTTTCTATGCAGTAATGAAGTCGGCTAAGTTTTACGATAAGTATCGAATCGACTACCAATTTATTCAAGGATAAATTTAACAGCGGTTTTGTAATGAAACCAATCACAATAATATCCGCCTTTCCTTCATTCGTGGGAACTTTCAAGGGCAAACAATATAAGGAAGTTTATTGTTTACCATTTCTAATGATTCCAACTCATTATCTTATCATTTCCTAATTGATTTAAGTGTTAGTTAGCATTAATATTTCGGCCATATTGCTAAATGAGATGTAAGCTCATTAGTGATTTGAGTTACTTCTCATCCTTATTTACGTTATGTTACTAACTCTTATTTATATTAAATTCTTAAATCTTTTATTTTATATGAACATCAACATGATAAAATATGTGCAAATGGTCAAGTCAAGCAATGCGCAATGGTAAAATATGTGCGTACGGTACTCGCACAATGGTAACTATAAATTTCTATCATCTACGAAATGTTTCCTGTTTCGTAGCTACCGCTACGATAGTCTACGTCTACGAAATAGGCCAAGAGGTTCGTAGCCTTCGTAGCAAACTTATGTTCCCTTGCTGCGGCGTCAAATGCTTATAATCAAAATCTATATTATCGTAATTTTTTAATATTATAAATACCTACTATTTTAGATCATAAATACCACATAGATAGTTCTATGGTCAAATCAGATTACTGTTTATACAAATTTTAGTATGGAGATTAGTATGAGATAAATGCGTCATATTTTTACTCAAAGTCAAACTCAAACTACTAAATAAAAGTATGCTGATTCGGCTCGAGCCAAATCAGTGTGGTAATTGATATGCTTTGGGAATTATAAATAGTAATTAACTGTGTAGAGGAGATCGGTAGCGTTATGTTTTACGCGCTCGGCCTGTGATAGTGGCGGTTAAGCAACTTTCATATTGGCCGGTGACGGGATGGGATAGGTGACCAGAAATGTTATTATTTCAAGCTCCTCCGTGCTTCGGAAGACACGTGAGGCCGTGTTGGTCCTGGCTGTATTTACAGCCGTTAAAAATCACTAATCCGTATGGGGCCCGCGTGGTGGGTCACGGCCTATCCTCTATATCCATCCATAAGGAAGGCTAATGCCCCATCATTAAAATGGTGATAAATGATGAAGTTTTTTTCTTGTTCTTTAATTAATTGTAAAAGACATATGTTGTAAAGTGTAAAGTGATGTCTTTGGAGAAAATGCAGCAGTGGAGTTTAGCGCCGCCGCCTTTTCTCCACTTGCGCTTTTTGGAGGCAGTAGTAACCTGCTTTAAGCAATTTTTTGACGTCAACAAATTTTAAAAATAAGTAAATGATAATTTGATAGTGCTTTTTTAAGCCCATTTAAATAAAACCATTTTCATTTCATTTCACTGACATGATACCGTTTCGGCCACTTTCGAAACTTGTTACGAAAACAACTTTTTACTAACCTGTGGGTTTCGGTGATCTTTTATGCCGGTGTTGTAGGTCATGCAGCTGCCGGAATGATCCGTTGACGCGGTGAAGGGCTACGTCATGGGGGGAGTTGAATACCCTGCCCCCTAGGCCGAGGCTATCCATCAAATGCTCGAAGCCCTGTAAAGTTATTGAACATTTTTAAAACTCACAATAGATACCTATTTCAGTTATAGTTACTCACAAATGTACATATACAGCTAATTACGCCTACTTTATAATTTAAACCATATATCAGCAAAAGTAGGTATAATCAAGGTCTCTCTTTTAACTCCTCCTAAATCACAATATAATCATATTGATGCGGTTTAAATTGTTGGATGGGAAACTTCTTAACGAAAGAAGTTTGAATTGAAAGGAGTTTGCCTCTATGAGCGTCAGCCTCTGAGAATGTGAGGAGAGGATGTGTGAATTTTTGCAACTAAAGCTTTTCTTCTTTCTAAATTCTACTGAACAGGTTTCGATTGAACTGCATGGTACACAAACACCCATTTAAAAAATTAAGATTGTAAATAAACAATAAAAAAAACAGGCCAAGTGCGAGTCAAACTCGCGCACCGAGGGTTCCGTACACGCAAAGTATCTCACATTATAGCTCTAACTAAAAGACCAACTAGTTTTAAAAACAAACTTAAGTTTTCAGTTCGATCTCTAAGATTCATACTGAATCCAGCGCAAAAATAAGTTTGTAACACTTTTTTTCAGATTTCTAACAACATATTTACAATTTTAAGATTTATTCCTGTTAAACCTTGCTTTTAGCCAAATTTCATAATTTTAGGTCAATGGAAATTACCCCATAGGTTTTGATTGCTGCCTGAAATCGCAAAATATGCGAAAATTCGCAACATTTACGGCAATATCTCTTGATCGCGTTGACGTATAATTTTGATTATTTTATGCAGAAAGAGACCGTGGATCCGAGTATTCGATATTAATTTCAACGGACAGACGGACAGACGGACAACAAAGTGATCTTATAAGGGTTCCGATTTTGCCTTTTGAGGTATGGAACTCTAAAAATGAATGCGTTCAATTGTCTCTAAAATTTCTCGACAGTTTACAATCTCGCAAGATACGAGTAGATTATATACGATGTTTTCAATTTTACAACTTTCTCCTGTGCAAAGCAGGGCCGGTTCACCAGTTATTAAAAAAGTAAACATTCCACCTAATCCATTTATTGACAACTGATACGGTCGATTTTTCCACAAGAAACGTAGTATTAAATAATAATCAATAACTATCAAAGGATTTCTTATCTTTCGAGTTCGCTGCGCTGACCTTCAGTGGTTCATTCAAAGTAGGGTTTTTTTATATTATGGACATAGCATTTAATAAATTGCAATGTCAAGTGTAAGGCTGTGCTGTATCACACAGCCAAGCCCATTGATAAATTCCGATAAATGTGATAATCTCGCAAAAAAACGTTGACATTTTTATCAATCAGTCTTGATTACCCTTCTCAAATAAGTTAAATACTTGAATAATTCTACTAAGTACGATGTAAGCATAGTTTTGAACAGTTTTAATATTACTCTGAGGACGATTTTCTAAAACAATGTGATTATGATTAATCTTCGTCATATATATCTACTTACTAATAAAATTTTAAGAAAAAGTATGAGGAGTATAGGTATACTTGATAAAGCCAATAAAAGCCAAAAATATATTATTGTAGATTTTTTTTCGTCTGAATGATTTGATGCGGTTTTTTTTATATTTGAACCGTCTCGTCGCGAGCAAAAGTTAGCTGGTAGATATACAATTTTTCTTATTTCATGCTGGTCTATGGGGAAAGTTGTTCACTATTGAAGAAATTAGAATTTTACGGATCGAAGGTTGCTTGCTTATAAGTTAGTTCTAAGATTAAAAGTTAAAGTTAGTTAGATTAGATATTCCTAAATTGAAACTATTTATTATTATCTATAGATTCTTGTATAAATTTTGTCTTCTACTTTTTGTTATGATTGACGCACGTAACTAATTAGGATTAACAAAGTTGTTCAGCTCTTTAGAATCGCTATCTCAAAAGACAAAGATGTCCTGGTTCCACCTGTCATATTCTTGACAGCTGAACCGATGGTGATGGGGCTACAAAGCCTTTTCATCTAATTCTGTCAATTTGCTTCAGGTTCCACCTGGTATGTGCCTGGTTTTGGTAAACAAAGTTATTTTATTTATGACATCAATGTAACTACCTATAGGTTTTTTCATACATTTAGTTAACATAAAACGGTAAGTAGATACTTAATTTACGGTAACGGTTAGGTAAACATTTATAATTCCAGAAACTAAAACATTTTTTTCTTCTTCTTAAAGATTCATATATACATATATCTGGGTGACCGAGCCTTGCTCGATTTTTTTACGAATGTTTCAAACCTAGGACGTAGATAGATTGGTTATTTATCACTCCGTAATCTCACATAGATACTGCAAGTTAGAGCCGCTTTCGAGGTACCTACAAATATAATTATTACTAGCTTTCACCTGCGGCTTCGCACGCGTGAATTTCCTACGGGGACAGTGCTTTTTCCCGGGATGAAATGTCCTTCTCCGTACTTCCAGCTAAGTGTATGCGAAATTTCAGGAAGATTGGTTCAGTAGATAAAGCGTGCTGAAGAGGTAAAAAACAAACAAACAAACCAACAAACAAACTCACTTTCGCATTTATAATAATAGTTATTATTATTATATGTTACAGGTACAAATATTGCTCGTTTAATAGTGTCTATCTATAGGACAAAATTTTACATTATGATACAAGTGAGCTTTGAGCTGGTGATAATTTGCGGTTTTGGAAATTCTCCTAGATGTTTTAAGTATCCTCTGAGCTGCATCAAAAACAGGATACAGCTCAGCCATTGATTTTCAGGGTTTTAAGTAGTCTCAAAAAGATAACAATGCTAATCGACAGAAAAAAACATTTGAATGTAAAAAAAAATACACGGACAAACGGCCACTTTGATGAATCGATGATCCATTTGTCATTTCCTAAATATTTTAAAATTAACCTCATTTGGTGGAGAAATGGAAGGAAAAATATGAGGTCACTCGTCGACTAGGTAAAATGTGCAATAAGTACATATTACATAGAAGAAAGAAGGGGCGGGCGGGCGCGCGCTTCCTACTTTTATGCATATATTTATGTATGCGTAAAATACTACCTATTTTATATCCGATGCAAAAACCGCCCGTCATGGTTATATCAGCGTTCTCAGTCATAATGAAAACATGTATGTTTACAAATACCATGCCAGAAGAGCTCACAGCCGCGGCTAATGCATTGGGTTCTTTTTACGGAAGTCTTCTACTCTTGATTGTTACAATTCTTTGTTTTGTTTCGCTAAGACTTGTAAAGATATCTAGCGATATAGCGACATGGGTAAATATTGAGTACTAACTATAGTTAATATTAGCTATAAAAAAAATATATAGTTATTAACTATACTCATAGTTATTAAAAGACAAATACATAAATCTATAGGCTGATAGATCAGCCGGTAGCTTTAAATGTTATACCTAATTACTTTTATTATTTTTAACGAAAGAGCCCTTTACTTTGCAAAATAGTTTAGTTTGTATGGTTCCTCTTAGAAGTTAGAGCCCTCTGTATATTAGTGTACCTAGATAAAGAGACAGCGGGTTCCATTTGGACTCTTTGGGTAAGGAACTCTAAAAATGATATTCCTTCATGCTTTCATATGGAAAAGTAGGAAGGTACAAGTTTAGAAGTAGGAAGGTACCTTGAAAACTAAAGTCCATTTATTCATAATTGTCCTATTATGTAAACAATCTTACCATGTCTTTTTGTGGTTTTACAAAAATATAAATTAAAATAGACTTTTTAGGAAATTACTTTCGTGGTTAATAAATGTTTCACTTTTGAATGTTTAGGTTTGAACTAATATTTGATTTATTTTCAACAAAATTCAACAAAAAGTACTGTGAAGATTGTTTACATTATAGGACAATTATGAATAAATGGACCATACATAATATATATTATCACGCCTTTGCCCTAGAAAAGTAGTATATGCATTTAGGTACCAATAGGTAGTAATGAAATTTACTGGTATTTTTGACGGAACATAAGTAGGTAGTACAAAAGTATTAAGTACTAAACTTAGTTCTAAAAAAAAATATGCTAACTAGTGCTTATCATTGCTTCTTTCCAAAACTTCTCGAGTACAACTCACACATTATCGGGATTTTGCATACGTAAGGGAGGATTATTATGTAATTTCTTGTGTGCAAATAAAGTATTCTTGTTGTTGTTGATTACAAAACTTAGTTTTAATCAACTTAAGGAAAATGTGAAACGGAGAAAGTATCAAGGTACTCGTATTCAATGAAGATAATGTTACGTAATATTGTTTACTACTGCGAGTTACGTGTCGTTTGATGCTAGTAGGATGTGTAACAAATACATCTATACATATACCTAATAAAACAGTAAAAATATTTTGTATGTACATTTAGTATTTTTGACTAAAATGGATAGAGGGACACTTAAAAAGAACAATAGAAAGCAAAAAAATTTTTTTGGAATTTCTTGTCTGTCTGTCTGTCTGTATGTATGTACGCGTTTCACGCAAAAACTACTGGACGGATTTGAATGAAACTTTTTTGTTGTATAGCTATTAAGTCTGGGCAACATATAGGCTATAATTGATTTTGAAAAGTGGAACACCTGATGAAGAACCATAACAGAACAGCTAAACTATAAGAAATATGGAAATGGTGCCTTAACAAAAGTCATTCAACCTGATGAGCATTTTCTACTGACGTATAAAAATTGAAGATCTGGAACATCTGATGAAGAACTGTAAGAGACCAGCTACACTATAACATATATGGAAATGGCGCCTTAGTAAAAGTCGTTCAACCTAATGAGCATTTTCTGCTGACGTATAAAAATTGAAGATCTGGAACATCTGATGAAAAGCTCCAAGAGACCAGCTACACTATAACATATATGGAAATGGCGCCTTAGCAAAAATCGTTCAACCTGATGAGCATTTTCTGCTGACGTATAAAAATTGAAGATCTAGAACATCTAATGAATAACTCCAAGAGACCAGCTACACTATGTCGTATATGGAAAAGGCGCCTTAGCAAAACTTGATTAATCTGATGAGCATTTTCTGTAGACGTATAAAAATCGAAGATCCGAAACATCTGAAACAGTTTGGAACACAAAAAGACTTTTCATCTAAGCGAAACTCACGCGGGCGAAGCCGCGGGCAACAGCTTATCAATAAATAAAATTTCTTTATTTTCAAGCAATGACATTTTATTTTCCCATAATAATTTTCCTATTTAGTTAGGTAGTTAATTTTCTTTGCACAAATTTATTCAGTATTATGGGCTGATTATGACTATAATATAACAAAACGCAATTCCTAAGTATTTAAAGTTTTAAAAGACAGCAAGACGGCAACCTACATGATTCACTTAAAAGTTCTGTGGCGTCTGGATGTGCGAAAGGCTATGATTTCACCTAGTGATGTGCTGCCGAGAAATTTCCTGTTCCCGAAAATGTCTTCCCGAGAAAATTTCCGAATATTCTCTGGAATTTCTCAGGTTTTTAGGAAAATTTCCAAAAGTTTCCCACTGTTTCTTTGATAATTTTGGGAACGGCTCATCACTAATTGCACCCAAATGTTTGCTCTCACACACCACTACCGTCATAACAATACTTTCGGAATCTGTTACGTTGTGTAATGTCAATGCTCCATTGTTAAACTTGGCATGATAAGTGATTTGGTGGCAAGGTGAAAATCGACTAAAAACAGAAAAACTTACATTGTAATTTTGAATTTACTTTGACCACCATTCAATAGAACACCACCAACATTTGGCATTTTAAGGATATTCAGACTAAAAATACTGAAGGGCATAAATTTTCCACTACGTAAGTACGTCGTTTACCTACATAAAAATAATATATTACCCTAGATATTGTTATCCAAAAGTAGGTACTTACACAGGTACATAAGTAAGAAAATACTATGTATCTACATAGTACACCCTATATTTAAAATAATTATGTGCGTATGTACATAATTTTTAAAATAATAGGTACTTATAATTATATCTACTTATTTATTGTAATTATAAAAACCTAAAAAATATTACACAAAGACTGTTTGATTATGTAGATTGAAGTCCAGTTGAGTTCATACTACGAAACATCTGTTTGGCTTTGTTTATCTTGGCTGGCGAGAACAATACCTTTGGTATATTTTTCATTGGTTAATGGGCTTGTAGCCTAATCTAGAAATAAAAGACAACAGCACCCACAAGTGCGTAAATGGCCATTATGTTTGCGCACACCTTACCCGCCCCAGAATTGTATATGAAGATACGTGAAGTGACAATTACTTTGGCTTTGGCGCCATATGTTTTTCTTGTCCGAAAATTTAAGTCTTGAGCGTGAGCCTTGCTTTTCAACATGAAAGAATAAACAACTACGGTCCCATTTAGTAACTATCAATAGACAGTCAGAGGAACAAAAAGAGGAAAGCTAACTTGTGTCGTGGGCCTGAGGGCATAAACATGAAACAAACTCAACTCATAGTCATTTTATGATCGTTGTATACCTATGATGACCACAAGTTGAACTTGTTTTATATTAAAACAAGTTCAACTTACAAAAGTAAAATAAACGACGACTTACTAGATTTTGCAGTTATGATAACAAAAATGTTAAATACTTACTTAGTAAGTATTGTTTAAGGTAAACTTGATAATTGTATAAAGAAGTCAATTCTTTTCAAAGCGCATAGAATCGACAAATTTATTCACCTACGTCCATTATTTACAGTTTAAAAGAAAATATGAAGACGGCCGATATTTATTGTCAACGCAGAACTTATTCGTAAACTCCATTTATTCTTACCAGTCCTATCATGTAAACAATCTTACCATGTCTTTTTATGATTTTACAACAATATAAATTTAAATAGACTTTTTAGGAAATTACTTTCGTGGTTAATAAATGTTTTACTTTAGAATGTTTAGGTTTGAACTAATATTTGATTTATTTTCAACAAAATTCAACAAAAAGTACTGTAAAGATTGTTTACATGATAGGACTGGTAAGAATAAATGGAGTTTAAGAATATTATCCAGACTAGGTACGTAGATGTGTCCAGATGCAATTGATCTCGCTCGGGACTCAAATCTACTACTTCCTTTTCCGCAATTGCAGTAGATCACTTTGGCTCTCCAGGCCATGAAACGTAAGGTTACAAAAATGCATAGATATAGGTACGAGTGTTACGTTAAAGAGCAATGTTTTTTAATTGACCAATAGATGTTGTTTACATTCATTCTGTTTAGGAAAGCAATACAATACGCCTTTATTATTATGTAACTTAGCATTATCCTGTAATTATGTGGAAATTAGTAGGAAGCTATGTGGTAACGCATTTATCAATGGTCTGTGGATTAACTAAATAATAGATAACATATTATTTTGATAACGTAACTTTGTAATAGTAAGTTCGATGAACTTCCGCTTACGAAATAGGGAAAGTGTTATAAAAGAATTGAGGAGAATCGGTAGTAAATCGCTAATAACATAGATATCATTATAGACACGTTGTCATAAAGGAGTTATAACAAATAAGTACATCCTTTATCTAAGTACATACGAGTATCACATGAAAGGTACCTATTATTGAGGCATATTTGTACATCAAACAACACACATGCAATATAATGGTTTTTCACACAAAACTCTGAAAGCAAAATATTAATTTATAAAAAAAAATAATAACGCTTACCTCAAACGTGATGACGCCTTTATATCCATATTTATCGAATATTTTGTCAATGAAAAATTGTTCTGCAGGTAGTGTGTCGTTTTGTTCAGCAGGCAGTGTATTGTTGACATCGAGGTTTACTGCGATGAGATCGATGGCAGAGACGGCGGCGGCGAGCGTCGCCAGCGCGACTACGACGATGCGCATCGTCAACATGGTCGCGACTGAAGCAGCCGGAGCGCCCGTGCGCCCGCGCTTCTCACCACACTATCAGCCGACCAGCGACCAGCCACGAGTGCGCTTCGATGGACGTGATAATGACGCACCTTTTGTTTGTTTATTTGCTTGTGATAAATCACAAATTTTTAAAAATTTGTCAAAACAAAATCGCGCACCACGAAATGTCCGATTGCAAACGTTCTCGTTAGTTGAGGCAAGGTATGCGTCTGCGAGTTCTGCAACTTTCACCGGCGGCGCTGGCTCGACTTGGTGTCTTCGAGGCCGGTTTCCGACACCGTTACTGATAATATGTATTTGCGAAGTTATCGGCGACAAGTGGTCTTAGATCATTCAATTTACTGCGAAGTGTCTCCCGAAGTCTTGGGTTCAAGGTGTTAGACCGGGGTGTGTGCGCGCCCAGGCTTAGCATAATAAATAATGAAGTGTTCTTAGGTATTACTGTATATATACTATGCTCTGGGAATATTTACCGATAGTATCATCAAGATCATTTCGGTCGTACGAATCATATCGATCAAAAACATTTTATCAGTAAATAAGTATACTTATATGATAAAATGTGTTTGATTTTTAAAGTGCCGTTCTAATAACTTATTTTCTGTTTTAAATGTATTTCCTAGTAGGTAAGTACGTAACGGATGATGCATCTAATAAAGATGTTGCAAATTTGGAACATCACAATAAACAGATTTCGGCGTTGTTTCGCAGACACTTGTCAGTCTGCGCACGTGCAAGTCACGATTATTATTCACACATGCGTAAGCGCACGTGTGCTTCCTACTGCTCAATTGAGAACCTTTACAATGTTTCTATCTGTAGTATACCACTTGTAAGTGGCTAAACACTAAAGTAGCAGAAAACTAATGGTTTTGGTGCATAAATATAATGAAGACGTAACATTCAAAATTTTTAATTATGTAAGTAATAAAATAAAAAAATTAATATATGTACTTAATAAAAACATGTGTGACATTAGTTCTGACTTAGGGCTTCGTTCCTGTTGAAATTTTTCGTTAAAATACCCTAAATTTTAATCCAGTAAGTAGTACCCATTAGTAGGTAGCTCCTTCCAAATTTCAGCTCATTTCAATCAGTTGTTAAATTATGTTTACCTAGGCGACAAAACATTATACCTAGCTCGTATCTACTTACTTCAGATTGTAAGTATATTACGAAGTGTAAGTGAGATGCACCATTATATTAACTAAATATTTAGTTATTGTTATTTAATCAATTATGAAGGTAACTAATGCCCTTAGAAGGTTACAATATTAAATCTAATTTTAACATTAAGGAAGCTTTACGCGGCTGATTAGGTGATTAGCTACGTAATTTACGTGATAAAGAAAGCCATAGAGCTAATCTATACATATAATAAAACAGTAAAAATAATTTGTCTGTACATTTAGTATTTTTGACTGAAATGGATAGAGGAACACTTAAAAAGAATAATAGAAAGCAAAAAAAAAATTTGGAATTTCTTGTCTGTCTGTCTGTATGTATGTACGCGTTTCACGCAAAAACTACCGGACGGATTTGAATGAAACTTTTTTTGTATTATAGCTATTAAGCCTGGGCAACATATTGGCATAATTGATTTTGAAAACTGGAACACCTGATGAAGAACCTTAACAGAACAGCTAAACTATAAGAAATATGGAAATGGTACCTTTGCAAAAGTTTATCAATCTGACGAGCATTTTCTGTTGACGTATAAAAATTGAAGATCAGGATCATCTGATGAAGAATTCCAAGAGACCAGCTACACTATTACATATATGGAAATGGAGCCTTAGCAAAAGTCGTTCAACCTGATGAGCATTTTCTACTGACGTATAAATAGACAGGACACGGGATCTATAGGACAAAGAGGGACTCGGGTTGGAAGTGGAGATACACGGGAAATTGTAGATAACGCAGACGAAGATCGTTTATTGAATAAAATATTACTTTTGATTCATTTTAACACCGCGACTGTACTACGAGTACCTAATATATTTCCGCGGGACACGGGATAACCAAATGGCTGAAATTTTGAGTACTTGAGTTTAGGTAAAAAGATTTTTCATCTAAGCGAAACTCACGCGGTGAAATTATATATAAACAGCTAGTGAAATTATATAGATGATTAGTTAACCTTGACTATTTTGTTCCACTGAAAATAAAATTATATAGGTAGGTACTATATGCAAGCGATAATGTTATGTATGTGATGTTTGTAGCATAGTACAGATTTGGGTAGATATAAGGATAAGTAGAACGATATTTGATAATAGGAGACATTTTTGACTTTTTTTAGAAATGCTTCAGGAACAAGAAAATGAGCCCGTTTATGTCTTTTGTTAAAAAAAAACATTTATGTTTCGTTTTCATGTGCGTAACCGAAATACCTACCTATATAAATTAATTTCTGTTTACGAACGATTTTTATAGTTGTTTAATCCTAACTATACATATTATAAAAGCGAAAGTGAGTTTGTTTGTTTGTTACCTCTTCACGCTTCATGTACTGAACCAATCTTCCTGAAATTTTGCATACACATAGTTAGAAGTACGGAGAAGGACATAGGGTACCTTTCATCCCGGGAAAAAGCAATGTTCCCGTGGGAAATTCACGCGGGCGAAGCCGCGGGCGTAAGCTAGTTATTTATATTTATAAGTAAGTATTCAATAATATCTACTTATCACCTACACTATTTTCTTATCGGAATAGATATAAACAATGTAGATGAAGTGGTAGCTTCGATTAACTGTACCTCGAAGGCAACAGCGCCAGAATCATGTCATACTCGTATTTCTCAAAAGATAGACAAAATTTCAAAAATCCCGCCAGAAACCTGTAGTCATTACATAACAGGTTTTGATCAATGTATTACTTATTGTAAGTATATGATATACTTTAATACATAATTCGAAAATTGGCAAAAATTGGCAATAAAAACTAGTATTAGTAATTGGCAATAAAAACAGGTTGCTGGTGGGATTTTATTAAATTTTGTCTATCTGATGTGAAATATGATAAAAGATGATTTTGGCGTTGCCTTCCCATGATGCACCCTTAACGTATCTAATGGAAAATGAGAAAATTCGTATATTGCGTTTATGCTTACCTTTCGATGATTTCGTTTGGGATTGTCCGGTCATGTCGATTAAAATCGTGTGAATATCGACACGCCCAAAGCAAACATACCCAGCACCAGCCACCGACATAGATAGCTAATGTAAATACGATAAATGTTATGCTTCAGTTATAGTCAATACCTACTTTACAGATATTGAAAAACTTCAAGTTGGTTTCTAGTTACTTTGTCAAAGTATAACATTTATTCAATTTACAACTTATTTATTTAGTTTGATGGAAAGTTTATATATTTATTCACTACATAAAATACAAAGTGCATAAAAGAATTTGTGCTATTGCCATAATTTATATTACTTTTCTTGACATTTTCCTTAGGGAGTGTAGATCATCTTTTTTAGACAAGGTGATTGGTCAAGGGAATATGAAGCCGTTTCAAGGGCATACCCCAAGAGTAAGTATGTTGTATGGTGATAAGAAAGGAAATACTTAAGGGCATACCCAATCAGCATTTTCCGAAAACGTACTGTCTTTAAACGTCAAGTGTGAACCATAGGTTAGAAGTACTGAAGCAGGAAAAATATCCCGTAAAGAGAAAAATACTAAACTAGAATTATACCAAATCAAATTACAAATAAAATAAATAAGACTAGATAAAAAAAATAATACATAATCCTGTTTTGTTTTTCCTTTATCGTCGAAAATCACCGTAATTTAAGCGATAACAGTAGAATTTTTTTAAAGAATTAAATAAAGGATACATTTATTTAAAACGATACCGGCTTATTTTTTAAAATATATTTGGTGTTTTATCATAATTAAAAGAAAACTTCTAAAATAATTACCATAAGAGCCTGACGAAAACTCGCTAGCAAAAACACAAATTATAGAAAATTCGAAAAGTAACCTTATACGTACCGCCCCTCACCCCCTCTGATTAGCCTTGGGTAGCGCCTTAATATCTTTTTTTTTGACGCCAGCCGGGTCCGTACTCCACCTTATAAGTGCTTTTTTTAAGCCAATATAAATAAAAATAATTGACTTTGACTTTGACCCTTTCTTCACCTGGGTGAAGCATGGGATATTTACAGGTCTCCATACTTTAACTACCATTAAGTAGTCTTGAGCAAAAGTGAAAATAAGTGGATCCATGGCGGATCCATAAAAAGTCCCGGGTAATCTTCGAAATGGCTTATCCGATTTTGAAGAAGTTACATAGAATATATAGGGTAGTTTATAATCCTGAAATATTTCGGGTTCTTTCGAGAAAATAGAAATAACCTAAAGTATATCCACGCAGGCAAAGCTGCGGGTAAATGCTAGTATAAATAATATATAAAGTACACTAAATCACAGGGATAAAAAAGGAAAAACACCATCAATACGGCCTGACAGATCGGCACGCAGTCTTCACGCATCAATGATCTCAATTTTGATTACAAAACGTACAGGCGCGATATCGCGTGTCATGCTGGATGGTCACGAACAAACGAAACAGAAATGGGATTTTTTCTAAATAAGTGTTTATTATTTTCGGCAATTTCGCAGGTAGGTACTAGGCGGCACTTTGGTGCGACATGAAGGAAGCCTTCCGCAATTTTTAAGAAAAGGTTACATTGTAGCTAGACTCTTTGGAAATTTGTTTTTATAAAGTAAATATTTCCTCCGGAAGTTTGAATTGTGGCAGAATAAATAACCGGTCAAGTGCGAGTCGAACTAAATATGTGAAGTGTTTGTGGGATTACATTTTCAGCGTCGGATGAGTAAAATATTCATAGCATAAATATTCGTAACTACAATCCGAAAGCTCCTTGAATAAATCAGTTTTGGTAGATTTTGAAAAATAGCCAAAGACAATGATAGGATGCCGTGGAAATAATTGTAATCGTGTCTACAATTCGGATGTTTTTCAGGCATTCAAACAATAGGCAATACAGATCGTGCGAAAGAAGAATCTGATGAATATGTGCGTACCTATTCATCAAGGGTGTTGTGAGAAACGATTTGGGATCTAAAATCCCACGATTAGTACGGCCTTTACGTTTCGGCGCGATCGGCCCGAAAACAAGTGTTGAAGTGTGGTCGCAGTGCCATTTTAACATACATAGAATCACGTCTTTATCACAGAGACAGAGATTTTGGGTAGACAGAGCCATGAGACATGAGACTCGAAGGCCACGCTTAGCTGAATAGTCACATCGCTTGGACCGATAATTTTGCATTTTTTTCTTTTGTAGTTTAAAAGGGTATAAGTACTTTCAAGTTAGTCCCATAGCCACCGGTCCTGATCCTGGAGAAATCAAGGGTACTCTTCAAATTTTACAGGCACACCAGATTTGGACATACATATTTTATATCAATCGCTTTCGAAAAGAACAGTTTGGTGTGGTGGAACTGATGATGAAGACCATAGATACTTGTTTGCAATATGTTGTTAACTACTCGATTACTCGTAGATGCCTAGACCGATTTTGAATTTTAAATTCTCTTTTTGTTTGAAAGGATATATTTCAACTTGGTCCCATAGTCACCATGTCATGAACTGATGATGGGATCATGGAGAAATCGAGGAATCTTTAAAATTTACAGGCACTTTTACAGCGAATTGAGTTTATTATTTAATGACTAATTGTAAAGCTCAATCTGGCAAACATTTCCGGTTTTGAAAGCAAATAAAATATTGGCGCTTTTAGCAAAAAAATAATCAAAATTACACGTCAACGCAATCAGGAGATATATTACCGTAAATGTTGCGAATTTACGCATATTTTGTGATTTCAGACAGCAATCAATACCTATGGGGTACTTCCCGTTGACCTAAAATTATAAAATTTGGCAAAAAGCAGTCTTACAGTACTTATACAGAAATAAATCGGAAAGTTGTAAATATGTTGAAGTCCTAAAAAAGTGTTACAAACTTATTTTTGCGCTAGTATGAATGCTAGGGATCGAACTGCAAAGTTAAGTTTGTTTTTGAAACTAGTTGGTCTTTTAGTTAAGAGCTATAATGTGAGATGCTTTGCATGTACGGAACCCTCGGTGCGCGAGCTTGACTCGCACTTGGCCGGTTTTTTTTGTCATCCACCTAGGTATTGGAATGCTTTACAGATATTGGCTTTGTGAGATCATAAGTTACGTCCGTATATTGAGGTTTTTTATTTAAGAATTCACAGTGCTGTCATGTTGTGTTGATCAATAAATTATAGAAATGTATATGTACATCATAAGATGTCAGATTTTTTAAGCCACCTCAAGGCATTTCACATGACTTTACCGCCATCTAGCGGTAGTGGTCGTATACATATCAGTTAACTGAAGTCAGTAAAGTGTACAGGTTTCCTCACGATGTTGTTCTTTACCGGACCCAGGTTGATCTATGAAAATAATAATACATGAATCAGATTGGTCTACAACTTGAGAGGTACATGCGGCCGGAGACTCAAACCAGTGATTTTCGGACGCAGCGCCTGACTCAACCACCACTGTTTCGACCCCACATGATCTGTTGTGGATTCGCGAGGTAAATAATGGTTATTGCTAACACCAAATACTACAGTTTACATATAGTTAACATGTATGTATTTGCTATCACTGGTGTCAGATTTCATTCAAGTCGCGTAAACGCATGACTTTTACCGCCATCTAGTGGTAGTAGTCGTATACACATAATATAGCAGCAGTATAAACCAGTGTACCGGTTTCCTCACGATGTTTTCTTCACCTCTTCAATTGATGGTCTATGAAAACCCTAGAGCAACACGGACTTCTCGCGCGCGGAAGTCCTTATTTCTTGAAGATGAAAACCATATACGGACATGACTGACATGAGTCAGATATGGATATGATTCGCCAGGTACGTATTAAAACATCTATGGACAAATAGGTAATTTCCTATACAAAGGACAAATAGAAAACAATAAATTAGAGTAATACGAAATTTATTATAATTTTGTACTTAACAATAAGTATTTCTAAAAACTTAAATTATGCATAGGAATCATGTATTGTCGTAAAGCTTATTCATATATAATGTTTCAAGAATATATTATGCTTAACACGTCAACCTACAATAACAAGATCAGATTATTTTAGTCAGACATTAAAAAATTATAGAATAAATAATGCATAAGATCACTCATATCTCAGATTTGGAATACATATCACTTAAGATAGTATATAGTACTCTGTGCTTAAGATCATAAATCTTTCGAGTCCTCGGGCAGACAGAGAAACAGTTTGGAGCATAAGATGTTGAAAGAGTGACACGCGGACTGCAACCACTGCGGTTTGGACTGCCACCGGATGAAGACTAAGTAGACGGGGATGCCTAGGAGGACGAAGGCGATGCCGAGGCCGACTTCCTTGGGGTTGGTGAAGCAGGAGCAGATGACGAGGAAGGCGCAGATGACGAGGAAGGCGATGGGGAGAAGAAGGTTCACGCGGATGGGGCGTCGCAAGGTGGGGCGGGCGTGCCGCAGCCACAGCAGGCCGGCCACAGAGCTCAGTGTGAACAGAGCCTCCACCGCCGTCACGTAGATCATCAGAGACTCCACGTTGTTGGTCATTAGTAGCACCAGCGTTACCATGCACTGGAAAACATACATCATATTTACTTATTTATGGATTTATGAGCATCTCAGATGCAATAGGGGACCGGACACCTTTTTTTTTGATGCTACTTTGAAATATCTCACATTAATAGAATCATCCGTTAAATCCGTTAAATAATCACACCCATAACCAAAGTATTTCCCAAGATATAGCAAAAAACAATTCACATTTTTAAGCGATTTTTGGACGATACCAAAACGCCCCTAACTAAACGTACATTCATATGACGTCACGCGTAGGAAATGGACTTTCCCTAGAAGTTTGAACTCGAATAAATTAGTTCTGGAGAATAAACTCGTGCTGAAAAGTCGCAAAATGTGTTTAATTCTATCATAAAATTACATATTTTCAAACAATTCTCGTACCTTGTCCGGTCCCCTATTAGTACTAAAATACTCTTATACAGAAATTAGATATGGTGAAAAAATTCCATGCGAGCAGGACTCACAATTTTTTCACTATATCTAATTTCTATACGAGAGTACTTTATCATCCTTACTTGCTAATATTATAAAGAGAAAGTGTTTGTTTGTAGGGGGTAATCTCCGGAACTACTGAACCGGTTTCGAAAATTCTTTCACCAATAGGAAGTTACATTATGCCCGAGGGACATACGCTTAATTTATGTGTGTACCTCCTGTGCGAAGCCGGGGCGGTGGGGCGCTGTTATTTATTGATTACGCCGAATTGTAATCAAAAAACAAATTTGCTTTGCTTTTAGCAGAGCTTTGTGACGAGCCAAGCTAATTTACCATTTCGGAAAAATTTTGCCATACAAAATGCAAACATCATTAATTAACCCTTTAACAGAAGAAGATATATAATAGAAGTAGGTAGGTACTTCTTACTTTGTCATACGTTACATACAGTAATCCTCCGATACTGTTATATCCATACAGCCAAAACGTCTGTCAAGATTTTACACATCGGATAAAAGGTTCACAAATACATTCAAAGCATCGTCTGATTACCCTATAGTTGACTGATTGAACAATATGACTTTTAAATGATGTACACTTTATCACTTTGTATTATGAGCGTAGCGAGACGCATTCATGTGTATATTTTCATCTTATAGTTCAAGCACTTGCTAATGAGAAATATCATGTCAAGTAAGATACTGCCTGGCCTGTCTGTGTACTTTAAAAAGAACAGAAATATTTGCTATATGTACGATTGTTTAATCGAAATCTGTTTAGTAGTTTTTGCATGAAAGAACAAGTATAATTTTATATTTATTAATTTCCAAGGGGAATTTCGGTTAGCCTATAGCCATTTTCATAAATGTGACTATCATACACAGAAATAAGTTTTCAAATCGGTTCTAAAGTTCCAGAGATTGGCGCATTTAAACAAATTCTTCAGCTTCATTATATTAGCATGAATCATTTAAGTTTTTTCAACACACTTGCTCGTAAAGTGCGTCTTATTACATCGAATTAAGTCCCATAATGCCATATATTACGAAGGTATTACGAATATATTACGGAGGTGTTTGGAAATAAAAATAACCATACTGCGCTATACAAAAGATAGAAAACTAATGCGTGTTATGAATTCCACAAAGCATTTTTAATTTAGCCGCATAATACATATAAGATCAAATCGGGAAAATAACAACAGTTTTTAAATAAGCAAAGATAATGATTTTTATACAGCCAAGCACTGGCTGTATGGCGATATACCATCCGCAGCGTGCACCGCGCGCTCCCTGCGCACGGCGCGGGGCGGCGGGCGGCGGCACGCGAATAAAATACAAGACTATATTTATTATGTTGTGTTTGTTAGGTACATTTCCGATTTTCGCCGTGTTAGCACATTAAATATTTAATAAAATGTCGACTATGTAAATTTAACTCCACCTGAAATCATTAACGAGGCGCGTGATGCGCAAGTAAAAGTTTATTGCCTCCAAAATCAAACGTAAATTTTTGGCGGCATACGATTGTCTTATAAAGTGGAGGAATGACAAAAGGGCGCAATCGTTTTCCGATAATTAGATGTTAGGACCACATTTTTTTTTTACTCACAAGTGTGTTGAAAAACGTCGTACGATACACGTGTGCATTTGGTCATTACGCACACTCGGCTTTATTAGCCGCCTCTTGTGCGTAATGACCAACTTTGCACAACTTTGCTTTCGTAATGTACTATTAACGATCATCTAGTCTTTCTAGAAAGCATACTATTAATTTCGTGTTTGTTTACGGTTAGGTAAACAAAATAGTCTCATATGAAAGCGCCGCGGTTGTCAAAGTCCGCATGATAGAGCAAGAACCATTTCAAAACAATTTGATACGATGATAATGCTGTCCCTATGAGTAGTATTTGAATAAAAAAATATACCCCGATCATCTATCAAGCATCATTATGCTCGTCTGAAACTATTAAAAAGCGCAAATCAGGTCCGATTTGAAAAGTTATTTCTATGTATGATAGCCATAGGTAGGCACCCGAAAATATAAAATTTAATGCTTACCATAAATATAACCGAGGGCACAGGCGTCATCCTCTTAATATCGATCAGCGATATGGCCAGTGGGAGATGGCCGTTCCTAGCGCCGACGAAGAACAAGCGAGACGAGGCGTATATAGCTCCGTTGAGGGAACCAAAGGTGCAGAGGGCAACGAAGAGTGGCATGATCCAGGAGAAACTGCCGAGGATCTGAAATTAAATCTTTATTTAGATAACAAGTTCCACTGCATTTCACTTGAAAATCGCCGTAAATTAATAGAGTTATTATATCTATATAAAATCGTTCACGCTATCATAGATTCACCCTATTTGCTCTCATTACTCTGTTTCAACACGCGCTTTGCCTTAAGAAATCGGAGTCGTACATTCTGCTTGCAGGTTTACAAGAATAATACCTCATTTTATAACCCTGTTACTCGTATGTGTAGACTTTTTAATGATTTGGCCTCGCAGAATGGACTCGATATCTTTGGAGCTAGCCTGGGTGGTTTTAGATATAGTGTGCTAAAATGTTTATTAGATAATAATTAATTCACTTAATACCTAATTTTAATATCTTATTTATTTTGAACTTGCTTTATACTTATTATTTTAATGTTTTTACGTTTCTATATTTTTGAAACCTTCTGTGTGTGTATATTTTGGGCTATAACCTAGTTCCATACTTACTTAAATTGTTATTTTTTATAATGTAATGGCTGTAACCTGTTTTACACACCTTAATAAATAAAATAAAATAAATAAAATTAAAAATAGCATGTTGAGAGCATGGATAAAAAGAGATTGACGAAAGTTATTTATAAAGCAGAGGTGAATGGAAGAGTTGGTCAGGATGATATTATTGTAAGTATGTAAATTAAAAATTTACATAAAGCCCCGACTTCACGTTGAAAAATACTGATAACTCCTAAACGGTTGAATCGATTTCGATGAATCATAGGGAAGAACACTGTTGATTAAGTCATCTTTCAAACAAAAAAAACTAGATCAAAATTGGTTCATCCATTTGGCAGCTACGAGGCCACAGACATACAGACGCGTCAAATTTAATACATCCCTCTTTTTGGGTCAGGGTTAAAAATAGACCTTCACAGGCAATTCACGTCACATCTTTAAGCTTTTTCCCGCGACTTCGTACGCGCATAAAAATCCCGGTTTCGCCCGTTTCCGTAGGAATTTCAGGAAATCTATAGATGTTCAATATGCAAAATTTAAACTTTTTACGCCCAGTGCCAGTGGTTTTGCCCGTGCGATGTCTATTCACTCAGTAACGGAAGAATTTAAAATTTCAAGAGGGGTTTTTTATATTATTTTCGATCTAATAATAGGTAACCAGTTACTAGTTTTCAACTTCGAGCCTAGTTACCTTTTCGCTGAAGGTGACAGCGACGGCCTCCGAAGCGCGGATCTCGTCGTTGGTAAGCACGGCGAAGTAGGCCACGTTGGTGAGCGCGTACACCAGCGTCACCACCGGCATCGATATGCAGATCGCTCGCGGAAGATTCCTGCGAGGCACGAGAGATTACAGCGATCAATTGGGCATTCAGCGACTACTGGTAATCAATTGGACATTTACAGCGACTATTGGCAATCAATTGGGCATCTACAGTGACTACTGGAAATCAATTGGGCATCTACAGCGTCTACTGGAAATCAATTGGGTATTTACAGCGACTATAGAAACAGCAATTGGTCATCTACAGCTACTACTTGAAATAATTTGGGTTTCTACAGCAGCTACTTGAAATCAATTGGGCCTTTACAGCGACTACTTGAAACAAATTGGGCACCTACAGTGACTACTGGAAACCAATTGGGCATCTACAGAGATTACTTAAAATCAAATGGGCATCTACAGCGACTACTTGAAATCAATTGGGTATTTACAGCGACTACTTGAAATCAATTGGGCATCAACAGCGAATATTGAAAATCAATTGGGCATCTACAGCGACTACTAGAAATCAATTAGGCATTTACAGCGACTACTGGAAATCAATTGGGCATTTACAGCTACTACTTGAACCAATTAGGCATCTATAGGGACTGCTAGATGGAAATCAATTGGGTATCATCAAATAACTAATTGGCTAATATTAACTTTGTTTAAGAAAGCGGAACAAAACGCAACGACACCGCGCGTGACCCCGCGTTGAATTTTCAAAATGTATAATTGTGACTTTACTCACATATATTTGTTTCACACATATTAACGGCACTTTACTAAATTGTATATTTCTTTGTCTTTTTTGCCATATTATAAAACCAGAACTTACCTAAATAACGGTCTTTTTATTAACTTATTGTAGTAATTAATAGTAGAGAAGCCCCTTTTTCTTGCAAATAATATTTTGAATTAATATTATTTAGAAGTGAAAGTATGGCCCCCATTTTGATCTGATTTTTACGATTTACGCCATAATTCGTTTGCCACATTATTAATTTTTCTCCTCTCTCAGGGCAGGTACAATGTTTTCTTAATTACCTGTATGGGTCCTTTAGTTCCTCTGTGACGAAATTCAGATAGTTCCACCCGGAGTATGAGAAGAGGCCTGTGTAGAAGGCGATGGCAATCTCGCCCGCTTTCATGTTAGTGCCCTGTCGAGAAAACATAGATATTTAGGTAAGTACCTACTTCATTGGAAACCATTTATTATTGTTTATTTTAATAAATGTTCTTATATTGCTTTGATCTCTAGTCTTTTTATTTTTTATCATCATCACCGCCCACCTAGTTGCCCTGCGCCTACCGGTAAGTGGTCGCCAAAACTTTGACAGTTATATTAGCGATGTCATTAGCTACATATTACCTGCATTATCGACTGTAGATTCTCCGTGTGCTCAGAGAATAGGTACCAGAGACTGGCGAAGAAGGTGACCAGCAGAGCCAGCACCTTGGCGGCCGTGAACGAGTCCTGCAGGCGCGTCACCCATTTCACGTTGTAACAGTTTATCACTGTAAGGAAGCCTGGAAATCGAACATACATCTGTTTATATTATTCCTTCATTTTCTATGGTAGGCTCTGTGTCACTTATTATCATTTGTGTCAATCCACATAAAAAGGTACCTTATGGTCGTTGGCACTTACGACATTGTGTTTATTATAAGCTAGATAAACTCATATGATTTGTTTTTCTGAACGACTTAAGCGTCAACGACGATAAGGTACCTTTTCCCGTAGATTGACACATTTTATTAATAGAATAGTAGGCAATATGCAAACGAGCATGCGGGTTGCCTGATGGTAAGCAATCACAGAAGGCAATGGGTGGCAATAGCTTCAAGTTCTTTGGAATCATGTGACAATGACGACACACTGGTCCTTCGAGGCAATCACAGTAACGATTTAGTGCCCTTACATTCGCCAAGATAATTCCGCACAAGAGCGTACGTATGTGCGATGCGGGAGGAAGCTCGTATTATCCTGTCAGGCCCAATCAACTGGTGCGGCTACGCCTCGGAGTACTTACCGACGCGACAGACGCCGACACATCGCCCTACTGACAGGACACAATGGCCTGAGCTCTGTCGGTTTGCTATTTAAGCCTTGAAGAAATATGAGTTAAGATTCTCAATTCTCAAGACAAGTGAAACAAATATTATGTAATACCTAACTACAAATTAAGATATTCGGTACCTATATCAGGTGGTCACTATACACTCTGATCGGTGGTTCCGGACCTGGTGACCAACAGCTATAGCGAAACCCGATACGCATTTAGCATCTAGTATTTTAATAAAAATGTTCTCCAAAATGATTTACAGTCCCACAGATGTGTGGTAGCTTATTATTATTTTCCTTTTCTATTATATTATTTGTAAAAGTAAACAGCAGTCATTCGCTGTCATGTCGCTAAAATATTGTGGGAATTGGAAAAAAATCCGGTTCAATGAATCGGCAAACAAGCACATTTAATTTGGCAATACCTGATAAACCTGTTCGCCGCATGGGATAAAAACGAAGGGCATTCCTTTCCTTCCTTTTAAACAACCAGCAAGAATTTACCCCAGATGAGTCCCTACATAGCGGTAATAGAAACTAAATAAATTGCAATAAGTTGGGGTAGCCTAATGCATTGTGAATACCTTGTCATAAGCTTTGTATTACGTACTGTAGTAAATATGTAGATACGAAAAGAACTACATGCGACATCGCAAGTAGCGTCAATTTATTTGAGGAACTTCTAATTTCTATTTGAATTAAAGTAGTTTTATGATTTAGTATAAGGGAAGTAGGCTTTGATTTCCTAGTGAGTGTTGAATTATAAGGTATCCTTTAATTGCAATGGCTTAGAAGCTTTATTTTTCACAACTCCTAGGGATTGGTATTAGATTCAACTACACTAGATACCTTCACGCGTTTCTGTAAAAAATCCTATAAAGTCATCCTATAACATGTCAAAACAGAAATTACTGCGGCGTGAGTGTTAACCAGTTAACCCTAAAATAATCTCTGACAGCAATTATGTACGTTATCTACAAACTTAATTTATGAGAAAACATATGTGGAACTAATTTGATAAACAAGAAATTATGTGGTTGCGAGTAAGTCTTATTTCAAAGCTTATCTCCATTGCCTTAATGAGTGATTTTGATTGGCTTCTCCGTGCATAAAAAGGTAATTTAAATGTAACTAACAGGTAATTAAAGCCGCTATGAGGCTTACAGCTTCAACTGGGGGTGTGCACGCGGGCCACAGCGGCTGGAGGATGTTCTGCGCGAACGTCAGGGCAGTGATGGCGTTCCCAGTGGGCACCAGGATGAACAACGCCACCCACAGGTACAGGAATGCCGGGAGTGACCCAAAAGCCTCGCCGATGTACGCATAGTCCCCGCCAGACTTCGGGATCATTGTACCTGGAACATAGATCAAACGATGACCCTCGAAAGAGGACAATCAACTACCTAAATGATGTTTGTTATTGTGTTTGAGTTCATGATCTTTAGAATAATAAAAGTTAGGATAGGCAAGAAGAACTTTTGCTATGGTAAGGGACTTATAGACGAACCTTTGATTAGCGAAAAAGAAAAAAAAACAAATAATACGGATCTATGTTTTTAGGGTAAGATGCGGTCTCTCGTCCTTTGGGCCCATAGTCACATTTTATAAAGATGTAATTTAATCATTTAAATCACTATTTGGATCCCCAACGCACGAGGATGTTTTGATTTTATATCGATAGATCATCATCATCAGACATCCCATTAAACAGCAGTGTCAGGTGTTAGAAATATTGTGGGGTGAATTTAGTTACTCATATCTATTTAAAACTCTAAAATTATGACTATAAAGTTTAGTTTCGCGAACCATCTCGTAAATTGCAGCAGAGTCGCGATTGGCCACTTTGCAGCAATTGCAATTCCACTTGCACCTCATATGAAGGCGTGGCTGTGAAATGCAGTTCATAACTGTGCATTTTTGTGCACTGGCTGGCTAACGTCGCTGGTTTTAAATCAGTTAAAGATTTTATCAAATATGATCTTACTAACAATGCCAATGCTTGGATGTGTATCTATGAATGTTTTTCCTACTCGATCACGTCTCAACCGTGGCACCCGGCGGATTTTGATCAAATTTGGTATACGGATAGAGTAAAAAATAGAATACACCCTAGACATACATACATACATAGAATCACGTATTTATCCCTTACGGGGTAGACAGAGCCATGAGTCGTGAGATTCGAAGGCCACGCTTAGCTGAATAGTGGGCTCTCTGATGCAATGGAGATTCAGGTATAGTGACAGGTTGCTAGCCCATCGCCTATGAGTGGAGGAATCCCCAGTTTAGCCCTTTCCCTCGATTGACTTTTACAATCTGCGAGGGAAGAGAAGCAGCTGGCACATTCTAGATGATTTCTAGATGAAATAATAGGAACTGACCCATTTATAATTTTACTCAAATGATGGGTGCATAAGAGAATATGAAAAAAGTTTTACATTTGGCGGGTGACGCGGGAAACTAGTTCGTCTAAAAATCTTTTATCGGCAGTCTAGACTATACTACGCATGTTTCAAGAGAATTCAATAACAGATGGATTATCATAAAAATGCGATAATAAATAGTTTTCCGAAGGACGCAATATGCGTGGACTAAATTAACTGGCGCAAGCAGCAACGGGCATAAAACTTAGATAACGTTTATTATTAGAACTGAAAATGTTTAATTTAGGGTGCTGTATCACACAAAACCTAAATTGCTTCCTCTACACCTATTTTTAATTGTAAATCTTCGGCAGGTTGACTTTTTTATACTTATCCTATACTTTAAAATAAAAAGTAAGTACTTGTATTTAGATAGTATTTTACCATTAAAGTTTATCTAATAATTATTTATCAGGTGTCATCTCTGCGATTATCATCCGAGCGAAGCTCAGTCGCCCTGCTAGTACATATTTAAGTTTGTAATGATCAAAGTTAATGATAACACCAAAGTTTACATGAGTAATTATTGGAAACTTTTTTGTTTTTTTATGTATTTGTTGTTACTTACAACTTGTGAATCCCCAACCCCAATATTTTTCCCCACAACGTAGACTCCCGCCGAGTCAATAGTGGACCCCATGGGATACATAACCACTTCGGAAATCACTTGATACAGATGCATTTTTAGTATTATTGTGCATACTAAGAGGAACTATAGTCCAGTAAGTAGGTAGGAGTACCTTTACAATTCACATAGGACTTTTAGAATATAGATACTACCTATATTCATTTCACTCTCTACTATCTTCACTTCTTTTTAATTCGGGTTAGGTATTACTGTTACTGTTTTATGATGTAGGTTCGGGGATGAAATTTCACGTGAGTGAAGCTGCCGACATTAGCTAGTGCGTTATGTAGGAACATATACATGCCAACACTTGTATAAGTAAAGATTAATGAACAATAAATACAAATATATAGTGCTAATTAAATTGGCACTCACCTAACTCGGCATAGCACAGAGCACCGACCATGGAGAGGAATCCTGAGAGCACCCACACTATGAGGGCCATTCCTTTGGACCCGGAATGTTTCAGCGCCAAGCTCGGAGACACGAAGATCCCGGAGCCCACGATCACTCCCACTATTATCGCGACACCATTCAGTAAACTTAACTCCTTTTTAAGTCGAACACCACCATTTGACGACTCGTCATCATTTTCACCACTTTCTTTACCGACCTCCATCGTCTTTGGTGCTAGTCCTTCAACTGCTGATACTTTAGCCATTTTTAGTGTTTGATTATTCACAAAAAAATATTTACGTAAACATAAGGCTAAAGTTTAAACACATGGTTTAAATTAACAGCTGTCGTATCTGTTGCCGAAATTTTGAAACTCTGATCGCTCCTCACGCGAACATTGCATCACACTGCGGCGAGGTAGCGGGAAAAGACCACGTGCGCTTCCAAAAACCATAAAACCACTATGAGCTGATAAAGGACACAATTAACCGGGAGTCTATAACAGGAGTCACTGATAACGCGTCAATGTAAATAACTTCACGCGCGTCACAAGATTATAAGGTTAAAATATTCATTTCATTAGTAGAATAAATTAGGAACTTTAAGATAAATAATGACTTGGAATCGTCAAAAAATACAGTCTATTTTTTTTTATTTCTTCGTATTGAGAGTAAATAATAAAATTGTTTCTTTGAGATCGAAACTATCACGCCAGATGGTTAGCGGAGACGAGGTGAACACGTATGACGCGTGCTACTTTACTATTCACTTTACCGCTTTGCAGTTAACCACCCGTCTGCCGGTACCACCGCCGCCGGTCGACTCATGAATACCAAAACGCCATAAACGTATTGCCTGAACATTCAAAAGTCGACGTTGCTGCTTTACAATAAAACACGTTTTCGATAAGTCATACAAATTCACTGCCAAGTTTGAACAACTGGTTTTTTGTCTCTGTCCTCCAAAGCCACCACGTGTGTATACTTCTGACACACATTTTGACATATAATATCACATTCCGAAATAGAGCCTTGCTCGTCGTTAGCACCATATCTACTGATAAGAGAGCACGTTGACCGCGCACCTTATGAGATGAATGTCGGTGATTGTAATCCTCACACGAACAGGATATGAGCGATTCACTATATATGTAGCTCGGCGATCTTGGAGGTCAATGACAGTCTTCGGACTGACAAATATCAATTGTACACATAAAGAAATCTTATTTTTTGATAACACAATAGGTGCAATAGAGCAAAGGATCATCTGCAGCATCTTATAAATGATTTAAATTCATAAAAGTTAAGATTATATATTAAAAGATTTTCAATAGGTGATTAAAGTTAACACATAAAAATGTAGTGATATAAATAACGTTTATTAATCCTTGTCTTTGTTAATTTCGTATTTAAATATCCTTGCTGTACCATCATCAGAAGTGGTAAGAATGATATTTTGTTTAGCGTTGTAGCACAGATCCAAGATTTCTGATCTATGACCTGTTAACATTAGGCACTGTTCCCCGGTCCTGCCTTCGTAAGCCCTCACAGATCCGTCGAGGCCACCTACCACTAAGCGGCTCTCAACCCAAATCATCTTGGTCACTCCTTCAATTGAATTCTCGTCCGATTTAGAACACTCGTGTCGTACCATTTGTCGTGGTACATCCCAAATACTTATGGCGCCTGTGAGAGTACCTGAAACAAAATACGTCTATGTTATAAAGTTATTTGGCTTTCGTTTTTGGAGTTTCGTTTTTTATATTGCTTTCGGTCCTTTAGTCTTATTCTTCATGACATGACTGAAGGTTTTGGTCATTATATCGAATGAAACACACACAAGGACTTTCTTGGCAATGTTAATGCAGGGTTTGCCATTGCCACAGAATTTACGTACAGAAAGGAAACTCCCTGCCCCTCCCGCAATATGGCACACCCCCGCACTTCTCCCCCGTTGTGTGTATTGGGACGCTATGACTATGAAAACGTACACATTGACGACCCGTTTCTATAAAGCGCCCGCTCTGTGCCATTGCCTTCTCCATTTCACACACTATTCAACTAGAGTGCAAGTTTCATTACGATGTTTTCCTTCACCGGAAGCAAGTGATGGTCAATGAAAACTACCATACATGAGTTAGATAGGTGTACAAACTCATGTAGCGGGCAGGATTCGAACCTGGGACCTTTTCAGACACAGGCGGGCGCCAACACACAACTCGGCGAACCACCGCTTCTTTTCGCGCTTTTTTTGCTTCTTTTCTTTTTTTGCTTGCTTGCTAGTTTAGCAACGCAGTTGAGCATCAAAATTTAGTAGGTACAATAATATCTCGATGCAGTTGATGCATATTTTCCCTTTATTTTCCATAGGAAAAGTAAAAGTATTTGAAGTATTTTAGAAATTAGATCTCCAAAGCAACGAAAAAATTCACAAATATAGCAAATTCACGTCAAAATTTAAATAATATCATCACTACAATACTTACATATTATAAAACAAACGTCCCCCGCGGTGTTTGTCGCGATTAACTCAAAAACTATTGAACGGATTTTCGCCTAGTTTTTACCAATTTATAAAAAAAGTTCGTAAATTAGTCGTAATATGACGATAATTGTTGAAGATGTCGGAAAAAGTCAATCTGCATGGAAACTTGCAATCGAAAACGCTGTCTGATCCCTATTATTTAACTTTATGTGATTTTTAACTGGTGATATTATCAGAAAATATTAATTGTTGTCAAAATAAATAGATCTATCGCTACAAGTAGGATTTAAGACAAATGATTCCTCGCCGTCCGCCATTGCTGGCCATTTACACGATGTGGGCGCGACACCTCCTCCTAAATGCATGATTTCGAAGTGGTATTTACTTTTGGGTAGGAAATTTTTCAGAAAGGTTATATACATAATTTTCAATAATGCTTTACCGGGCTGGGTCCTTAGTAATGTTATAATCCTCAAAGATGCAAACTACTAGTATTTAGAAACAACCACCGCTGTGAAGACCAATCTCTTGGTTGTGAGCCCAGGATTAAGAGCTTTGTGCAAGGCGAAGTAACTAGAAAAATACAAACCTGTAGCAAAGTAATCCATCTGAGGGTCTTTGGAGAAAGCTACGACTTCCAAATCATTTTCTGTCTCCAACTCCCCAACTACTTTGCCGTTTGTTGCTGTACTGAGAACTATTTTACCTGCAGAGAAAATTATTATTGTTGTATATTTTTTTCAAAGATTAGAGGTACTAGTTAGCAGTGGTGGTATAGTGGTTTAAACTGGTATTTTGAGTTATTCAAAATATTTCAGATTTTTAGTTACTCCCAGCTGCTTTCAGGGCCAATAATGTCAATTTAGTTCTCAATTGCAAATAATATTTTATTTTCACCATTTTTTATGAAGAACCTTCTTTAGAATAGAAAATGTTTATTTCTTAGATAAAAAACTCAACACAACAAAAAATAAAAATACAAAAAAACAGTGAAAACATGCCAACAACATTTTATATTACAACTCCATGAATATATTTGCAGAGTTGTAATATAAGTGACAATTTGTATTAGCATAGATTTAAGTTGTAGACTGTATAAAAGATTTACCATCTGTAGATATAGAAGCTATCAAGTTGTTCTCATGGTGGGTGTCAATGGCTGTCACTCGAATGCCATGGACACTGTCTGGAATCTGCTGCAGAACCGCACTGGTCTTTAAGTCCCATACTTTAACTGCTCCATCCTCATAACCTGCTACCAGGCGAACACCATCATTAAATAGCTGGAAAAGTTATACTATATTATTCACTTCTAACTCAGAAGTTTAATAGTATCACAGTCCAGATGTAAAAATGACTGTAAGAAGTTGACAGTTGAAATTTTACAAGGTGTGAATTTATGACTATACTTCAAAATTTTTTTTAAAACAATTTGATGTTGTGGATTAATGTGATAATAAGCATATTTATAAGTCCTTAGTGATCAAATAATGACTACAAACCTTGCCACATTCAACTTTAACATTGTGGCCTTGCAAAACCTTGGTTTCTCCTGAGGGTATTTTGAATACATAAATTTCACCACTATTTGCTCCACAAATTAACACTCGAGCTCCAAAATGCCATAATCCCCAACTCAGGTCATCTGATTCATACTCAAAAGCGACTTCCCACGGTTGCTGTTGATTTTCTTCCATATTACATTTCCAAACTTTAATGACACCACTCATATCAGCAGTTGCTAAATATGTGCCATCAAAACTGAATCCAACAAAAACTACAGAATCCTTGTGTCCAGTACAATCCATCACAATTTGGCCAGTCTCTACAGACCAAACGTAAGCTTTGTCATCCTCTCCCCCACTCACAGCCATTTTGCCATCGGGATGCAAATCACAGCAAAATACTGATCCAATATGTTTATCAAACATCACAATAGAGTGGTCTTCTGGTGGTTCCATTTCAATATCCTCCTCTTCATCTTCCATTTCTTCGAGTTGAATCTCTTCCATCTCATCTAAATACATCGCACCATCTGCATCCATCGCAGAGATCTCATCACCGCTTACTGATGATGGTGGAGTATCCTCTTGAATGTCTTTCATACTGAAATACATTTTATTTATATATATACCTATCTAGTTATTAAATACAAAAGGAATATTACTACAGATAAAAAACATATGTAAAATAGGTAATGCGAGAATGAATACTATTGCACAATAATACTTGTTCAGTCGAATTGTTTTCCTTTCTATTCCTTACCTGTTGTATTTTGTCCAATAAAATATAGAATTATTTCTGGGCAATACCCAATTGAATAACAATTTCCATTCGATTTCGCGGATTTACACACCATTAGAGGTTATGAAGGAAGAGGATATTTTTTTATTTTATTAGAAAAAAGAGTATTTGTCAATGTCATTATTGTTTGTCAAATGTCACAATTTTTTTTCCATTATTAAAAATTAGAGGATCGCCGCCGCGCCCCGTTTGGAATATATATCGATATTTTATCGAAACGGATAACCGATATTTGTCCGCTATTGTTGCAATGAGTGATTTTCCGTGACACAAATTAAAAAAAGAAATAGTTCCAAATGACTTCATAGATGGCGCTTAGTAAAAGCCGAGAGAAAAAATTCCATACAAAAAGCAAAAAATCCACGGGATTGGCATTAAAAAAAATAAAACTTAGTAAAAAAAAAACTAAAAAGTATCTATATTGTCAATGATATACTATATAAACAAGAGACAGATATATTATAGGCGCGCGCGCTGTGAAGACTCGAATACGACCCAATTGGAACGTCTTGTAATCAGTCTGCGCCCAGCGCCTCGTCGAGCGTACCGCGTCGTAAGTTCCTGTGTCCTTACCAACATATATTAAAAATTCCATCGTGTGTGTTTCGAAAGTGTACCAATTATGATTCTAAAGTAAACAAAGTACAAGGGATCTCTTATCACATGTGTGTATGCAAAAATAGTTTGATTGTTTAGTATATTTCAATTATTTTTCCAAATAATCTAATCACTGACGCCATGTTCAGACAAAGAAAGAGAGATTCTAGTTTTGACGTGAGAGCGACAAGGATGCGTGCGCTGCGGACATAGATTAGTTAGTGCAGAATCGAATACTGATGGTGACTTCAATGCCTAAAATTAATGTTCAGTTGTTTTTTATTATTGTTCGTTATTATAATAGCTATCTAATGTGTGTAATGGACTAATTTAATAAACATTAAAATAGTTTCACTGAATTCGATTTTCTACTATTATAATACATTATACTGATAATTGAGGATTACTATTGTTTTTCTTTTTATCAATTAGGTTTCCGAGTTTTTTCCGACACTGAATTGTTAAATATTTCAATATATATGATTTACTTTTATAAGATGTTTTATTTCTTACCCATGTACTTTCTTTTCAAATAAGTGTCCTCTCTACAACAAAAAATGTTACTCTATGCATAAGAAACATTTGACGAGGAATCATTGAAAACTATTGCTATCTCTTTCATTCGCATGCTCTTTTGTATCTTTTGTCTTACTTATCAGTAAAACTTGTCGATGTGTGTAGTTTTGGATTGCTCGGAACAGACCTAAAACGCAAATTACTATAAACGTAACATATCTGTATTATAATATATCATTGTATATTGTGATTTGTGCAACTGTCAAACTGTTATGTGATTTTTTTTTTCTGCCTCTGGTTGAAAAGTAAAAGCGCACCATATTGGTTCAGCCATTATTACTACTCGGCTTTCATAAAACCACAGACATAATATTACCTAGACCCCGCAAGTGTATGTACTTCGCGTGTAAATAGGAAGATGATTCAACTTCATTTAACGCTCGTTCATTCAGTCCGCGGTCGAACGTTCTCGCAGTCAGACGTATTACAAAAAGTAAAAAATGCCTAATTGCGCGGTATTGAGTTGAAGAAACAATACACAAAAAGGGGAACGAGATAAAGGAAACATTTCTTTTCATCGGTAAGTAATTTTGTTTTAAAATGGTGTTGATTTAACTAAAAAAACAATTATTTTGTGTTCCCGGCACGGATTTGGCGATTTTACAAAGAAAACTATGTATGCGAGTGTGTATTGTTGATTTAAAATACATTGCCGCTTTTAAAAGGAGTGTTGTAGGGCTTATCTTTAAAAACACGCAATGAATGTTAAAACGAACTATACGTTCACACGTCGTTTAGCTTAGTGGTACGATCACTAATCTCATTTTTCTGTCAAAAAAGGCAAATAGTGCTTTACCGCACAGAAAAGCTAATCGATTCTAAAAGCCTAATCGATTTGGACTAGTGTATAGAACCGGGAAATCCCGGTGCTGAAAATCCCGGGATTTCTCGGTTTTTTTGTGGCGGTAATAGAACCGGAAATTAAAATACAAGAACCGGGATTTTCGGTACTTTCGGGATTTTTTATTTTTTGTTTGTTTGGTTCGCCAACTGGCTGTGCAACACACAAGTTCATAAAGATATATGTGAGAGCATCCAAGTTGTCAATCTTCTTATATAATTATTCAAATCGTTAATTGACATCATTAAAAACCATATAGAACTCATTTTTTGGTTTGGTAATCGGCTGAAAATACCCTTGTAGTTTATACGGACAAATCCGTTAAAATATATGGCAATTGACGCTATGCGTGGCGAACGGTGCAAGAGCCTCTGTGGCGTTTCGGAAGATTCGGAAGGATGTTAGATCGACGCAGAATGACGACCTCGAAACAAATGTAAAAATCGAGGTGGCTCTTTTTCGAGAATGGAGGCGATCGTTGGCGACATTTACCACAATCTCCTGAGTGAACACTGATGAAACCATCCACCAGTGGTGAGCTAGAAATAATTTTTCTTCGGCTGGCCTGCGCTGCGGTGTAATAAAATTAGATCGCGTTTAGGTGATGAAACTTCGGACGCGTTGTAATATATGATGACTTTTTCTTTGTAATATATGATGACATATATTACAAAGAAAAAAAAAAGCTTTTAAAAAGACCAATTAGTTTATCTGTGATCGCAAGATTTTATTTGATTGTTAGATGTTAATCTGTTGGCGTAGATTTTATTTGATTTTTATATCTATTTGATTTCAATTTTATTTGTTATTTTATTGTAGCTAAGCTTTGATAATATATTTCTGAAATATATGATCGAAGTAGCTAAGGGTTCCTATTGTTTTTACGGAGTTAATTAACAGTACTTTCAAGTATAGTCTGTTTTTTTTAATGGATACTTAATGAATACTAAGTTTTATTATTGCTAAAGGATGATTGTTAATTAGTCATTAATAATAATTAAAGATAAATTACTTATGGTTGGAAAAAAAAATTAAGTACCGAAAATCCCGGGAATCCCGGTTCCAGCATAGTCCAGTACCGAAAATCCCGGTTCCTTGAAACATATCCGGTTCTCTATACACTAATTTGGACACAGAGGAATGATAATGACAGAGGAATGATATTCTGTGTCATGTATTTTTTTTAGGGTTCCGTACCTCAAAAGGTAAAAACGGAACCCTCGCGAAAATTAAAATAGAATATGTATTTAAATAAAAAATCGAATATCTCAAAAACGGCTGCACCTATTTAGATGCACAACAAACTTAAACATTCTATAAATCATTTCTATGTATATTCCAAGTTTCATCAAAATCGGATCAACGGTTCGAGAGTTATCGCAGGACAAACATGCATACATACAAACAATGTAATTTTTATCCAACTTGATTAAAATCATTAACCTTTCTTTTAGCTTCGCAGTAGTAGAGAAAAAGACAAGTTATTAATGATTTATCATTTCTCTGCCGTTTTCTCATTCCTCTGTCGATGAACTCGAATAATCGATTATAATATCGGTATTGTAAAATTGCTTACAGTATCAATTTGGAAAGTAAAGGGCGGCGGCGGCGACACCTTTGAATCGTTTGCATGTATGGCGAGCGTTCCCATCACTAAATCGCTTATGTGACGTCACAGTAGGTAAAAAAATATTGACACGCTCGTTTTCTATGCAGGCGATGAGACTTGCGGGGTCTAAGTATTATTATGTCTGTGCATAAAACGCTATCTGTTGAGACTTTTTTGTACTGTTTTTTTTTTCTTAATTAGCTGTCAGAAAAATCGCTCATTCAACCCTATATGTCAATGTCATAATGTCAAGTTGATTGATTAAATCAAGAAAGAAATGAAACGTCAAAGCAAAGTGAAACGTCCGATCCGAAAAAGTTAGGTTATTTTCATGTTATTTTCATTGATTTAGTAATTAATCCAACTAACAAAATAAACGACAGAAATTACTTTATATGAGGAAAGTATAAAAAACCACAATGGCTTTAATTAATAGAGGTAAAAATGTAGTTTCCTTTCAAAACAATTTGCAAGTTGCGATTGTATATTTCAATACATGCCTACCTAATTCTTATTTTTTCAGTTATTCTGCAATCACAAGCACCATTTCTGATCGTTAAACGTTTTCGGGGAAAAATCAATATCCAGAAGCCCCGAAAACCGCACTTTGAGAGACAGCTTTTAATAGATTTAAGCCAACCCTTTTATGGGCCGAGAAAAAACAGTTTGCCAGATTTTGCTTTATGTGATCGAGGAGAGAAATTAATCAAAAAAGAAATTGACAATCCATTTGAAAGGATTTTAGCCAGAGAGTGTCTAGATTGGTTTAATACATCCAAAATGGTGGTTTTCTTGCATTTAAATTCTATAAGCATGGAAGATAAGACACCTATATTTGCAGCATTAAAAAGAATGATATGCATTTAAGATGTTATGGAAAAAAAATTGTAAGCATGGCTACAAAGGGTACTCGTTATGAAGCTGTGAACCACTTGTTTACATCTCATCAAAATGTAATTTTTGGTCAACCAGAAAAAGCTGATAAGATGTTCAAAATATTAAAAAAGGCACCACAGTTAGTAGTCATGGGTTAGTATTAACTTATTTAAAAAATAAAAATTATTATGTCCATATGAATTGAGGAGCCACATCAGATTTAAGAAAAAATCTTATCACCCTATTAAGTAGGAATAAAAATAATTTTGTAGACAAAATTCTGGAATTTGTAGTTAAATGTATCCAAAGTTATATTAATGCAAAAGTGGCTCCTCAGTTCAAATGTCTGAATTGAGGAGCCACCTGAAACACAGAAAGTATTTAATTAATATAATTGACAATTTTGTATCTTAGTAGTAATTGTGTATAGTAACTTCAAAAAATGTGATTTCAGAATAGGGTATTTGACAATGTTTTTTTTTATTTCATTTATGGAAAGATCATGTAAAAGCTTAATAACGAACTGTTTTTATTTTTCAAAATTTCGACCTATTTATCAAGTTATATCAAATTAAAAGTACCAAAAAATCCGACGCCCCGAAAAAATCCGATCACTTCTTGTCAGTTCACGAAACAAACCCGAGCTCCACACCCGCGCGGGCCTGCGCGCCGGCGGGGAGAGGCGCACCGAGTAGGGAAAACACGTGTGACGTCACCTAGGTAGTCGGAAGTGTTCGGTAACTGTTCGGCGTATTTGGTTACTATACATTTTCAATTTGAAATAACTAGGTAATTTAATCGAAAAAAATAAATAAAATAAAAACAGTTCGTTATAAAACTTGTATATGATCTTTCCATTTATTCAAAAATATGTTGAAAAATTACATCTTGTCAAATACCCTGTTGTTGATATTTAATACAATACTTTTAAATGTGGCTCCTCAATCTATATACTATACATGTGAATTTCCGTGAAAGTAATGGTTAATCTTTTTTTCTACTGCAACAACATTTAGTAGTAAGCATGTTTGAATTTGTAGCACATGGACAAGCCAGTTAATTGGACGAATCTAATAAATAAATGCATTTTATTTGGCTCCTCAATGCTGATATTTTGCCAATAAATAATGTTTTGTTCTTACCAGAGAACACAACGAAATCAAAAACCAAAGATACCTGCATTTAGTATAAATGTCTACTAAATATTTAGTTAGGTATAGATTAAAAATATACATTGGTAGCTGAAAAAAAACCTTTTTTAATATTCCATAAGAATCTGTTATTAAGGGTGACCATGTTATGGGAATGAAACCAGGATAACTAAACTCCATTTTTTCTTAATTGTCCTATTATGTAAACAATCTTCACAGTACTTTTTGTTGAAATTAAATAAAATATTAGTTCAAACCTAAACATTCTAAACTAAAACATTTATTAACCACGAAAGTAATTAGTAATTTCCTAAAAAGTCTATTTTAATTTATATTGTTGCAAAATCAAAAAAAAAGACATGGTAAGATTGTTTACATAATAGGACAATTATGAATGAAGGAAGTCAAATTATAAAAAGTACTTAGCGTCATTCAAAAGATTGCTTAATAAAGTTTGCCTTAAGTTATAAGTTTTACAAACAAATGGATTTACCAGAGGAATTTAAAGTTTAAAATGACATTTCAACTTCCCAGGGGCTTCTAAGAATATATGTAATAATTCATGGACACCCTTCAAGAAAAATTGTTCGGAAATAAAAGAACAGCCAATAACTCCGTAAATATATACTTTTTTTACGGCTAGTTTATACGTATATATAGTATAATTTTATACTAAATGGAAACGTTTTTTGTTCCAAATTTAATCGCAAGAATAAGGGCGCGAATTAGGCGCAAATAAATTTAGCTAAATATTTTAATTGAGGAGCCAGTTACAATATAAGATATTTTCCAAACCACTCACTTTGAGTAACTTACTCTTGTCCTACAATTCTTATGTACTTACTACTAAATGATGAAGAAATCGGGTTTTAATTGAGCTACTACTGCTTCTTTAAGAATTTCGAGACGTATGTATGGTCTAAGGAGCCACACATATAATGTAATGGTACCTTTTTAAATTTTAATACTATCTAACTCAAATTTTGTTTTCAAACTGCTCTCAAATACTACAAAATCATACCAAATAATAAAAAATATTCAACCATGATGTATCCAGATACGACATGGCTCCTCAGTTCAAACATTTGGTCTGAGGAGCCACCTTTATGTTCATGTAACTTTTGAATTATTATACTACAAAATCGAAGATCGCGCCTACAATACTTTTAAATGTACTACTAAATAAATATAGTGATTCTGTTAAGATACGGAAAATGGCTCCTCAGTTCATACGGACATAAATAATTTTGAAAAATTAAAAAAAAATTCAAAAAAAAAAGAAATTAAATTAATTTTTGAAATTATTAAATAAATATTAAGTAGGTACCTACCTACTCAAAGAATATTTTCCTGTTAAAAAGGCTTTAATTTAATAGGAAACTGTCCATCCAAGCTATTTGACACAATATATGTATATTAACATCTTGTTTCTTTCAAGGCAATATCATTGGACAAGTTACATTACAATAGATTATCTGTGAAAATCTATATTATTTATTGTATTACTTATGCATTAAATCATTTTCTTTTAATTTTCAGCTGGAATTATTCAAGATAAACTAATGTCAAAAAATGAACTGCTGGAATTCAGTAAAATGCCCAGCATTGATATGGCCCGCAGTCAGCTCTGTGCCGTACTAGACAGCGCTGGCTCCTGTCTTGTCAGCCAGCTAAACCAGAGTCAACAGATACTTGTGTCACATTTAGAGAAGCATGTGGAACTCCAAAGTAAACCCAAAGAACAAGTTCCTGAGAGTTAAAAATTGTGTAATAATGTTAGTTTATAAATAAATGATAGTACTTTAATTTTCATAAGTGTTATTGTTCTTCTCTCTCAGCCGAAAGATGTCCACTGCTGGACAAAGGCCTCCCCCAAGGATTTCCATAACGACCGGTCCTATTGTTCTTAATAGCTTGAAATTCAAATTGTAAGTAGGGTGCAAAGTAAAAGTACACATGTTTATTAAATAAACATTTATTGAGATTAAACTTATAAACACAATCATAATCTTTGGCAGGTATTTCAACTTATATCTAAACTAATGGAGATCAAATAACCAAAATTGCAAAGGTATTGTAATGGTATACATTTTACAAAATCTCTTACATTAATAATACTTGAGCAAAACTTAAAGTGGCATAATTTTTTATTATGCTTTAAACATGGACACATTATTAAATACAATAGTAGACATAAGATTTGCATTGACTTGCATAAGAGTTGCTGGTTACTATGCAAGTCTAGTATTAATATAATTTGTGTACAATAGATACCCACTATAAAAATAGGTATATTTCAAGAAACCTTAAAATTAAGTTCTTTTCAAAAATTCATAGACATATTTGTCTCTGTACTTTGTACTCTACATATATTAGTGTTAAAACTATACAACCATATTTGAATCAATTTGGCGATTATTCAGATGACAGAAGTGTTATGATATTTACTTTATTTAAAAAACATACTCAATTCTCCTGCTGTATATGTCTAGGCAATAATCTAACGAGACAGTACCAGTATGAGATTTGTGGTCAATCCGATAATTACTATTGATAATGATAAAACTTCACGATCATGTCATTCATTATAAGGCAGTGAGGTCTTACATTAATGCACTATCTGTAATTTAAAATGTAGGTATCTATATCCACATCCCCTAATATACAATAACGAACGAAAGGAAGGTATTGTACAAAACTGTATATTACTAGATTTTTAAAATATAGATTTATTAATTAGGAATTATTTTTTTTAGAAGGCAGATAGCGAATGTGATCGTCGTCGTGTCGCATCCGATCCAAGGATTTCTCTGGCCATCCAGCGATATGAGATCGGACTATGACGACAATAAAATGAATATTGTTATATTATTTTTTGTACTTATATGTTGTTTTAGTGTCTCGTCAAAGCGTAGGCAGTTATCGTGGATATTGAAATATTCTAAAAGGCAGTCTTTTGCTAATATTAAGTACAAAGGATCTGAACTTCCAACTGAAACTTTCTCATTTCCGCAAACACAATTCATGGTGCTGTCAAACTTCTTGTAGCACTAGCCAAAGTTGTAAGAGCCATCGCAGCCTCTACTTCATCTCGGTCATGGCGTGATGTGTTGATAGCTCTCTGTATTTTTGGTTTCCGGCTTTCGTCGTTTACTATCCGCCCACCACGAGTAATTGGTTTCGCTAGGCTGAAAGCGGGCTGCGCTCTCTAACCACTTGCTTAGCAGCAATGGACTTGTTACATTCTTAGACTCCCCAAGGACACAGTTATCATGTACATTATTATAGGAGTTATTGTTAAAATTGTCACATCTTTCTTTAGACAGACAGGACGAATCTGAATCATACTCGGGATAACGGGTTTGATCGGGACTGTCGTTAATGCTGCGTACGAGGTCGAGTGACTCAGGGTTGGGGCTGGCCTGTTCATGCTCGCTCCATATGCTGTCGTCCGAACAAATGCTGAATTGTTCAACATTACCCTGTGCTCGGTCGTTGTATGTGCGGATAAGGTGGCCCCATGTTTGCTGGTTACGTTCCGAGTTAACGTTTTTCAACTTTCTTCTCCAGTTAGCAAACCAATTGCAAATCTGAAAAGTAAACCCATGTTAATTTTTTTGCTTTGACGATCTATTTTTATATTCTAAAAATATTCCTTGTTTACTAGTCTTTGCCTAGGTACATGTTCCGGCGTCATAATGCAGAGCATCAAAATTTAAACCTCGTTAGATATTTTAGATAGTGCCTTCTAATAAGAAATGTCATTTATGTAATTTAGGACTTTTTTATAAACAGTCATAGTTTTCAACTATTCTTCTGTATAATAACTTCTGATGATTTAAATTTTATCTTCACGGACTTCGAAAGCGGTCACAATTCGTATCGCTTAAACTTTCGTGATAACTTTGATTAAGTACCTACTGTTAGCAATAACGAGAAAAATACCTACCAATAACCATTCTAGGGAGACGACGATATTGTAATACATGCTATGAAGGACAAATATTATTTAGTGCTAGTTCCTTAAACCTAAGTTTCATAAGTCATTTGATACTATAGGCACTAGAATACGATACGTTTTGAAACTGAAATAAATAAGACACGTCGTAGTTAACAAAGCAGTGACAAAAATAGTGACTATATAGGTACAACAAGCAAATCTTGGCGGAGTGCCAATTAGGTTGTTGTAGGCATCGAGTAACGTTATTCCTAAAAGTTAAAAATCTACATGATTTCTAATTATTTTTCATGATTTTATAGGATTTAGACGCAATCGCAATTATTACCGAGGTAGAGACCCAGAGTAACACAAGCTAGGACATTAGATTCAAATAAAAGGTTATGATGTATATTTATAATAAGTAAATAAGACTCACTTGGATATAAGTCAGTCCTGTTTCATGAGACAAAAACTTTTTTTCTTCTCTGTTCGGATATGGATTTTCTCTACGTCGCACTAGCCAATCTTTCAAATATCTCTTTATTTCTGGAGTAAACAGTCTCTTTTGAGGTCTTTGGCCTGCCACTAAACTCCTCCTGAAAGTTACTTTTAACTGTTAATTACGAAGGTACCACTTTCTACGGGTATGTAAGCAAAACAGGCAAACATAAATTTACATGTCACAAAAACATTGACTTCAGCAGGAAGAATGACAGTGCTCTACAACTCGTAGTCGTGCGTGACTCACAAAGAAATTATTACTTAATTACAAAATGTAAATGAAAGGAAGTATACTTGTAAGTTATAAAATAAATTGTACTGACCTTGTGTACCTCCTGTTTCTCACGGGTCGCAAGGATTTGCCATTATCTTCTCTGGTCTGACGCCCGTCCATGGGTTCCGCTTTCGATTCGAAAGCCTTTTGGATAAGAGTCATCGGACTGAGACAGAGTGGAATATTGGCTGAAAACAATCCTTTTAATGAAGAAAACAGTTGGATGCAGCACGTGTGAAGGGCACCACGGCTTGCGACACGACTCGTGTCTCGCAAACACCGCCGCTGCGGGGGATGGTTACTGATCTATTAAAAAAATAAGGACATGATGACATAAATAGATCGACTTTCGAACAGAATACGACACACTGTCTAATTACTCCGACCAGTTAGATAGGTAGTGCATTGTGGCCTGTATATACGTTGATGTAACCGAAACATGACGGTCACATTCCTCAGTTCACTTTTAGATGTTATTATCCCACGATTGTTCCCTGATAGAAAAAAGTTTAATACATCATCGGTTAATTGAAACACATATGCTAAAGTCTAGTTAAATTATAATTATTCTAAAAAATACATGTGGCAAACATGAAAAAGAACAAAAAACATGCTAACTATTACGTGTGCTCTCGAGGGTCAATGTTCTTGTTTTTGAAAGGTGTATATTAATTAAAGTTGTACGCGTTTTTTCGTAAACCAATTATTTCTTCAGTGATCTGGACGTTTTGAGTATAATAAATAAGTGTATGTTTTATAATAGTGTAAGAGTACATACCTGGATGCGGGAAAGCTCGCGGACTGTGTGAAAATGGCGTCGGATAAGCGGGCGACTGTAGCGCCGCGGCGCGGGCGCATCGGCGCTGCTGCAAATTCATGTTATTTCAGGATGTCTCCCGCGATGTCTTTAAAAACATGATCGCAAGAGATAGTTTAGTAGTGTATGATATAAGTGCATCATTTTTTACATGTGAATACAATTTTATATGTAGAAATATTAGTTAGATACCTATATAAATTACTTACAGAAAAAGGAAAGTGATATTTGCAGGTTTTCTGTGGGCTCTTACTTCTTCAAATTCTAAAAACAAGTAAGTATAAATATTATGTGCATATTATTATACGCTTGTTTTGTACCTGTAATATAGTATCTGCATATTACACGAATAAATTAGAAATATACTGGGTAAGTCGATGCTGTGTTCGTGTTATCTAGTCTAGGAGGTATCATATACCTATGTAAATAAATAAAAAAAGTCGTTTACGTGAAAGGATTTTTATCATCGAATTACTTACATCTATATTTAGGTAAGTATTCGATGATAAAATTCTCTATAGTTCTCCTATATCCTATATATCATTATGATAAAACTCTATAGTTATATTCTCCGTTTTAACCAACATAATTGTTATCGTTTTTAATGAAACTTTGCATGATAAAGAAGACTGATGATGATGAAACCTTGGTGAATGCAGTAATAAAAAAAGAAAAGAACGTCATTTTTAATTTTTGTATAAAAACACTGAAAAATACTTTCTCGGTTGGAGACACTTCTTCGTTTTTGTTCTCGTTGACTTTCTTTCGGCGTGGTCTTTTCTCAGTCGTAGTTTCGAAATGCTAGGCATTTGTAGCTTAAAGAATATGATATTTGGTCAACGGCTTCGTCGCGTGAATGTTTGTGAAGTTTTTCATCCCTTTATTGAATTTCAAAATTCTTTACTTAGATCTCACGTAAGTACCTACGCTTCATAAAGAAATCAGCCAGTCAGCGTTCAATCCCACTAACCTACTCATAAAACGTATAAATGCGAAAGTTGTATGTTTGACACTCAATCTCTCTAAATCTACTGAACGGATTTCGACGAAATATACGTACACACTTAGTAGAATATAGTCTGGAAAAGCACATAGGATCTTTATATCCTGAAATTCCCACAGGAGCAGAACCCTGGGGCGCAGTTAGTTTTATATACCTATTTACAGATTTATTCTGAAAATTGGCGTTAAAACTAGACCTTCATAGATAGGAGTCTAGTTTCTTAAACCTTATAAATAAACTTTTAAAAATGTAGAGTAGCTACTTATAAGATACACGTGTAAAGGCTATTCAATTGCAGCAGTTTAGACCACAAGAAATAAGTTGAAGGAACAGTCTCTGACTAGACAATCGGCCGTTATAGTAAAAGTAGCTCTACCATGCATAGTATAAACAATGTTTATACCGCGCTTGGTAGAGCTACTAAATACTAAACGTGTAAATGTAACGCAGCTAAAAAATGTCTATAAAATAGTTATGCCAGTCGACGTAATGACCATGACATAGAAAGTGATGTGAAAATGTAGTGCTCTAGTATGTTATGTATTAGGTGTACTTAGAAAGTAATAAATAGAGCGTCCTTGACTTAACATTGACAAAATTTCACTTTTACATCGACCTTCGTTTTCATATGGTGCGTGACGTCAGTGTCGTGAGTATTTCGTCATTGTCCGTCGGAAAACCATGATTGATAACACGCCATGGGTTTGCTGGCGGTTTACTTAGTGGAGTACAATTTGTGGTTATTGCTTTCCTTGTCGCAGGTTTTATCGTTGTTTCCCTTGTTTGTCGGGTGTCCCTACCATGTGGCCGCGAGGGGTCTTTTCTGCGTCTCTTTCCGGTTCGTGCCCAATTCGCGAGTAGCGACGCCGCCGTCTCAAGTGTAGCGGTCGCCCCGCAATCCACAAGTCGGTTCACATGCGCCGTGGCGACTGTTCGGCCGAGTCGTATCGCGGCATTTGACGTCAACAAGTAACTAGTCTGCTCGTAAAAATGGTAACAGAAAGTGAGTCAGTCGTATAAGAGAATTCGTGGTGTGAACAGTTAGTATCCCGCGGGAACAAGTTACGTGAGAGTCGCGTGTTAGTCATTCATAGTAGTAACACGTGCGTGTACCGGTGGTGCGTGCGTGATTGATTTTTTGCGGAATGGGCGAAGAATCCCAAACCGGGGACGGTAAAGTTGTGTTGAAACGAAAAATAACATTGTTTAATGGAGTTGGTATCATTATTGGGACTATAATTGGCTCCGGAATTTTTATATCGCCTACAGGAGTATTTTTGAATACCAAGTAAGTTAACGTAACTACTAACAAAACGTTTTTGCGGTTGCTTGTAAATGTTACTATTCAATGTATAGAAATTAAAATGTAGAGTCTATCTGTTCTTTATTTTCTTATAACAAACTTTTCTTTTCTTTGGTTCGCAATAAACCAAACCGGAAGTAAACCGGATTTTATCACAAAGCTTCCGGTTCAAAATCATCTTTTTCAAAAACTGCGGTAGACGGTATTTAATTCTAAATTTGGTTTTGTGAGCTTTTAAAGAAGATAAAGTTTATAGAAATAAAATGCTTCGAAAACGAAAATTGCAGTTACCTGCTGGAATTGGGTATTAACGCTTTAAATATTATAAGAGGAAAAGTTTCCTAATACTCACTAATAAATATTCAATAAAAATAGAGATTCTATGATAGAGATTTTGTACGATAAGAACACTGGTAGTTAAATCTACAGCCAGTTATAGATTCAGACACGCGATGTCGAAGGTAGTTTTAGCAGATTATTACCGATTCGATGCAACACAACTAAAAGACAATATGCAGTGCATATAAAAAGGTAGGTAGGTGCATATTATGCCCTATCCTAATCCTAACTAATATTATAAATGCGAAAGTGAGTTTGTTTATTTGTTTGTTACCTCTTCACGCTTTATCTACTGAACTAATCTTCCTGAAATTTCGCATACACATAGCTGGAAGTACGGAGAAGGACATAGGGTCCTTTCATCCCGGGAAAAAGCACTGTTCCCGTGGGAAATTCACGTGGGCGAAGCCGCGGGCAAAAGCTAGTATGTTATATAATTAACTGTCAAATATTATTTATGATATTTAAAAGTCAGACCTCACACCCCACAGTAAATAATATGTATGTATAGAGTCTCTAAATATAGACGCTACATTGCGCGGTTTCTTGCTGCGGCATTTTCCATACTCCATAGCTTCCGGTAAAACATAATAGGTAGTAAAAATTCTTAGTTCCTTGTGAGACCGTCAATGGAAAATCAAGGCGAATACTTCGATTATTTGTCAATGGTTCGATCGGACACTTAACACCATCCCATATTGAGGTTAACTGCAAAACTGGTGCTAACAGAGCCGTTTTAACGTGTTACTTTACATATACCTACCTGTTGGTGGGTCGCTGAACGCTTTACGTTTAACTTAGCAACAAGTCCAAGGCTGAATCTTAAATTATCAAGTTACATTGAATTTTTAATACTTAATCGTACATACCAATATCAAAGACCTCTTAGTGGATTGATACCCGATTTTAAGAGTTGCACCTGAAAATAATAACATATAGAGGACACATTAATTTTGGAAACAATCAGTTTTAATAAAACATGTATTTTCTCAATAAAACACGTCCATTTAAAATGTACAGTCAGGTGATAGGTATTACGAAATAGATGACCTGGATATCTTAAGGGTATTGCAAATGAATCAGAAAATTGAATATATTTAGCGTAAGTAAGCAAAACCTAATTAATATTTTATTTTTTACGATTTACATAGCCACAATACACGTTAAAATTAATGTCAAGCTTATGTTTCTGTAGAACTAGTAGACCGTGGCCTTGGAACCAATACCTTATACAGAGGCGCTAGTTTTTATTGAACTACCAGTCAGTAGTTTTTATTTTTATTCATTATTCACCTTTTACTTTCTGATTACACCTATTAAGTCTCGACTGTCTCGAGCGTATGTAATAGGTTATTTTGAGGTCAGATTTTCATGTCAGCAGTGGCCGTTGCGATATTTTAGATTTTACATAAATATAGATTCCGTTTGTAAAAATCAGAAATATCGTATCATTGTTCCTGAATTAAGATTCTCAATTTTATTTTTGTCAGGTCAGTGGCAGCTTCATTATTAATATGGCTATTCAGCGGTCTGCTGTCCACACTTGGAGCCCTGTGCTATGCCGAGCTCGGAACCTCCATCGCCAGGTCAGGCGGGGACTACGCCTACATATACACGGCATTCGGTCCCCTACCCGCCTTCCTTAGACTCTGGATCGCGCTGCTTATCATCAGGCCGACCACGCAGGCCATCGTGGCCTTGACCTTCGGCCAGTACGTCTCCAAGATCTTCTTCCCTGAATGTGAACCGCCGCAAAACGCCATCAGGCTATTGGCAGCTGTTTGTTTATGTAAGTAACTATTTATAAATACAATATCTCATAAGGTTAAGTTATCGCAGTTTCGTTTCCACAATATTCTTTGGTGATAAACAAACAAAGTAGATACGAGTTGCTAAGCTACCGTAAATGTGGTAGAGCAGTAAAAAAAACTATGTACGTAGACCCTGAAATTAAATGTAAAAAATGTATTTATATACTAAATATAGCAAAGTGCGTACTTAATCAAATTATGTGCAATGCAAGGCTAGCATGTTGGAATTTAATTAAAAATAACTTTGATTAGGTAACTTTAACTTCTTAGTCTTCATGACATCTGATGAAGAAGACTACTGACCCGAATTAAAAAAAAAAAATCTTAGTTGTTTTGCATTGCATGCAGTAAAATTACACATATTAATATACCGTACATTTGAGGGTCTCTATTAGGTTTAGGATCACTAACTAAACATTATAAATAAACCAAGTCAACCACAAAGTACGAGTATGATCGAGATCATTGACACTCAAAGGTTGTCGATACATTGTTGGGCAATTTAGAGACGAAACGTTAAAACTACACACTTCGCAAGCAATGAACAGTGTATGACCAATATCTACTCAGGTTTCCCTCAATAAATTGCGGGCAGTACACTTAGGGTACTTTGGTAGCTGACTCAGATTCCTCGTTGACTTCTGACACTTTTAACTATGGAAGATCACCATATCTAATAAATAGGTGCGTATTAACTACTGACAACTCAATAAAAATTGTTTACTAGTCTGAGAATGCGGCCGATTGTAGCTTGGGCGAGGAAGCAGAGGTAGTAACAAAGATGTTTTGGAGGAAAACACTGTGTACTTTTTGCGTAAACACAACGGAAAAGATATACATTTGTGATTGGTGATTTTTGTTGGCCAATATATTTTTAAACTAGATATCGCGTGCTGCGCGAGGTGCAAGCACCTCGCGTGCTTTGCAGGGCAATTATAAAAAAGCAGTTCCGATAGCACGAAAAATTTTAGGGAAATTACGAAAAAGTCATCTACATAAAAAAGTGGTCGGTCGGGATTAGGTGAAGAGCCGAAAGGCTGCTCGGTCTTTTGCTCTTGCTGTTAAAACGCAGCTCGGCCTTCGGCCTCGCTTGCCCCGGCTGGAAATCTCAAAAATTGAGGTATTCAATAAAAAATGTGCGAAGTCAGATTATACTTACATCTATTGAACATGCTACGAAAATCATAAATAGGTACTCTTATCATAACCGCAAAATCCTGCATATATTGTAGGACCATTTTTTTACAAATACAGAAGGTAGAGTCAGCCTTCTGTATATGGTAGAGTCAAATATAGATACTTCATCCTAAATAACTAATATTATAAATGCGAAATTGAGTTTGTTTGTTTATTTGTTTGTTTGTTACCTCTTCACATGCTTTATCTATTGAACCCTTTAAGCAACAAGGACTTCCGCTGTTGCTCTATGACTGAACCAATCTTCCAGAAATTTCGTATACACATAAAAGTACTGAGAAGTTCACGCGGGCGAAGCCGCGGGCAAAAGCTACTGTATTCAGGACCTAAAGTTCTCGTTCCGATTTCGTATTTGCATAAAATGCAGTACTTGATGTAGGAGTAGGTACGAATGCATAGCAGGTTGTTTCACTTAACGGTGCAAGTTTTCCAAACTTGTTCTTTTATGGGTTTTTGATACATTCTAAATATGGACTGTTCTTGAATTAATACGTTTATTTTTATCTCGTAGTAGCTGGCTATACATGAATGATTGTTCGTATTTATTTGTGTAAAAAATTCTTGTTGTTGTATGTATGTAACATATTTAGATCATAACCATTTGAATAATAATGGTCAAAGATTACAAAAATGCAAATATGTGTTCATATAATTTTCCTATAAATATCAATTTGCTAATTATTTCCAGATGACACGAGTCTTATCTGATGACTCTATTATTAGCTTCATAATAATATGTACTATTATTAAAAGCCCCAGTAATTTGTTTGTAAACATAAATAAGAGTTAAATGTTTGTTGGTTTGTAATCAGTTGATGAGATTTTACATCACTTGCACTTTCTATAATCTGTTACCATAATGGAGTCGTAATTGCTTAAACCATTAGACGTTCTTGCTAGATCATCTTGTGACAGTATTGAATAAGGACCAGATATTATATACGATCATCGTTAACAGGTTTTTAACATTATCTTGAAAATAACTTGCTTAACTCTAAATTATTAAAATTGTATAAATGCACTCCGTAAAAAAATAAATAGTAATGATATTAGCACTTGAATCTTATGTAGAGTCTCTCGCCCCGGGTCTGTAGTCACCCCTAGAAAAATGTCCTGATTTGAAATAACCTGTCGGATTACTGCTGAAATATCGTAATCTTTAAGTAAGGTAGATCTTGTATCAAACCATTTCTACGTATTCTACTAATCCATACTAATATTATAAATGCGAAAGTTTGGATGTGAGTTTGTGAGGATGTTTGTTACTCAATCACGCAAAATCTACTGGACGGATTTCGATGAAATTTGGTACAGAGGTAGATAATGACCTGGAATAGCACATAGGCTACTTTTTATTCCGGGAAAAAGCACTGTTCCCGTGGGAAATTCACGCGGGCGAAGCCGCGGGCAAAAGCTAGTATTATAAATTCGATGCGAGTTTGCGAGGATGTTTGTTACTCAATCACACAAAATCTACTCGACGGATTTCGATGACATTTGGTATACGGGTAGAAAAATACCGGGAATAGCACATAGAGTACTTTCTATCCTGAAATTCCCACAGGAGCAAAGCCCCGGGGTGCGGCTAGTAGGTAAATAAGTCTTTCACTGATCACTTTCCTGAGATAAGCTAAATGCCATCAATTTTCTACATTGACGTGAATTTCCTCCAAGACTGGCCGTGGGCGACTAACGGAGCTCGAAGTCGATGAATAAGTGTGGTATCCGATAATTCCCTTGATTGCATTGCGCCTCTCGGGACGAGAGCGGCGGACGCTCCCACTTAACCTAATTATTGTGACAGTGGAAGTTACTCCATCTTGGAGTGAGGCTCCGTTGGCAAATGCTACCTAGCTGACAATAATTGACTGCTTTGATTTCCGTTCTTACTTAGTTTGAAGCTAAAACATTCAAATTAAATCTTTTAGTAATAAAATTTAAACACAAAAACTAGCTAGTACCCAAAAATTCACCGCTTCCACGTGAAAATTCGTACCTAAATTTTATATTTGAAAAATACTGCAGATTGGTGCCTGAGATATTCTTCACCTTTATTATCCTATACTATCTTTTGTCATAAATAATAATAAATGTATGTTTAAAGCGATAATGTTATCTCTAGGCCACTAGGATAAAATTGATGTCTGCTGTTTTCGTTGATCCATCTTGTTACTATAGATAGATCTTATCATCAATTGCTTGATAGTGTGGCAGTAAGGGGATTACTTCCGTTACAAGATGTCCATATCTTTCATCATTCCATGTTACTAATACATAATCAGAGAGAATAATGTCTTTAAATATTAGTTATTGTATCTACTTATCTAGAAAAACGGACTGAGCTTCGGTTGCATTTTTTAGTTTTTAGACCTTTTGCGTTTTTTGCATAAAGCATTAAAAACTTTGTTCTAAGAATTAAAAAAAAAATTACAGTATTTTCGAACTTTAAAATTAAAAGCATAAAATTGACTACTCTTTTGAAGACTCGATGGCTGAAGTTCTTAGAGATAGAGTTCCTATTACTAATATTATCTTATAGTACAGAAAATTTGAAGGTATTTATAATCTGTAATAAACTTTAGAAAGAAAAGTCTAGGAAAGCTTAAAATTAAGAATTAGGTCACTCGAGTGTTGGTTATATTCTCTTTATTTAAGGAGAGTGTGAGTTTTTAAGATATTATGTAAAATGATAACCTTTTTCCAACAGGTATTCTGACCGCAGTCAACTGCATCAGCGTACGCTGGACGATGAGGATACAGGACGTTTTCACCAGCTCCAAACTCCTGGCGCTCATCGTCATTATCATCTCCGGAATCTATTATATTTGTGCAGGTTAGTGGAAAACTATCGCATGAAAGTTTAACGATGGTCCAGTCAACTGAACAACCCCAACCATAGACGTAGAAAAAAAAATTACAGGAAAAACCATGGAAAAAATTTATGATGATTTCAACTGCATGAGCGATACTACGGGCAAGCAGGCCTCACAGTATTATTTTCTCTGTGGTTCTTCTCTGTAATTTTGTATTATTGATCGCCTAAAGCTTCCAATTGATTAGAGTGGAACAGGGGCAGTATTTGATTCGTCATCCTACTATAAACGTGCAAATTATATTATCATAATCATAGACTTAATCATCTATTATACGACAAAGGAGAATAATCATAAAAATATATAATCATAATCATATAAATAACTACCTATATACTTGTTAATAAAATTTAAACGGTTATGATGTAACCCCGACATTGTTTATTTCATTAGGATACAGCGAAGCAAAGTAGTTAAGTATAAACAGCACAACGAAACCAATCAAGCCTCATTCGTTCTGGCTCTAGTCTAATACATGTCGTAGTGAAAATAAAAATAAAACACAATTTGGATTTCTTTATCAAGTTAAGTACGCTCCGTTTAAGTGATGTGAACATAACAGATATCTCAAGGGTACTGAATCAAATCTATGCAATTTATTAGCACAACTCGGCTCTTGTTACTTGTAAAGGTCCGTTGAATAATTCATTATCATTACTGTCAACAAGTCGTTTGCGAAGACATGAGACTATAATAAAGTATCTTTGAATGAGTTCGCCTCGAGAAAGCTCTGTCCGTCGATGAAGTACATAATAAATTGATTGGACTACTTTGATTAGTGAGGTCTTTATATATTGATAATAAATTAATTAGGTATGTCGGTTATAGTGGCACGTTCACGTGGGATTTTCCTTCTTTTTCATCTCATTCCTAGTAGTTTGTTCACACTACAAACTCATATATTTAAAAAAAATAGGACAATATGTTATATTTCTTTTTGTCCTAAATAAGCAACTCTCCAAAATTACATTCAAACTTTCACAGCTAGATATCGCTTGTTACAGGTAACACGGAGAACTTCGATAGACCCTTTGAAGGTGAATATAGTGCTGGAAATATAGCACTAGCTTTCTATTCTGGCCTCTTTGCCTTTGGTGGTTGGAATTACCTTAACTTCGTCACTGAAGAGCTACAAGATCCTTACAAGTAAGTGCATTTTAAAGACTCTCATCTATTCGGATATGGTTAATGAAATTATGGAAAATTTTGCAACAATTCGGTATTAATATGTTAAATACAAAGATGGAGCACAAGAGATAGGTGTTTACCACTATTCAGTTGAGCGTGTTGAGAATGTGTATGAAAAGACAACAAGACACAAAAAGTAAAGGTTTAAAGCAGAGTTGAATGGAAGAAATGGTTAAACCCAGGCGAACGCACTTAATAAGGAAGATATGGAGCATCCATATAACCGGCGATCTTGTATGAATGAAGTGCTGATGAGAGTGGAAGCAATAGAGATCTCTAAGGATCATAGCAAGTGGAAAAACTTAGTTTCTGAACGTTCGTCAAGGATCATGCTTCATGGATAAATCTGCACCCTACTAATATTATAAATGTAAAAGCTTGTGTGGATGTTTAAATGTATGTATGTTTGGATGGTTATCATTTGGTATACGCAGATATCATTTGGGTTAAATCCTGGAATAGCAGGACTTACTACCCCAGAATTCCACCGGAGATACCACAGATAGTCCTCTTTTTTGTGTCATCCAGGTTCTAGATATCATAGGTTACATAGACATTACGATCCACATGAGTGAATACTCGTATCTGTTGTATGCGTATCATTGCCATGCCACGCTCATCGATAAGGGTTCACAGTCTACCCATGCGTACGTCATAAATCTGCCAGTGTTATCAGTTAGTATCACAGGTATTTTCTACAGAAAGGTGATTCATTTGAACTTATTTTTAGCTATGTTATAAATCTATAACTTAACATTCGACCGATCGAACTGATCGATTCGACTGTCGATTGAATGGTGACAATTAAACTTTTACCAGGGTAAAACGAGAGTGACTTTTAAAAGAGAGCGTACATTATGAAATGCCAGTTTGAAAACTCGTCAATTAATTTGGCTATTTTGGATTTGATCGGGTGTAATAGTGATGAAGTCGATAATGAGTATCTCAAATATCGTTACAATAATGTGCATAGCTGGAACAATCTTATTACAGCAAAGTTCAGCAAAAATCAAAAAGAGACTATTCGATGTCTCATAATAAGCATCGTTGTATTTCATCACGTTTTGAACACAGTATCTTCGCTTGATATTTTTATTTTGTCCACTGGGATTTTGAGAATGACATAATGATGAAGATTTTTTAAGTAACATTGCCATCGCCGCCTTTATAAAAATACCATCATGTGCTCGAAGTGAGACCTTGACCCACTGTTTACCAAGATAACAATACTTTTCCACGTAACTTTAAATATTCAAGGCGTATTAAAAAAACAAGATGATCACCTTCATACAAGTCATGCTAAAAATTAATTGCGCCATTGTACTTATAGTCCGATTTTAGTTAAAAAAAGGAAGTACCTAGTTAGGATTTTATATCCTACTAATATTATAAATGCGAAAGTTTGGATGTGAATTTGTGAGTTTGTGAGGATGTTTGTAACTCAATCACGCAAAATCTACTGGGCGGATTTCGATGAAATTCGGTACACGGGTAGAAAAATACCGGGAATAGCACATAGGGTAATTCCTACGGTGCGAAGTCCCGGGGCGCGGCTAGTCTAACGAATATAAATGTATTTTAGCGTGGGTTTGGCTAGCTCCGCAAAGGACGACGTGGAATGAAACAGGCGTAGCTTCACTTACGATGTTTATTCGACACTTTACTATACAAGGTACATTTGTCACGGAATAATAACACAAAAGATATATGAATGAAATACAAAATGGCAGCGCGGGAGCAGTACCAGCTCAACCGGCGCATGACATCCGTTCGGTTTGGCTGTCGACGTACGAGAGAGCGAAGCGAAGGGCGTGTCGCTACGTGTTAGGATTCGATTCGGGTTCCTTCGGGAACCGGGAATGCACGAACGAGCGCGCGCCCATAGATAATACAGATAATGATTACTATACATTACAAAGAATTGGCACTACTCCTCGCATGCTCCAAGGAGGGCGCTGGTGTCCCGCTATATACTCCCCCTCCAGTCCAAGTGCACGACCTCGTTCTTGGACTGGTACATCCTGAGGAGTTGGAGGGAAATCCTCTACATCCTCAACCTTACGCACAGATTTCCTACGTCTAGGACGACCGCGCCTACGTTTAGGAACTACACGAACCGGCGGAACCAAATCATGACCATGAAGCGGTGTCAGCCCTTTGGCGTGAAACTTCTCAAAACTCCTGGAATCCCCAACTGAAGCCACTTGAAACATCGTGGAGCTCATGTCATCAGCAAGCATCTGCTCCAGCTTGTCTTCCATCACTTTCTTCCTTGCAGGGGGGAGGCGGTATGGTGCCATGGCGATAGGCGGATGATCTCCAGTCTGAATCTGATCCTTAAAGATATCTGCATAATCAGCCAAGGGTTCAGAAAGCTCATCCACATTGTCCCCACTCACATGCGCAACATCATGCTTATATAAATAGCTGACACCCGCTTCAAAGCACAGAGGATACAATTGGTCACTTTCCCCAAATCCCCACACAGACTTACAAAAATCAAAAGTTAACCCCGCATTCTTAAGAAAATCTATTCCTAGTAGCGTCTCATTATTATTAGAATCGGGCAAAATTAAAAATTCTGTGGGCACAATTTTGTCCAAAAGCCTAACCTCAACATTTGTGATGTATACTTTCATCACCCTAGTAGAACCATCAGCAAGTTTAATTCGACGTGAGGTTGGTTGTAGAGGATGCCCCTTTGAAAGGAGGAGGGCATATAGAGTATGACCTGCGATACAGCCTTTAGCACCAGTGTCGACTAATGCAGTACCTTTACAGTTTAAAATTTCTATTTGCAACAACGGTCTGTGAAAAACAGTAGTAGTAGTACTTGACTCCCCCTGGACCGAACCCGCTACAATATTTGATGTCAGTTTATCAGAGTATGGCAAGTCACACTTCTCCTTGGTATTTAGGAACACAGGCCCCTCCTTTATTTCAGAACTAATACTATTACAATTGCCACCATGATTCACATAAACATTACAAAAAGAGTTCAAATCAGAATTCCTAATAGCGCACTCCCTAAAATTATTTTTAACATTTTTATGATCAAAATCTTCTATAAAACTTTCATAATTAATTTTACCAACATTCAATGAGTGGCTATTCATACTATTATTGTTTTCAAAACAATTACTATAACATTCAGAATTATTTGAATAATATTCAGAATAATGTTGAGAGGAACTTTCATTATTACAATTTTCAACTTCATAGTTGCCCAAATAAGGTAAATTAAATACTCTACTCTCAAACAAAACATTAGAATTAGTTTTATGGGCATTGCCCAAATGACTACCTAGGCAAATACTGGGGTCTCTACCCTGCAAGTTATATGGCTTATAACATGCAAATTTACACTGCAATTTACATGGCTTATAACATGCACATTTACACTGCAATTTACATGGCTTATAACAGGTACATTTACCCTGTGATAAGTCATAAGCGTCATGCATACATAAACATTGTATGTTGTTATCATAATGCGAGTCCATAGCATAAAAAGCACTAACACTTCCCGGATTACACTTTGTACACTTCGCACGGATAACACCACTTTCTCCGCAACCATAGCAAAATAACTTATTGCTCACATTTAAAGGAAAATGGTTTACACTAACTTGTGATTCACTTTGAACACTACTACCTACGTTTAGCTGTGGTTGGGCAGGCTGAGTAACGCCTGCAGTCGCGCTTCCACCAACACCAGACTGGGTCGGCGCCTGGGGCAGAGGCTGCGACACCGGTGACCGCGCCGCGCTCGATAGCGCTGGCGGCGGTACTCGCTGCGGCGGCGGCGCCCGCGCCCCGCTCGACAACGGCTGGCGCGGCGCCTCACGAAGCGGAGATGGCGGCGCCGGGACCGATTTGGCCCGCTCGGCGACCGCATCCTCGACACTTCGTGCTCGCCGTAGGAGCTCACTGAAGCTGTCAATTGTTTCTCTTTCTATTCTCTTCCTTATCTGTATATCTAAAAGGCCGTATACCATGTCAATTTTTACTTTTTCAGTTAAATCGCCTTTCGGCAATTTTGACAGTAGCGCCCTGGCCTTAGCCACAAATAAATCTGTTTTCTGCGTCCCCTGTTCCATGCGAAATAATTCTTTATAGATTTTGAACGGCGGTTTTCGTTCACCGAACGCGCAATTCAATTGTTCAAGTGCGTCTCGCCAATTTTCGACTGAAGCTTTGATTCCTTGCCACCAAGTGCCGGCATCATGCGACAACAGAAGTGATAGCCCCCGCAGGGCATTACTATCAGAAATCCCAGTGGCAGATTTATATACTTCTACAGCATCGATAAAATTCTCCACCGATTCTTCTTCTTTGCCACTAAATTTTGCCTGGCATCGTGCAAAATTCGCACCAGACGCATTCAAAATGGCGGACTCCCTGAATGAATTCGGGGTGGATTCCCGCCTGCTCTCTCTCATCTCCTCCAGGAGGCGCGAACATAGATTCGCTTGAGAAGCCTCGAACGCTTCAATAAGTTTCGCCATATTACCTCCGGACATGTTTCCGTCTTGTATGTCGTCGTCCTGGCCTCGCGTCAGAGATCTAGCTCGTGTTCGCGGCATAACGTTGGGCGTCCAGTTTAGCGTGGGTTTGGCTAGCTCCGCAAAGGACGACGTGGAATGAAACAGGCGTAGCTTCACTTACGATGTTTATTCGACACTTTACTATACAAGGTACATTTGTCACGGAATAATAACACAAAAGATATATGAATGAAATACAAAATGGCAGCGCGGGAGCAGTACCAGCTCAACCGGCGCATGACATCCGTTCGGTTTGGCTGTCGACGTACGAGAGAGCGAAGCGAAGGGCGTGTCGCTACGTGTTAGGATTCGATTCGGGTTCCTTCGGGAACCGGGAATGCACGAACGAGCGCGCGCCCATAGATAATACAGATAATGATTACTATACATTACAAAGAATTGGCACTACTCCTCGCATGCTCCAAGGAGGGCGCTGGTGTCCCGCTATAGTATGCATAAAAACAAAGTTAGCTCTCTATAAAAAAATGGTTTTCCACCCATTTTTTTTAAGATACCTCTTATACCGAGAAAGTCAACATCTGGGAGTCAAGGCCTATATGACATTAATAGTGTCTCATCTAATGTTAGACTAATCATCCCAAATTCAATATGCTTCAGCAAAATTTTAAATAGCATCATTTTTAGACGAAATGTTGGGCTACCACATCCGTTTGTCAACCAGGAGCTCTGTCTTTTTAGGGTTCCGAAGTAAACAAGGAACCCTAATAGTTTCGTCATGTCCGTCCGTCCGTCCGTCCGTCTGTCTGCGGCTAATCTCAGAGACTACTAGTACTAGAAAGCTGTAATTTGGTAGATATATACATATTTATTACGCGGAGCGAACTGTAGAATAAAATTAAGAAAAATATTTTTTTTTAGGGGGCCTCCCCTACACCTAAAGTGGGGATGATTTTTTTTTCTCTCGATTATACCATCGTGTGGGGTATCATTTGATAGGTCTTTTAAAAATATTCTGAGTGTCTATAGAACATTTTTTGATTTAGGGATCCGTGTGCGAAATATTTAACTTTAAAGTGATAAATTTTGTTAGAGTCAAATGCCCCCCCCCTCGAACAGGAAAATGGTGGAGGGTGGTTACATGAAACAAATTATAATAACTAGCAAATATAATGAATTTAAAAGGAAAATTATCACGGCTATGTAGACTTTACGCGTTAATTAGTAATAGACGATAAACTTACAAAATTGATTTTAGTATGAAAAATATTCATAAGAAAATTTTTCATTCTATATGATGGTATTTACTTAGGTTATTTTCATTAGTTATATAAAAGTGGAAGTAAATATAAGTTCATGTGTCCGCATTTCTACAGGATGTACCTTCGGAACCCTACATTGCGCGTGGCCCAACACGCACTTGACGAATTATTTTATTTTATTTATGGAATCGAATCGAACTTCATATGAAGAACATCGCAGTCTATGCCGAGTTAATATTGTCCTTGAACCACGTGTAACGCCGCGGAGCATTGCGTCATCTAGCGCGAAAAAGACCCTCGTAAAAGACAAACCGCTGCTAAAGGTGGTTTTCTACTAGCTTGGCGAGGAAATTTTTTATGTTTACTTTTTTTTGCTGTGTTCAAAATGCAAATTTAAAAGGGAACTTATGCACCTATTAAAAAGAAAAAGCTCAATAATTTAAATAAATATAAATTGCTTTCTAGTACCTATAAATATATACCTACCACAAAATATACGTTGCTGCATGCAAAATTGAAATTATTTCAAAACTCATATAAGATTGACTTGATATTGATAGATACCATAAAATTGATCTTTATATGTACCCATTATACAATGTAATTCAAAAAATGATGTGTTCATACCGTCCATAGATATCTACATCCGGTCACTTCGGTCCATCACTAATGGAATTTTTTTCACACAGCTTGTCGAATCAAATTACAAATTCCATCGAGTGGCCCTCACGAGAGTTTCTCAAATATCTCTAGTCTCTAAGTTGCGAGAGGGTTCTTGAAACAGCTTGAGCGTTTTCCTGCCTGAGTACTGAGGAAGTTTTATATATATGCCTTAGTTTCTACTGCTCTATCGATTGTATAATCACTTATTATTTCATGAATAAACTTTTGGGTAAAGACAAATCGATCTGGTCGACTGGGTCTCATTTGTGGTAAAAAGGAATCACCGACAAATGTTTGGTTGCTCATACGTAAATGTTTAATATTTACTAAGAATTTTTTTTTTCTCTTTATTTTTTTGGGGCTTTTATATGTTGAGATATGTCAGCCCCATCGTACCTTTCCCAAGGGATTTACTTCTAAGGAGATGTAACGAAAATTTAAATAAATCTTTTTAATGTTATAAGGTTACGACAAAATTGTCTGGGCAATACCCACATTATTATAACTTAATTTCATCTCCTTCATTAGTAAATCCCTTTCACACTTGAATTTGGTACAATCTAACATAATATGTGTTTGACATCTTCCACCACCCCACGTACTTCACAATTTGGAAAGTCTGCTTTTTAATCAGGTATTGATATTTCTTCGATGGGTAGTGTCCAGAACGAAATCTAAATGCTAATTTTATTAGGTTTCTATTTAACTTTACGTCATTAGTGACGGTAGACCAAGGTATATTAAGAATAATGTTTTCCCTATAAGTATTAGTAAATGCCACAAGTAATACCATTGTAAATAAATTGTGATGATCTTACGAATGCAATGTTAATAGATCAGAATTTTCCTTATAAGCGTTATTGGTTTTTGGTACCTACCAATTTGTACGGTTAAGTACGGTTAGGTATGCTGCCTAATTTCAGTACTAAATTATTACTTATAAGAATAAAATTAGATTGTACCAATAAATGAAAGATTTTCATAGTAAATCCCTGTCAGTTATTGTATCTAGGTGAAATAATTATGGAGTCTTGGAATATGTGGACCACACTATATCATGCATGATTAAAAGAAAGGCATGTTTAGTAATTATATATTGCACATTTAGGAGTAGATATCTCTTGTTCATTTTCGAAGTTAGGAAGTACCTAAGTATATCAAATTTTAAAAAGGTAACAAGTACCTAAAGGTAGCTTTATTTCTCAATAGAATAACTATTCTTTCTCAGTAAGGTTCTGAGTGAGATCTTTTCCTATTAAATGTATTATTCATAACTCCCGCACACTCCAATACTCCGACGCTGCTGGCTAAATGAATGGAAATTTATTGCCTCTGATTCTTGAAAAATCTGGAGCTCTTCTAGATAAGTAAGTACGAAAGTAAAGGTTATAAATTAATGCCATGGTAATGAATTCTGTTGTTATAAGCGTAATAAAGTAAAGATAAGTCGTATGACTGGCAATAGTGCTTTCTTAAATTTTCGAAAATACGTGCGAATGTATGCAGTAACGAAAGTTTTATATCTCTATTGCCTTGGGAAATAGGCATGATACAATAAGATACAATCATAATGATATGTTATACTACTGATACTAGCATCATTTCTGCGATAGGTACAAGATGCTTTTTAAATGGTAAAATGTCTTAACAGATTTGATTTCCTTTCACTTTGTATTATACATCGTACAGGCAAAACCAGTATACCAACTTATAGTTATGTATTATTCGTTATTATTTCACATGTATTTTTTATTGATAGAGAAATACCTTTAGAGAAAGTTGCATAGAAATGGGATGGGCAAGATACAAATTAGTTTATGACTATTTGGCACGATGCCATTTCAACGTTCCTGTTTTCCAGCAATGCATGGAAAATTTATAATAAGTACATCTTTCCGGTTCTGAATCCTTCTTTAAATTTCTTATTATCTAGGATACATAATTATTACATTCACTACGATGGCTTCATCGCTATTAAAATTAGAACAACTTTCTTAGTCTAGCCCAGCTAGATTTTTATAAATCCGTGTATTCGTAGCCAGACAGATTACTAAAACCTTCAAAAGCCAATGATAAAGATATTAGAATAGATTTTTTTTTAGTTTTTGCTGAGTCTTCATCAAATATCTAATAAAAAAACTCAAATATTGCGTAATAAATATACCGCTTTGCATATATATTGAAGTTATGAAGACATTCTTACACGTACGTATGTAATTTATTTCAGGAATTTGCCGCGCGCCATTTGGATAGCTATGCCTATGGTGACCACTATCTACGTGTTGGCAAACTTGGCCTACTTCGCGGTCGTCTCCAGAAATGAAATGATGTCACTTGCTCCTGTAGCTAAGGTAAAGTAGATCTGAGAAGGCGTTTCCATGAACAGCGTCCTCATTTGTCAACTTGTTGAAACCAATTTCAGGATTTAGTTTATATAAGCTAAGTTGCGAGTGGCAACTTGCAACTCGCAACTTTCGACATGTAATATGTTTCTATCGGATTTGTTGCTGCTGACTGATAAGAAGGATAATTAAGCTTCTGTGAATAACCCTAGATTTGAAATTAATGGCCTAGTAACTACTTCTCTGATAACATTATTTGTACCTAGTTAGTATACTTACATGATTGTTTCTTGACCTACTAAGTAAAATGACCTAGCAAAATGATTAGCTTAAGATATCTTTAACCTAATCTAAATTAGGGCCGTGAACTTGCAAACCTAAATGGAATGTAGTAAATTATTTATTAAGAACTGATAAATATTGCATGTTTCACTTATTCTGTTACTTACATAAACGTGTCGGCCGGTTTAGAACGTCTCAACATTATCGATGGAAAGTAAAGAGTCTGTTAACATGTTATATTTTCTATTTCAATTTCTAACTCTGTGGTTCGCCCTACTATTAAGAAAAGTATTAAGTAGGTACCTGCAGAAATCATGGTACTTCCAGATATTCGGCGATCACTTATTCGGAGGCTGGAGCTGGCTGATCCCAGTGTTCGTGGCGCTGTCAACGTTTGGAGGCGTCAACGGCGTTCTCTTCACGTCAGCGCGGCTGTTCGCCACTGGAGCGCAAGAGGGCCACATGCCGGCTTTCTTCTCCCTCTTCCATGTGGACAAGCAGACCCCGATACCATCGCTCATGTTCACGGTAAGTTAGCAAGAAGCATAACTGAAAAGAAAACTTCTATGCATCAAAATAAAATGTGCTTTTTAGAACCAAAACTGTACTTACTGTAAAATTCAAAATTATTGAGTCACAACACAACTTGAAACTTAGGTTGCTTCAATAGTTACCTAAGTAAGTAGGTACTCAAGGGCGAAGGAAATATACGAGTACTTACAGGAATTTATCCCTATATTTTGGAATACTTATAATATGTATTGTGTTGATGACTAGATAATTGCAGTAACGAACATGGTACGAGTTCAAAGCCTTTCAATTCGTTTTTTTTTTTTATGTATCTACTTAGTTTATTATAGTTTAGCTAAAACAATAAAATACCTACCTAAAATATATATTTTTTTCAGTGTTTCTTCTCCCTTCTAATGTTGACGACGAGCAACGTGTTCGACTTGATCAACTACTTCTCGCAGATCCTCTGGCTGTCAGTGGGGGCCTCAGTGGTGGGCATGTTGTGGCTCAGGCGGGCTAAACCTGACCTCCCTAGACCTATCAAAGTCAACATCGTTATACCGCTACTCTTCCTCGTCGCAATTGGCTGCCTTGTCATCATTCCAGCCATCACCAATCCCAAAGATACAGCCATAGGACTTGCCATACTCCTTTCTGGTATACCAGTATACTATCTGTGTGTAAAATGGGATACAAAACCCGACTCCTATAACAAATGTTCAGCTGGCGTATTAAGGTTCCTACAAAAACTTTGCTCATGTATTTATGTAGACTCTTTAGAGAAGTTATCGACTTGAAGGACCAGAAAAATTATTTTGATTTGTATATAATTTATGAACATATAAAGGACCAATATACGTGTATGACGCTTATTGTGATAAATTTAAGACATGTAATGGACGAGCTTCAAATTTTAATATATAAATATCAATGCATACATCATGTACCTATAAGTTGATATGTTTAGGAAGGGATTAATTGATATTTTGAAGAAAAAAATCCGGCATTAAAATTAAAAACGTATTTTTTAAATACCTTTATATACAATACCCCATTTTGGGACATGCAGAGGAAGAGCATACCTAGTAAATATTAAAAAAAAAATTATGACTATAATGTAAAAATGAGCGCATGAACTCATCGACATATTTTTTTTTATGTCTTTTGCGTAGTATTTTTCTCAATTTTTTAAAGAGTTATTTACTTACGGTCACAAATTTCATTTTCGCTTAATTTTAGTTACACTGAGTATTATAACATTTTGGATCTCTTTCAGCTATACATTACCGTTATATAAATGAGAAGAGTCTTGTCATTTTTAAAATGTTTTATAATGATTTTCTCATTATTTCAGATTGTTTTTCCGAAAACACTTTTTTTTAAAGTAGGATACCTACATCAAAAGATTTTAAGATAATGTTACCTACATACAAAAACAGTACTTATTAGCTCTCTGATACTCTGATAAACTAGGTAAAACGTATAACTGGTTTCCTATATACTTCTTTTCTCAATACTATTATAATAGCTAAGTTATTTTAGTGAATAATTTTAAGTAATATCATATTACATTTATTGTAAATTAAGTAATACGAAGAGAAATGGCATAAAAGGCTTAACGTATAGAGGATTTTGTACTCTATTAATAAGTATCTAACTGTCAACCTTGAAGCTACATATGGGTACAGAAATGCTTCCATCAATCAAGGCACAGTATAAATATAGGGTTATATTGTGATGAAGGGCAACAATTTGTCTAGTGAATCTTATCTTGTATATCTACTTAAGTATATAGGCATATACATACCCTAACATGTCTTGACTGACCCATTTATCATTTAGCCCAAACATATAGACATGATTCGGAAATTTTTGAAACTATTTTTCAACGGATTTTTCCTTCGGTTAGATCATTTCTACATACAAAATGCATTCATCAGCGAATCACTTTGTGTACGCACTGTACTTACTTAGGTACGGACCTTGTATGTTTGGTTTATCATAAAAGATTAACATTATCGCGGGCAAAGCCGCTGGTAAAAGTTAGTTGTGTTCAATAACTGTAGTGTTATGCGTGTCAGCGTGATGTAGAGCTGTGTGTGCTTTTCTTTTTTTTCTTGTCAGTATCACTAACACATGCAACGATTTTCTTGGCCATTGCCACGAAAGTCGTTATACCATTTATGTGATGGTTTTGCCATTTGCCTTCTCCTTTTCACAAATCAGCTAAATCATCAACATATACTTACTATATATTTATTTATTCTAAAAAGATTCCTCACGATGTTTTCCTTGACCGAATAGAAAGCGATGTTCTATGTAAATTGCTTTTGCAATAATCATTTTTACCCTTTTGATATTATTTTGTTCAAGTTAGGTATTACTTGTAAAATATTGAAATAACGGCAATACGTATTTATATAAGAAAATCTTGTCACAATATTTTGAAAATTTGTGTTTTTGAAATAATAACAAGCCTCGTACCTAGATATAAGTACACACGCTGAAGTGAAAGAATCTGAAATTAGTTAGTAGTTGTTGTTGACTATTTTGATTTTACTAAGTTATTATATTCCTTTGGCAAGTGTGCCTAGGTCCGCGGTCATTTTTGCAATATTTTAATACATTCCGATTTAAAAACCTCAGAATATTCAATAAATAGTTAATACATACCTATTTGTAGTTTTAGTTTACTACAATATTTTTGAAAATATGTTTAAAAGAGTTTGTATTTATATTTTATACTTAACATTTTACAGAAGTTGCGATATTATTGTTTATTTTTGTAAGTGTTAGTTCATAACTTAAAATTTATACCTACTTGAATAATAGATCTGTTATAAATCAATCTTATCTACCTGCTTTTTTTTATTTACGTATTTATGTATTTAAGCTGTACTTAACTCCTGATGAAGTTAGAAATAGACTCTGTATAAGATCTGCACCAAACTAAGGGAACTTCGCGCTAGTTTTGTACTTGTGGTACTTTCCCTGAGGACAATAAAAAATTTAGTAAAACTTTTTTTTTGCAAAAAACCGATTTGATGTACTTAATTGTACGACTTACAGAAATCTGTTTAAACGAGTCATTTAATATAGAATGAGTTTTGTTCGAAATTATCTTTAAAAATCACTAATTATATCCTACGAACAACACAACAATATCATCGCACAGCTCACATTGTCCAACGCAAGAACGATCGAATCAATATATTAGGCCATCGAGATATTATTCTTACATATGTATAGTAGTATGACTTGGACGATATCTGCGACTTTAAAAAAACCTTTGACAATTAAATATACGGCAACTTCAGTTATCGATAAATTTTAATTTATTAAAACGTAATTTTTCAAGGGGTTTCTAAAATGCAATATTTAAATCGAAATTTCTACAAGATAATCTCTCGTCAGTTATCAACGAGCACTCCAATGTACGGGCGTAGGTGGTATCCAGATCCCCAGTACATAAAACAGTTTGAAGGAGCAGTAATGTTTCCAACAGCAAGCACTGAGAAGTATTACAAAAAGATTTATAGCGCAATGTTAAAACCAGCCGAGAGGAAACTACAGAATATGTGGATTAATTTCGGTCCTCAACACCCTGCTGCTCATGGTGTACTTCGCCTAATTTTAGAATTAGACGGAGAGACCGTCGTCAGAGCAGATCCACACATTGGATTCTTACATCGAGCGACGGAGAAACTGATGGAAAACAAACATTACAATCAAAGCTTGCCATTCATGGACCGCATGGATTATGTGTCTACAATATCTAATGAAATCGGCTTTTGTATAGCAGTTGAAAAATTAATGAATATCGAAGTACCTCCAAGAGCTAAAGCTATACGTGTTTTGGGTAATGAGCTTTGTCGAATTGCAAATCATTTACTCAATATTTCAGGCACAATTCTTGATGCTGGTGGTATCACCCCATTCTTTTGGATGTGTGAAGAAAGAGAAAAAATTTACGAGCTATTCGAGAGACTCTGTGGTGCTCGTGTTCACTGTGCGTATGTTCGTCCCGGTGGAGTGTCTCAAGATATGCCTATAGGTTTCATGGACGATGTCCATGAATTGTGCATGAAAATGGGTGAACGCTGTGATGAAACAGAGGATTTATGTACAGGCAATAGATTATACTATGCAAGGACCGCTGGTATCGGAGCAGTAAGTGCACATGAAGCCATTTCTTTGGGATTTACAGGACCGATGTTACGATGCACGGGTGTTAAATGGGATTTAAGAATTGCTCATCCGTATGATGGTTACGATTTGTATGAATTTGATGCAGTTGTAGGAACTTTTGGAGATAGCTACGACCGTCATTTGCTTCGTTTGGAGGAATTACGGCAATCTCTGAGAATTATAGATCAAGTAATAAACACAATGCCAGAAGGCGAAATAAGAACCGACAATTCCAAAGTATGTCTCCCTACTAGACGTGAGATGAAAACATCGATGGAGTCGCTTATTCATCATTTTAAGTTATGTACCGAGGGTTATGCTGTCCCACCTGGGGCCACTTACACTGCCATTGAATGCCCTAAAGGTGAACTAGGCGTTTACATGGTCTCTGATGGCACTTCGAAACCGTACAGAGTTCATTTGAGACCATGTTCTTATTGTCACCTCCTGTCACTAAGTGTTCTAGCACCCAGGCTCATGCTTGCTGATGTAGCTATTCTTATTGCCACTATCGACATAGTTTTTGGTGATATAGATCGCTAAATGCTTTTGAATGAAGAATACATTTAGCTGTCTAAACGTATACAAATTTGTGACAGACTTATTAATTTATAAAAACTGCTGTGCCCCGGGGCTCTGCTCTCACGGGGATTTCAGATACCTCATGTATGTTATTGTTATTACAGGTTTCATTCCTTTAAAAGTAGTAGTTTTTGTGCGAAATAGCAACAAACTTCCATTCTCACAAACTTTCGCGTTTGTTATAGGTCTAGTAATATTTTAGCTGATATAATTTATATTTAAACTTTATAACGTATAGAATTTATACCTCTCATGTATTATTTCCAACTGCTATTTTAGCCTAATAACAATTCCGTTTGGATACTAGCCTTGACCACTGGGCTACAGGCGTTTGTCCTAAACTCCCTATCAATTTGAAACAATACGTTTTTTGGTCAGTCGTGTAACAAGCTAATTATTAAAAAAATAAAAAACACGACTGACAACTCACATAGCCTATGTCACTCAGAGGAATGCAAAGAGTCTTAAAATACCTCTCACATCAAAATCTGTTAAGCCATTCAGGACTTATGCAAAGAGCATATAATTGGACTTATGGTGGAATAAAGAAACATACATACCTTAACAAAACACTTTTTTGGTCAGTCGTGTAAAAAGGAGATATTAGGAGCACCCGTAACCGGCGAGCATGTAGGAAGAGAGTGATAAGTGTAGAGGAAGCGAGATAGATCTTTATGGATCGTAGCAAGTGGAAAACGCTAGTCTAACAACCCCACGGGAAAAGGCATGATAATATATATGTGTATATATGTATCAACGCGGAGACGAAACCGCTGTACGTAGAAACTTGAAATGTAGAGAGTGAAACATTACCTAAGGCCATTCAATAGTAGTAGGCTTTTTTTTTATAACATAGGGCGGCAATCGAGCAAGCGGGTCACCTGATGGTAAGTAATCACCGCTGCCCATGGACAACCACAACACCACGGGTATCGCAGGAGTGTTGCCGGCCTTTTAAAAAGACGTAGGCTCGTTTTTTGAAGGTTCCAATGTCGTATCGGTTCGGGAACACCGCCGCAGGAAGCTGATTCCACAGTTTGGTCGTACGTGGCAAGAAGTGTCTTTAAACGCACGGTGGTTGACAGCCAATCATCCAGGTGGTTTGGATGAATTTCAGTTTATGGCGGGTGGTATGGTGGTAGAGGAAGGCTAGTAGCGCTAGTAAGTATACAAGAAAAAAATAGACCAAATCAAGTTTATTGTATGTTCTTATGCAAAACCAACACACAGAGTACCTATTAGGTATTCAGATTTTTTTAATCGACCGAGCGAGCGCAGCGAGCGAAGCGTCTCAGTTTCCACTAGCCGAAAATTATTTTGTCTGTCCGGATGTTATCGCCTACAGGTCGCATTTCTGAACCGATTCTTATGAAATTTTGTGAGCAGGTTCGGTAATTTTATAGAATTTTTTAGTCGAGCCAGTTTTTCGAAATTTTATAAAATGGCGATAATATATAAAAAAACCTTATATCTCAGCTATTTAAAAAATCAAAAATGTCATTAGACATTTTTGTTATTAAGACGCAACTTTTTTGTATGAACAACATAGTGAAATTCAATAAAACCGCTATAAATCCATATATTAAATTCTTATACGATAGTTCACAAAAAAATCAATAGATGGCGCAGCAAAGCTTTTAATACTCGCAAATTCATTTAAGAGTGACTTGATTTATTGATTAAGGTTAAAGAGAAGGGCTGTTCATTAAACAATTCCCGCTGGATGGCGTTGACAGCAACATTTTCCGTTTTTATTTTATTTTTGGCGTTGTTGCAGTACTTCTAGGCAAACATTTTGAATTGGCGAGCGGTAAACATACTCTTTTATTTATTTTATGGCCTACAATTATATTTCAGTAAACATAATGAAAAAAAAGCTTTAGAATAGAATCTGCCATGAATCTTCGTATCTCTACACTCACTCACACTACGACGAGAGCTTTCAAAATGACATTAAATATGGCGCAAAGCATTGTTATAAATTAAAAAATACGCTACTAGATGGCACTTATTTAAAAAGAGTTTCTAACTACAATAATGCCAATCGGACTGGCTGGCAGCATAAGAAAAAAGAAAAAGAAATTTAAAAAATACAAAGAGCGAAAAATAACCTATAATTACTTCTTGTCATTGTCATATTTTGTAAGAAAGCAAAAAAATATATTTATAAGAATAGTTCAAGTTCGTATCAGTTGGATTCAGAAAGTCAGCTCTCCAGCGCGTTGCAATATCTAGACTGTTGTTGCAAACTGTCAAAAAGCGCAAAGTTAAATATTTGGGACACGTTTTACGACACGACAGATATCAGCTGCTTCTACTTATTATGATGGGCAAAATAGAAGGCAAGAGACGTGCTGAAAGACGCAAAAAATCATGGCTGAGTAATATACGCGAGTGGACCGGAGTCACCAGGGTTGAAGAGCCGTTTCGCATAGCGGCGAACAGAGAAGAGTTTGCGAAACTGACGGCCGGCCTCCAGTAACGGAGAGGCACTACAAGAAGAACTTCAAGTTCAATAGTGCAAAATCATAATTAGTAATAAACTGTAATTAGTTCACGAACATCGAGATATTCACGAACAATATAATGCAAATACCTATCTACCAATAGTTTCAGCAGTTTGAATTTCACCACCTCTTAGATTCCCAACACAAATCTATCAATAGTTCGAACACCCATTTTCAAAAATCAATCTAACTTGATACCATGACTGGTAACAGGAAATACCACCGCATACGTCATGGTCATAATTTACTATTGCCTATTGCATTGTATGATTAGGTTTATATTTTTTAAATAAAACTAAATGGTATCTACACATTGTTGACTTTTATTTTTAGTAATGAAATGATCTTTTCCGAACTTTTATTTATTAAAGAAAACAAAAAAAGATTACCTATAGTTATTTCTTTCTTTCCCACATAAATTGTTAAATATTGCAGTCATTATTCTGTGCACGATGACTCCTTCATTGCTTGGAATGATGGATGATGATGACAAATTCTTCATCACGACAAACCTCGGCGGCGGCGCGGCGGCGGCGTCCGAGATAGATATGTACTTATGTAGTACTTATATCGATACCACCACGAATATCGATATCTTTTATTATTGATATAAATTAATATCGTTTTTAAATATGCAAAAATAAATCTGCAAATAATAAATGCGTATTTTATGCAAAAAAGTAATACACAGGTACCTTTAGTTACATTTTAATTGATAATTTGATAATACTTATCCGAAGCTCATCGATTAGCTTCCGCACTGCCACCGGTCAATACATACTTAATCACACTTTCAATGAAATGTATTTACATCATGAAAGTAATAAGTACTTATTTAAATAAAATGAAGAAAATTAGAAAAAAATAATTAAAATAAATCACAGAGCCAATACCTACCTATCGATACTTCGAAATATCGATAATTCGTGCCCTAGAAGTTATAGAATTAAATTAGACGTTCAGAAAATATGTTGTGAAATTCAAACTAAAAAATAATTTATCAGTAATATTTGTTTACTTTAAAACTAAATATAAATGTATGCACACATTACTATACTTTCTTTTTTGTTAATGAATACGTGTATAGGTAATACCTACCTACCCACCTACTATAATTTATTTTGATAAATATATTTGCAAAAATAAATTGTTTTAGTTTCAGAACGAATTCATATGGATAGGAAGAAATATCTTTTGTTGTTTTATCATACGTCAATGTTTTGGGTTAAAAAAAGCAGCGTTGCCACCTTTTCACCTCGCACAGAACGGCAACGACACGCAAGCGTGCTGGCTGGATTTCTGTCTGAGATGAATTTGCACAAATATTTCCAATCCAGTCATATACGTAATGGCAAGCTTGTAATAATAAATCTAGGGTTCAGTACGAATTTTTATGATTTTTTTTTATGGTGAAATTTAAATTTGATAACTGGGACTTTTGGATATGAAGACAGGGATAACTGAATATGACATCTCGACATCTGGATGTGAAGACTTGGGTATCTGGTCATGTGCATATGAAATGCTGGCCAGCTGAATATGAAGACCAAAGCTTTAGGAGATGATCTCATGGACATATCTGGAAATGAAGATCTGGACATCACCTGATGATGTCCAGATGTCCAGGTCTTCAGCTCCACATGCCCAGGTCTTCATTTCCAGATGTCCATGAGATCATCTCCTACATATGAATTTGAAGACGTGGGAGTCTGGTCATTTGGATACGAAAACCTGGACAGCAGTACATAAAGTCCAGGTCTTCACATCCAGATGTCCACGTGATGTCCAGATGTCATATTTAGAAAGCCTGTCTTCATATCCAAAAGTCCCAGTAATCAAATTTAAATTTCAACATAAAAAATCTTTCATAAAAATAAGTATATTGAACCCTAAATTGAATTTAATATTGAGACTTGCTATTTTATAATTTTTTAGCATTTCATAATTTTCTTTTGTTTTTCACGTACATCCGATGGCGCTGTCAGGGCTAGCAACATCGAGGTAGCATGCATTTAGGTCTCAAACTCAAAGTGCTTTTATATAAATAGTAGTAGTCAGTAGTTTGTAATAAATCTGCTAGACGTCGCCCCTAAATGTCACAAAATATTACGCACACATCAACAAGAATCTCTATTTTTGTCGTATTTTAAATGCCTTTTTTCTCGTAAATTATTATACATTATTGTGTTAAATTCAACATGAGAGCACAATTACTTCATAAGAATTGGAAATTCGATTTTATTATTAGAATCATTAACGAAGTTAAGAGCATTGCTGTAAAACAAAATGTATGGACAGCCAAAGCTTGGCTTTCACCTTAAAATGAGATTGTTTGAATTGCGTGTATTTTTTTTTAAACTGAGTGCGTTTGACCTCTATCTTGCCTGATGAGAAGCATAGATGAGATCTAGGGTGGTACACGCAAACTGAAAAAAAAACTCAAGTATTTATTTGGTTAATGGTATGTATTGTATTGTGGATTGCATTGCTTGGTGGAATTATCTTGAACACTTGAAATAAATCTGATATCAAAAAACTTCATTGTATGATTAGAATCCTATTAAAAAAGTAATATATACATATATGTAGGTATATAATAGATTCGATTTACTTTCTTTACAGCATTTGTAGGTTGGTTTCAGAACTCTTCTAAGCCAGGGACACGGTAAAATATCGGTTATTTCGTGGAAGGGCTCGCGAGGTCTACTGTTCTCACAGAACCACTAGTGTAGAATTGACCACCCATGCATGACCATGATCATGGCCATCACCCTTAATCGAAACAGGGTGTTCAAAGCTCAAAATTCAGAGGAATAACTAAATACATGCAACCACAGAAGTAAATTTTTTGTGCATGCAACTCAATCAGAGGAATTTTAACTTTGAGGGTTGTATACACAGAAAAAAAAATATGTCTGAGAACCATCCATTGATTTATTGACTGCGATAACATAGAGCTAGTAGGTACCCACGTCCTGGGCAATAATAATATGTGGCGTTCCAAGCAAAAGGGTACCACTTCGCAGATTCTAGTTGCCGAGATATTTGAGATTTTGTGGAAAATTGGCATTTTGCGATTATGATTGATTTTAATGCAACATACAAAGGGCTACATTTTTATACAATAAACATCTTTAAATTATGTAGGTACACAACGTGAGAAAATTGCAATTATATGTTTAGTGAAAAGGGCCCAGTTATCAACACTCTATAATTTGTGGGATTGGAATTTAATATGTAATGATAATGAGGAGCGATTTTTCTGACAGCTAATTAAGAAAAAAAAATCAGTATAAAAAAATCTCAACAGATGGAGTTTTATTGAAAGCCGAGTTGTAATAACGGCTGTACCTATATTGTGCGCTTTTTATTGGCAGCCAGAGGCAGAAAAAAAATCACCTAACAGTTAGACAGTTGCACAAATCACAATATTGATACTTTATAGATGTTTTTTTTTTACTAAGTTTTATTTTTTTAAAATGCCAATCCCGTGAATTTTTGCTTTTTGTATGGAACTTTTTCTCTCGCCTTTGCTTAAGCGCTATCTATGAAGTCATCTGAAACTATTTTTTTTTTTAATTTGGGGCTCGGAAAATCTCTCATCCACAATGACATATATAAATCAATCAATCATGCCAATTTCCAAACCCAGTCATACAATTTTATAAAAGTATTACCTTTCTCATTTCCTTTTAGGGTTCCGTACCTCAAAAGGCAAAAACGGAACCCATAAAAGATCATTATTTTGTTGTCCGTCTGTCTGTCAAACTTTTTTTTCTCAGGAACGCTTAAAGATATCAAGTTGAACCGAATAGACGGATCCACGGTCTCTTTCAGCAAAAAAATAATCAAAATTATCAAGAGATATACTTACATGCGTGTGCGCATT